>CM038673.1:472398637-472774993 GCA_021605145.1 Aegilops bicornis | reverse complement strand
AACAACACAAGGCCCAGACCACGAGAGTTTTATACTTTGATTCGAGGCTACCATTGTGGTGTAATACCCTACTCGAGTTTTGTGTAGTGTGGTGGATTACCTCTGGGCTGATGATGTGAAGCAATACAAAGGAAGAAACAGCCTGTGAGGATGCATTCTTGAGGTGAATGCGATGGTACTTGGGTGAGTTCGATCGCCTCTCTCTCTCTGCTAGGGTTCTGTTGATAGGTCTCTTCAATCCCGATCCTCTCCTGAATCTTAGATCCTGCACTGCCTTGTAGTGGTGGCTAAGTCCCTGTGTGTAGGCGGGGGCCTAGTAGATCTTCCCAAATATTGAGCGGGAGAGAGTAATGACAATGGCAGCCATTTTGAAGAGAACATCTCTAGTAAACTTATCTGACTAGAGTGGGTCTACTTTGCCAAAAAGACTCGGTATTGGCGGTGGCCTTGAAGCAGGTCTCCTGATGACAGCCTCCTTCACCCTTGCAGCTCCTGCTTGGTCTTGAATGTATTGCTGCAAGAAATGGTTACCTTTACTGATACCTTAACCTGCGCTTACACTCCTTTGAACCAAAGGGGAAATAAGAAGGGACAACTAGCAGCGGTGGCGCTACTGGCGCTTGCTGGCGCTTGCTCGGTTATCATAAGCTTGCGTCATGGGCACCTCGTGAGAGTACCCATATGATCTCACTTTCCCTCGCGAGCGAGCTTCTTTGTGACTGGCCGTGCTGAAGCTTCACAATATCACTCTGCCCGTGAAGTCTCAGCTTCGCCCCTCGCGAGGTCTTTGAAGCTTGTGTTGATGAAGATGGGTACCACGTCTTGAGCCACTCCGCAAACCACGAAGCACGCATGGCCCGAGCAGAACCTAAAGTACCTGGTTACCGAGCAACATGACCGGTAGCAAAGGCGGCGACTGTGCAGAGCGCTTGGCTTAACAAGCAGCGGAAGAAAAGCGAAGGCGCAAGTCACGTGAAGCGCCGCGGGCCCCAGCATTCTGACCAATATTTTGGTAGCAGAGTGTGGTGATCGTGGTATTCGATTGGACATAAGGCGTCTCCTGGCTACGATGCCTCGGCGACTGCAATTGACGAAGTCACGCATGCGAAAGCCCGGGTCCATGATTACTGTGATAAGTGGAAGCCGACCGATAACCTCCCTCACGCACCTGCGGCTATAAGTACGGGGCAGCAGGCGGCAGGCTCTTCGACCCATCTCTTCTTGCTTCTCCCTCTTCTCCATGGCTCCGTCGAAGAGGTTTACCGACATGCGGAGATGGGAAAAGACGCGCCATGGTGGGCCTGACTCTCCCGGCCAAATAGCGGTCGAGGCCGTCCTCGCCATAGCACCTGTGCAGCTCCCTTGCGCCCGGCTTCACCCAGCGGCGCTGGCGTGGGAAGCGCATGTCTCCTTGCAGCCGGTGGGCGCCGGAGGCCGTTTATGGGCGTAGCGCTACAAGCCGCCAGCGACCTCCTGAGGCCAACGCTTCCACTCAGCGATCGTCTCAAGGGTTTAGCCGTGGTGATCGGTGGAGCCCAGGCCGGCTTTTAGCTCAGACTTCCCGCTTCACTTCATTGGAAGGTAAACTTCCGTGGCACCAGGCTGACCTGCTCTGGCTCAGAGCGGACGGTTCTTTGTGACAGTGGGCCTCTGAAACCCTGAGCCAGCTTATTTGGGAGGGTCTCACTTGTGGGGCCCGTGACCTGTACCCGCAGATGACAAGCAACGCGTTTGCCAGCTTGTGGTCCTAAGCCCGGTGGTGCACTGCACTTTCAAGTTGACGAAGCGCCGGTACCATCCTCTCCTACGTGAAAGTGTTAAGGAAGAAGGCAAATCCGTAGCCGGCGTCGAAGTGCTGCCCGAGGCAGGCGACGGCCGACCGTGGGCGGCCAATACAGCGACGGTCCGGATGAAGATGGGCGTGTAGCGTGGTCGGCGGTGATTGCTTTCGAGGAACTCGTCGACCAGCGTAGCTCTCGCCAGACCAGCTGACTCCTCGGCCGGTAATTGAGTCGAAACCTTCGATGCTTCCGATGCCATCGGGCCGCTTTGGAGGAAAGTGTGCCAGGTACACCGCGCCCGTCGGCGCCCAGTGAAGTCGCCAGAGGAGTCCGCAAGAGGAGTCTGAGCTCCGGAGGCGGTACAAACTGCTCGCCCGCGAAGTTGGTGCTGGCAAATGAGTCGCGCCCTACCCGTCCTTCCCCCCTTCTGCGCCAAAGGGCGATACAGCTAAGACCCAGCGGATGGCGATAACTTGGGCCCATTCTGTTATTAATTATCGTCTTAGATTTCACAGCTATTTCTGTATTATGCCTTTGTGCCCACTCGCCGCTGTAGAAATTGCACTTCGCTCGGGGGACATGGCTTGTGGTGGTCTTCGCCCTTCACGTGAGAGCCTCGTCGGAAGCAGCTTCATATCCTGCAAGGTTAGTCGGAGAGGTAGCCAGGCCTCGGTTGCGGGCGTGACGAGCCAAGATCTGAGCCACAATGTTAGCATCACCCAGTGCCGTGGGGACCTTGCAGACTTGGGAGGAATTATCTGTCGTCCTTGAGACAGAAGCAGGAAGCCTCGGAACAGGCAGCCAGTGAGCAGCTGTGCGAGGGTGCTGTGCCGCTCCCATCGCGAGACTTCATGTGAAAGAAATCGAAGGCAGGGCGAGTTTAAAAGGCAAGATAGTCACAAGCCAAAAGTGGACAAAACAACTTCCAATAAAAACTTCAAATGGGAATGAAGAAGCTAAATAGCCCAGAAAGCAAATGAAAGAAGCATGACCGTACCTAATCCCTAGTCTGTGACGTCTTCTCAGCCGGCTTAAGACTTGGTGCTGCCTTTGAAAGCGTGCGGCGGCGGAGCCCCCAGGCGGCGGCACTCCGGAGACTTCCGAAGTGATATGCAACCCAATTTCACTAGCACATTAAAGTGTCACAAATGGCGAAACTTCACTGCGAATTGCCTTCTTCACGCGAACACGGGCCTTTTCCCAATCGCAGCGGCTTCACGAGCATTCACCTTCTTCCTGAGGGCACGGGCCTTTTCCGGCAACGTGACAACCGGGCGTCGCGCCTCGCAGCTTCACATGCAACCTTGCGGGCACTTTTCCAAAATCTTGTACAACTTCACGTAGCATTCGCCTTCTTCACACGAACCCGGGCCTTTTCGAGCATAACAACTTCTTGCGGCATTCGCCTTCTTCACGAGCACGGGCCTTTGCTGAGCATCGCAACAACTTCACGGCATTACGCCTTCTTCACGTAAGCAGGCCTTTTCCAGCAACGCTACAACTTCACATGCATTTGCCTTCTTCCACGAACCCTTGCAGGCCTTTAGAGGTAAACACCTTTCTGGAGATGCTTTGGATGTTCCACAGCGTTACGGGCCAGACACCCCTCCGGCGAGTCATCCAAGCGGAAGCCGAACTTTGAAGCTATAATTTCTTAGCAACTTTTGAACGTGGCCCCTCCCACATGGGAGAAAACTTATCGCGAGTCCCCTCCACAGGAGAGAACCCGCTCTGAAAGCATCGAGGTCCCCTACCTCCAAAGTCCTGGCGGCAGAATGTAGCGGTAGTGGTATCGCGCGGTGCACTTGTGCAACGCTAACACTCGTGCAAAGCTTTCACCGACGATGCTCTCCCGACACAAGGTCCGTCTCCCAGATGGTCAGCATCCGCTTCGCGCCTGCATTGACCGCCCGGGACCCATGCTAAAGACGACGCTCACGACCTCGTGAGGAGGCCAACCAGCTCCACCGAAACCGGGAAGAAGCGGGGTCTCGCCCGATCGTGGTCACGCGGTCCATCGCGGATGGACCACATACCTGAGACTAATTAGCTCGCCGATACCAGCCCTGCTGGGCTTCCGGCTTCAATTTTTCTTGAGGTCCTGGTTTTGAGGCCCCTCGGGACCTCTGCAAGGTTGGCAGCTCGACTGCACGTTCGCTCAGGTGTGCTACTCAAGTGTAGCATACCTGCGTCCCTAAGGTTAACCAACATATCATGTTTTGAAGAGGTTCTTGGTGAACTTCCCGAACCGTTGTCGGTGATGATGCGGTTCGACACCCGAACCGCTCACGATGCCCTTGATGAAACTTGATCGCGGAACACCGGATAAGAGCATGGTGTGAACCCGGCTTCCACTTCAGCCCACTTGGTGAACTTGTCCACGCGACGGCGTGAGAGGTAGCGAGTAGTTTCCTCCGGCTCGGAGGAACGGGCTCAGATATCCAAATTTCGCCCCAGGTGCGAATGGCCTGAGAGGGTATGGTTCGCAGACCTCCGCTTGGTCGATGGATCTGCTTGGCATGGAATTGGCAGGCCTCATAGCTTTCTGACGCCTTCCACGGCATCATTGGCGCCATGGGCCAATAAAACCGGACTTGGAGCATGCTTTTGCCAACAGCAGGGTCCGTGGATGATGAATGATGCCCCACATGATCTCCCCACCTCGGTATGTTTGTGCCGGCAGCTCCTTCTCACTTGCTCCACAGAAATGCAACGTGGGGACACATCATTCGATGGTCTCACGTTAGAAGCTCTCCATCCTCGCCACTGATACTAAAGTGGCTTTCTTGCGCCACACGCTTCGCTTCCTCCTCCTTTTGGCAAGGTCCCTTGCGTCGAGGTAACCTCTGAGCTCTGTGATCCAGCACCTCTCCGAGGCTCCAGCGCCCGAGGATGACGAGCCAGCTCTGGTAGGCGGGCCGAATGGGGCTCCCGAGGTGTAGTGGGCTGGGGAGCTCTTCACGAGGCTGCACTGTGCTTGACAGTGATGGGCGTCGTGAGGCTTGAGAGAGCCGCAGCCTCGAAGCTTCGCCCGGAGTTCCCTGAGGTAGTCGCTGGATGCCCCGTTTACGGCGATGTCGCCGACTTCTTGAGTGGTGCCTTGCGTGAGGCAATATGCCTGCAACTCCAGTCCCTTTAACTGCTGCTTCTCCATCTGCGGACCTCGGGCGCGGTAGGCTTCCATCTCGCTCAATCCCTCGGCTGCGTATACTTTGTTGGAGAAAGTTGGCGAGAGTTGTGAATCACCCTTGATGCTACAAGGTAGCTTCACCCTGTGGAACAGCGGCGGCTATTTTCGGGCACCTATCGAGACGCCTTCGTATTACGCTATGTTGTTGGAGACCTTTTCTCCGTCTTTGGAAGCCAGAGTTGCATGGCGTAGTAGAGCTTGTCTTGAGTGGGAGATATGAGCCTTCTGCGCCAACCCCGCCATCATAAATGGGAGAACGCATGCGTCCCGGAAGTACATGACCCAACCGTCCGATGCCTACGCTTCCGGGGAGAGGGATCGATCCTCATCGACCTTGAGGCCCGGCGCCTCCGCCCATTCCACCCACATTAGCATGAATGGCAGCTTCCATGACTCTGGTTGTGCCGAATTCTATTGGCTTTGGCGCTTGCATTTACCGATGTTCCCACTCAATGACTCTTCCGGCCGATTGTTAGGGGGCTTCTGAAAGCACCCTTTCCGGCAAAAGAATGCCGAGGCATGACCTTGATGGGATGGCCACTAAATATCAGTGCGCTGACTTCGCGAGCGCTTCCAATAGCGCGAGGAGGAGTTTACAGGGGCATGGGGTGCAGCGCATCCTATTCCGCGATCATAACCTTTATCCTTTGACAAAGTACGGTGTTCGACGAGGTTAGGGAGTCTTTGGTGTCTTTCAGCGTCCTCCGAAGGCGTCAGGGCGCCCATCTGAGGCAGTGGAGCCCCCTAGCGGTGGTCGCCAAAGCAGGAGGGAGCCTCTCTGATACGAAAAGTCTTGGCCTTCCTGCGTGACTGATCCTTCTCATTTGTGGTAGTGGTCTCTGTGAGGCCTTTGATCCTGCCATACTCGACGAGGCGGCTTCTGCGACTTTGGTCAACGCTCCTCTGCTCACCGCCACAGGCCTCTTGTTGTAAGTGGCCTGGAAATGAAAGCACCAGGGCTCTTTGATGTGGCTGAGCCACCATTATCGAGGGCTGGGTTAAGTACCTTTTGAGATCTGGAACCCCTTATGTCGGCCTCTTTTTAATCCATTCAAAAAGGGGCCCTTTTTTCTTCATCTGACTTGAAAGGCTGGGTGCCGCTTGCCTCTAACTTGCAGAGATGAAGGCTGGTCCCTAGTGCTTGAGACCGCAGCGCCCCGGTGAGCTTATGCATCTTCTCTCGATGGTCTTCGGGCGGGCTCATGTCCTCGACTACTCTGCCAGACCCCTTTTGGGTTGGCCTCGATGCTCCCGGTCTTGCGACATCAATGCAGGAAGCCCGAGGAGGCTTGCCCGAGGGGACCTGTAAACACACACTTCTCCAAGGTTGAGCTGCGCATGGTCCACTTCGTTGGCCGAGGACTCATGAAAGTTTCTCTCCAAGTCTGTATGCTCGTGGTTTTTGCCTCCTTTTAGACTTCACCACAATGTCATCAACATAAGCCTCAGCATTCCTCCCGAAATTTTTGCCAACCCAAGGCGTATGTGCATCACCAACCGTATTTGGTCAATTTTTTGACCAAGAAGGTAACCGTGACCAGACATGCAGCTTCCGAATCTATGCATGTGTAGCAATACACTCCCACACGGCGAAATTCCGTGGAAAAGCCAGTTTTCTCCACCTCTTTCTATCGCCATCTTCACCCACAATATAGGGCCTTATTGTGTATGAAGACTTTATTCGAGATGCTTAGGATCTTCAAAACACGGGGTTGAGATAACATATACTTCTCTTCCCCAAGCATACCATTGAGGAATGCACTTTTTCACATCCATTTGATATAAGATGATATTATGATGGTTAGCATAATAAAGCTAATATACAAATAGCAATCAAGTCTAGCAGCAGGTGCAAAAGTTTCATCGAAATCAATTCCTTCAACCTGTGTAGCCTTGAGCTACGATATAGAGCCTCTTGATTCTCAATCCTTGAGGGAGTCTGGACTAAGGGGTCCCCAAGGTCGTCCCGGCCCTGTTATCCATGGGCGTGTCAGGCTTCTGATTTCGTTCCGGCAGACCCCTCACAGGGTTCAAACTGCAGGGGTGCACGCTGAGATCGCACCTCCAACTCTACGGCCCTCACGTCCCTACCGTGCCGGGCCTCAAGCATGATCTAAACTACACAAAAAAGAAACAAACACAAAAGGGGACACGAGGTTTTATCTTGATTGAGGCCACCATTGTGGTGTAATACCCTTTACTCCGCCAGCTTTTGTGTGGTGTGGTATGGATTGCCTTGCAGGGGCTGATGATGAACAATATAAAGAAGGAGAACAGCCTACGCCAGCGGGGGCTCGCTTCTGGAGCTGGTGCTGATGAAGCTCGGCTTGGGTGAGTTCGATCGCCTCTCTCTCTCTCTCTGCTAGGGTTCTATCTCGATAGGTCTCTTCCCGAGTCGATCCTCTCTGCACTTTTGCCTTGGGTGGTGGCTAGTCCCACTATTTATAGAGCGGGGGAGCCACTGGGTCACTCTTCCCAACACATTGAGGGAAGGGCGCCAAAACAACCCAGCCATTTGAAGGGGGAACATCTATTACATTTATCCTAACTAAAAGTCAGGGTCCTCGCTTTGCCAAAGACTCTCACACGGTGACGCCTTGCCTTAGGCTCCACGATGACTCTCCTTCCTGCCGCTTCTGTCGGGTCCTGGTCTTGAATGTATTGTTGCACCGGAAATGGTTGCACCTTTGCCGATGCTCTTAACTTTCGCGGTTGCCTGTTGCCACTTTTGCACCAAAAGGAAATGAGGACACCTTTGCCTCAAGTTGGTCGCCTTCGCCTCGGGCGCCCTCAGGCTCGTCATTAAGTGGGCTTAAGGCCATAGGGCGCACCTCGTGAGGTAATTCCCGCCTTGATATCTCCCTGGGCCTCCTCATGAGCCACCACTCGGGACAGTAGGTACTGAAGGCTCCCGAGGAAGCTTCTGTCGTCGCCACATGAGGCTTGGCCCTCTCGCGAGGGTATTGAGGCTTTGTGTTGATGAAGATGCGGGCCAGTCTTGGGCCCACTCCTTGAGCCACGCCAGCAGGCCTTGTGAGGCATAAAGGCAGGCAAGTTTGAATTACCTGCAAAATGTTCCCGTAATCGAACGCCCGACAGTGCCGAGGAGCGTCTTGGTGGGCATGTGAAGACTATGAAGGCTGAAGATCAGAATGCAAATGTCCGGATAGGACTCTCCTTGGCGTGGAAGGCAAGCTTGGCGATCAACTATCAGAAGATTCCTTCCTATGTAACCGCAAACCCACTCTATGTAACCCTAGATCTCCCAGGGTGTCTATATAAACCAAGAGAGGAATTGTGAGTCCGAAAAGGATATATTCATTACCATAGTCATGAGGCTAGACTTCTTGGGTTTATCCATTATTCACGATTTTAGACAGTGGTAGATCAACTCTTATGTAATAATTTGGTATTCATCAAGATCAATCAAGCGGGGAAGTAGGGTATTACCCCTTCCATCGAGAGGGCCCCGAACCAGGGGGTAAACATCGTAGTCCCGCGGCCTCCGGTATGACCATCCGCCGATCGATCCTAGAGCGCATAGTTTAGGGACCCCACTCACCCGAGATCCTACCGGCTTTTGACACCTGACATTGGTGCTTTCATTGAGAGTTCCATCGTGACGTCGACGAAAGGTCTCCGATACCGACTTCGCTTTGTCATAAACACAACATCAACTGGGCCGGAAGTCCTGGCCCCAGTGCCAAACCCCTCCAAAATACCGGTAGGCGTGCTTTTACCATGATCGGCCATTCGGAATTGTTGAGATGCCGATGCGACACTCTCTCTGACCATCAAAACCCCTTTTCACATCAACTCCGAACACTCCAAGCGGATGCGGATCTCGGCGGTTTTCGTCCCTTGAACGAGCTCCTAGATTGCATCGCCATGCTTTTGGGAATGCGCTAATGGTGACACGCAGTTACTACCTGGATCAGGCCTAAAACCGCAAGTCAAGGAGAAAATCAAAACTCCACTTGGTCACCCACCGTGACAGTTAGCGGTAGTCGAGGGAAGCAGACGGGCATGATCTTCTTCTATATCGAGCGGACTTGATCGCGCCTCGGATCACCGATATAAGGAAGAACCCGGATTCCACCCACTCAGCTGAAAGGATGCGTACCAGCTCCTCGAACATGGAATCCGACTACGGCGATCCCGAACAATCAAAGGCGATTCTTTCGGAGTTCGACTGCGGTGTTGAGTCTGAAGATCTCGTGATACTGGATAATCAGTGGTCAGCCAGGGTTCGGAGTTTAATTCCACCCCACCCACTCTAGATGCATAGATGCTCTCATGCGAGCATAAAAACAACGATCCTCAGAAACGGGTCCACCACTTCTGGGTTAAATCCGTCCTCCTTGTCCCAAAGACAAGGTAAAAAGATTGCCGCGACGCAGGACAGCCGAGTATCGCCGTTTCGCGATCCGCAACACCAGACGCGCAGCAATTGCATCGACAAAAGGAATACTCAAACGCCATCAATCGCCACCGCATAATCAGAAGTTCATCGGCATTTACCAACTATCGTATAAAAGTACAATCGCTGATGGAAAAGCGCCTCGAAAACTCAGGCAGCTTAACGGGAAACCATCGGGTCCTGTCTGGGAGGCTTGATCGGATCGCCATCGAACACCTATGGGACCGGTGACCGAAGGTCTGCCCTTTCGGTTCTATGGGGGCGTATAAGGAGGTTGCACCTGAAGAGCGGATCGAGGCTGGTTAAAGCATTTAGCCCGAGTTTACCTACTTTCGGAGCTCTCCGGAGATAATATCCTCTCATCGGGCCGCCTTGTCTGATTGTATTGGTGTTCTTGCTAGGGAGCTACCGAGAGCTACAAGACCTAAGGCGTGAGGTATTCCTTCCTCGGTTTCGAATGGGCAACCAAACTCCCTCCTTACGCTATGCGCATATGGGCCTCCCTTTTATATGCTAAAGGGGTCACCGGCTGATGTGGCAACATAAACAGCGGTAAAATGGAAAAGAACTTGTGGATTGGTACAGACTACTTATGTCAGCAAAGTTGGGTATCTCATACCTAACTCCTCGACTAGGGGACAAAAGCATTAAATGTTCGCCGCTCTCGGGCCGTCCAGTCTAAATAGTGCAAAAGGACCCGTCGGGGCTTACCCGTCTGATTACGACTTACGGAAATCTTTGTCGCTTCGCTTGCCTGCCTTTCCCTGGCTCAAGTACAGCCTCTCGCACACGTCTTACCGCTGGAAGGGTCCTGCATGCGACACGTTATCTCGACCGATGAGCTGGAAGCGGAGGAAAAAAGAGTGGTAGCTTCGCGGCAAAAGCGCTTCGTCATGCGGCCATCGCCTTGTCAGCGCTGGAAGTCCAGGCTCATCAGGCCTTCCTAAGCAAGCTCCTCTTCAGCCGGGCCTTTGCCCGTATCTTCTAAGTGCCTTGATGGTATCTTCCCAAGCTCCTCTTGTCGGGGCCTTGTCTCTGGCTTGGCTTAAAATATTTTTGTTCTTGAATGGCTCCAGAGGAACCACTCGGAAGATCTTGGCGGTGCGCTGGCAAGCCTGAAGACAGACGCTGGTGTCGGTGAAGCTTGCCCGGTCGCACCGAAGTTCGGGATACTAGGGGTACCCCTACTCTAGTACACCGAAGTCCAGAGCCCCGGGCTCGGCCACACATTTGCCGGTAGTCTTGAAAGCATCGCTGTGGCTGTGCACAGAACCCAAACAGGCACGGGCACGAGCTACGCTGCCTGGTTTACGCCATAATCCTCACTCCTCGACCCACTCACGCCCTCCCACACGAGCGGCACGCGTCGAGTGCGGCGTCGTGGAGAAAGATCGTGATGCGAGATCATGGGTGGGTTATTTCATTTAGGGCTAAGAGCGAAAGCGTCCGCCCCTCCTCTCTTTATAAGCGGAGGGAAACAGGGCAGGTCACGCCCACCTTCGCCAGCTTGTTGCTGTTCAATCTGAAAACCACCGCATGCTCCCCCTTCTTCCCAAGTCGGGGAAGAGGCAGCAGCAGCTCACTTCCATCGCCATACCAGTGCAATTAACTTGCCACCGATCTCCCCCACCACACCTCACGGCCATGGCTCCGAAGTCGACATATGGGGAAGGGCGTGAAGTCGCCGACATGAGGCGCAGCGTGCTGTGGCGCCATAAAGGCAGCGGCCATTCTCTCCTCTCAGCTCACCGCAGAAGGGGAGCTTTCGAGGGAGAACTACTACCTCTTGATCCGTCAAGACGGAGACGTTAGGCATCCTCACAAGACAAAGGAGTACTTCCAGTCATGCTAAGCTTCGCAGATTAGCCCCAATCGGGTACCCTTTCTTGGCTCTTCTTATCACTGGGATCATCATTTTCTGCCCGCCTTCTCCCAGGTGAATTCTTCTGTGATATCATTGAACACCCTCACGGGTTTACCGCCTCCTTGATTTCACCCCCAATGTCTTTGTCTCGAGCTCATGGCGGTTTTCACATATCTTTGCTTAACTCTTGTTTGGAGTCCACTCCAAACAAGTAGCTCCTCTTCTCTCCACTTCTTTCATGCCTCGAAGTTGAGAGGAGGAGCCCCTTCTTGTCAGGAGGAATCTGCTTGGATCTCAAGGATGCGGCAAGAAAAGACGCCTTATCTGGAAGGAGTGCTCCGCAGTTAAGTGGAGGGAGGTGGTGGCAGGAAAGGCGGTTGGTGTTGGATTGTATGAAAGGAGAACCGCGATGAGCTCTTTTACCGCCCAGCCAGCGTAATACAACCCCAATAGGTAAGCGCTTGCAACGATTGGAGCAACTTGGCGGCCGGAAGATGCTAGATTGAAGATTGCTGTCATTACCGGATCCTTGCGCCTCGAAGCTTGCTGGATTTCTATCAGATGGCGCGCTACATTAGCATGATTTCCTTCAGCCAGCACGCCCCTTCGCAGGAGAGAGGAGGAGACATGCTTTGGGAAGTTCCAGAACGCTGGGCGGGATATCATGAGGCTGCGCCCGAGGCCTCAACTTCAATTTCACCGCTCTTGGAGTTTGGATGCGACGGTGTTTCTCTGAGTTGTTCAAGAAATCGACTTCCCGCATCATCCCGAATGGATTCCGGGTTGCTTAGAAGTCGGGGGTTGCCCATTGTGCAACAATTCTCAACAGCTTTGACCGCATGTCACGGCAAGAATGAATATATTGGCGCCAGTGTCGACTGCGGTATGGAATTGATTCCAACTCGGGCAAGAGCCCTGCGCAGATGATGTCGTCGCGGTGTTCTTCGACAACTTGAAGAAGTGCCGATCCGCCTTGGAGTGAGCAGTAAAGAGACTCACCGCTGAATAACCACCGATGTGTGAGATGCAAGCGCCATCGCCACCGTAAAGTTGGAAGAGGGCGGCAGAGCGTCGCGTCAGATACCGGTCCGGAGTTGCCCACCGTGGAGGCAGTAGGCAAGCAGAGCTGGCCAAGCCTTGTCGGTTTAGCGAGGGGAGTTCTTGTCATGGCGGAGGAACTCTTGAGCCCGGTGCTCAAGGCCGAGTCGGAGCCGAACCCCGCCGAGGGCGCCTCCTCCCCACCTTCATAGTAACTAACATGTCAGCGAACTCCCAGACTAAACTCCCCAAACCTCCACTCAAGAAGGCGTCTTCGCAAGGCTGGGAGGCAAACGGTGACAGGGCAGACGGCGTAACAGCCGTCAGCGTTACCACACACACGCCTCCACCGAGGCTGGAGTAACACAAGGTTGACTGTGCTGGGAGCCACCTCATATTCTTTAGCAATGCTAAGTGAATGAGGCGACCGGAGTTTTTTCACCTGTGAACCCAGCCATTCGCTGGCCTGTGCCCGCCAATCGCCAAGGAACCCACTCCTCCGCCTCGCCGGGAGGCGAGCCAGACTTGATCTCTCCGCGCTCAGCGAGGAAGAAGAAGAGTAAGCTTCTATACGTATGTTGTACTTGTATTTCTTCAAATTTGTTGCTTTGTCTTGTATCTGATTACTTCATTCTCAACCCTTTCCTTTTCGTGACGCTGGCCCAGGAGAGCCGAAGAGAGCCAAGACTCCGGTGGTCGCCATCGAGGACGATCCTCAGCAGGAGGCGCGTCTGAGACCACCTTGCCGGACGCTGCAATTCTTCCTCAGCAGCCTCAAAGACAGCCCCCAGCGTAAGTATTTGGTTTACTTCTCACCGCTTGGGCGCATATGGGTGTCTTTCCTTTGTTGATATCTCTGACTGGTTTGTGCAGGAGCAGAGCAGCCTCACCAGAGGGCCCTCAAGCAGCCTCCTGACATGCACTGCTTCGACTACTCCGCCAAGGGAGGATTCTGCAAGGAGAAATTCTCCGCAAGGGACAGTTCTCCCATATGGATCGCCGATCCTACCACAAGTATTCTTCTTGCTTGAAAAACTTCCCTTGGCTTCTTCTTCTAATCTTCTTTTTGAATATTTGCTTGACTTTTCTTCCTTTTCCGGTCTTTAGGTCCATCTCTGCCACGGAGTCAGATGGAGACCGAGGTCGTCGGAGAAGGAGCCTGATATGAACTGGCCATGGAGAGGCCAAGGCTGCTGCCGCAGGAGCCGGGCGAGGTCTCAAGTGATCGTGACCGACGGCCCTGGGCCGCAGGAGCGACAGGCGCCTGCAGACCGCCGACCCTCCGCCGCTATCATAGCTGCCAGTTCAAGAGCCCCAGCCCGCGCTTATTTGAAGGCCGCGGCGACGGCGTTTTCATCAAACTCCCTGGCTTCGAGCCTGTGGCGCCAAGTTGAAGGAGAAATCTTCGACGAAGAGCTGCTCGCTTCCTGGCCGACGCTGGTTGACGCGCTGAGCAGCAGAAGGGCGGCTGAGGAGGAGCAACAGCCAGAGCTGCTGCCACTCTACCGCCCGGCAAGCTGCTGGCCTCCCGAGAAGCGCTTTGTCGCGAAGGCGAAGCGTGGACATAGAGAAGCGCTGGAGGAGCTCCGGCATCAATCGTGAAGCTCTCCGGGTCTTTGGCGTAGGAGCGGAGCGACCAGCCGAGGAGCGCAAATCCTTCCTCCTCGAGAAGGTCAAAGTGAAGAAGAACAACAAAGGCTTGCCGCCAGAAGTTGTCCGCAGGAAGGCGAAGAAATGGTGCAGCAAAGGGAAAGTCAATCTTGATAGCCACCAGGAGGAGCTTACGCTACAAGCGAGCAAACGCTTGGCGATACTCTCAAGGAAGCAAAGGATGCTGCCGCACCGCCGAGGCCGCCAAGAAGGAGTTGGAGACGAAGTGACGAGCCGGAGGCCAATCAAGAAGAGCGGCGAGGAGCTTGTTGCACTCAAGCATGAGCGCGAGAAGGACGCTTACACTCTTGGCGAAGCTGCAGGCCGTCTCGCCGAGAGGAGCAAGGAGCTCGGCGCCGCCAAGGACTCAACGCAGGATCTCGAAATAAGCCACCACCGACCAAGACGTTGATCGGGCGCCAGGAGCAGATCAAGGCCGACGAGGCGCTATTTGGCGATGTAGCGCCGCCACCCAAAATACTTTCAGGGACAACGTGGAGCACCGGACCGAGGGTCTCGTGGATACCGCCGCCATCGAGCAGGAGTCCGACGGAGCTGGGATGGTGGATCTTGGATATTCCTCCGACGAGCACCTCCAACTCGCCGGGCCAAGCTCAGCTTGTTCTTCAAAGGCGTGGCAGGACGGCCCTCCAAATGACTCAGAAGAGATCCCAAAGCAGGTGGCCGAGGAGTCGTGCCAGATTCATGCCGGGAGCTCTCCAAAAGGTGTCAATGAAGGTGGCCTTTTCTCGCAATCCACGCCTCAACCTCACCAACGTCCTCAGGTCCTTGCCACCGGATGCTGATGTAGAGGCGCTTAAGACCCTTGTCGCTCCCATTGTAGATTAGGCCGCCCATTTTATCTTTTCCTTGTCGCTGCTAGTCATGTTAGGAGAACAATCTATTAGAGCTGCGACAAGCTATCTTGTAATATATAACTCTATTTCGGTAGTAATTGCTATGTTATTTCCTTTACTTGATTACTTCCTTTGTATGTTTTTGCCCCACGCTTAGGGAACTTGTCGGGCGCAGCACCTTAGTCATGTGCCGAAAAGGGACGTCAAGCAATTTCAATGGCGGTGCCGCCGCAGCAACCTTGTCGCAACTAGTCGCAGCTCACTTAAATTGTTGAGCGGACTCAAACAAAGTAAGGGCGCAACTAGCTACGAGTTGGTTCCTCCAAGGCACAGGTTTTTCATACAAAGTGCGGTCGCTCGAGGAGAATAACTTAAAAATTTAAAACTGATTGCTCAAACTTTGGCAACTTAGCTTTTCTCGTTGCTTGCTTCTCGGTAAGGCTAAACTTCCTCGAGCGACGCTTGGTCCACACCATTATCTTCTCCTTCCCCGCAAACTTGTGGCGAGGGAACCTTCCTTTCTTTGAGAAAGAGAATGAAGAGAAAATAAAGATATGGAGCACGATGGCTCGTTATTTCTTACTGGAAAGGTGCCGCACAAAGTGTCGATAATGCATGCAAAAATAAAGAGTAGAAAGCATGAACGGCAAGATGTGCGAAACACATGAGCTTTACTTATGCTTGTGGTTCGGCGCTCGCTTTGTACAAAGGATTACATGCAACATCGGCAAGACTTGTATTAAAGGTGGTTACGGAACAGGTTACGCAACCGCGCTTCTCTCACGGGTAAAACTTACGAAGATGCTCAATGTTCCAGGAGTTGCTCACCGAATGCCATCTTCGGGTCTCATAGCGGACATCGCCAGGCCTAGTGACTCGCTTTCACCCGGTAAGGGCCTTCCCACTTCAAGCGTCCACTTGTTGGAATTCTTGGCGATCTGACGCGCCAAGAACAAGGTCGCTTTCTCGAGACTTCCGCATTAACTTTACGGCTATGGTAGCGGTGCAAAGCTTGCCGGTATCGAGCAGCTCGTCAGACAAAGAAATCAAGACGGTCCTCCTCAAGGAGCAGCGTCATCTTGTCGCAGCTGCTCTTGCTCGAGCTCATCATAAGCGAAAGCACTCGAGGTGACCCGTGATACGAAGTTCCGGGGAGAACCGCCTCGCTCCATAGACTAGGAGCGAAAGGTGTCCGCCATGCTGGCTCGATTGGCGGCGTCATTCCGACGACCAAAGAACCACCGGCTAGCCTCAATCCAGCTTTCTTCCGCACTTGTGCAGCCGAAAAGTCCTGGTCTTGAGTTCACAGCAGCACTTCAAAGATTCGCCTCTCCGCTTGACCGCATTTCTGGATGAGCAATGAAGCGAAGCGGAACCTTTGGCGCCAAGATCTTGGACGATCGCATGAAGGTGCGCGGTCGTAAATTGGGTGCCGTTGTCGGTGATGATCCCGTTAGGGATCCTGGAGCTGCAAACAATCAACCCGAAGAACTTGACGGCCGATCGCTGTCACCTTCCTCATCGCTTCCACTTCCGGCCACTTTGTGAACTTGTCGATTGCAACGCATAAGTACTCAAAGCCCCGACAGCTTCGGGAAAGGGGCCGAGGATGTCGAGCCCCGGACGAAAATGGCCAGGATAAAGGGATCGCCGGAGAGCTTGAGCTAGCCGGTGTATCTGTTTGGAATGGAATCGCACGCTTCACACTTGGTTACTTGTGCAGCTTGCATCCGGAGGGCTGTCGGCCAAAGAAACCTTGTCGGAACGCTTTGCCGGCAAGAGTTTTGCGCCAATGTGGTGACCACATATGCCTCCATGTATCTCTCGCCAACAGCTTCGCCCATCTTCCGGTGAATACACTTCAATTTCACACCGTTGAGTCTTCTTCGCATAAAGTGTCTTTGCCGACAAACCGGTACATACTTGACCGCCGGGCTACTCTTTCCGCTTCTTCTTGCTCTTCGTGAAGTTCTCACGTCTGAAGGAAATGGACAATCTCGCTGCCATGCCGGAGCTTTCGCTCGACAACAAGGACTAAAGGCACAATCGCTGCTGCGGGAACATCTGGCTTTCACGGCAAGAACTCCGGTTCAAATTTTCGAGTTGACGTTCTCGCAAGCTTGCCGGAGCAAAACTTGTCGGGAGCGTTTGCTTCAACGAAACAAACCCTAGGGCTTGTCGAGCAGCATTGCTCCTCAAGACTTTTGGCGTTGATCTTGGGACCTTCTTGGCGGCGGCTTTGGGGGCTCGCCGGAAAATAGTCACTGTAAATCAACTTCCTCTTCTTGTTCTGTCCCAGCTTGATGGTGTCTCTTACCAGTTGAGTCAGCTTGAGCACAAAGGTTCCTGGTTCCACAGGTAACTTGGCGCAGCGCACTTTCGACAGTGCCATCGGCAATATCATTCTCGAGCTCTTGGAACATGTTCCATCAGAGGCCTCAAAGTGCTCTTCTAGCTTTCACTTCATCAACATAAGCTTCCATCAACGGACTCGATAACTCTTGTTTACTTGGCGGATGACAAGTCAGTGAGTCACCCCCGATAATGAGCTTCTTTGATCCCAAGGTCTACTGCGCGATCTCGAGACCGGCAAGCAAACCTTCATACTACTGCAGTATTGTTTGTTGCTTGCTCCTTGGGAAAGTGCATCCGACTACGTACTTGAGGTGCTCTCCGTGGGTGCGACAATCAAGCACGCCAAGACCGCGCCTTTGCAGCGTAGAAGGCACCATCAAAGTACATTAGCCACTCTTTGCTTGCCTCCTTGACGGGATGCTCGTCTCGAGTTTCTTCATCTTGTGTTGGCGCCCATTCTCGCTATGAACTCCGCCAATGCTCGCTTTGGATAGTTGAAGTGCTTTTAAACTTGAGGCTAAAGCTTGACAGTTCCCAAAGTGCCCACTCGACAATCTGCTGTTATACGGATTTTGCAAGATCCTCTTCATGGAAAGCGAGTGACGATCGTGATCTCGTGTGCTTGAAGTACGGCGAGCTTTCTCGAGGCCATGAGAAGGCCGAAAAGCAATTTCGCACACCAGAGTACCTTGACCTAGCCTCGCAAGAGGGAACTCCATTAAAGTAAATGGCTTTGCACCATTCTCTTCGCACCTTCTCATATTCTCGCGCAGATTCATCTTTGCCGGGACCAGAGCTTGTCGTTGAAGTGCCTTGTTTGTCGCCGGATGCATCCGCCTTGGTTGTTAGCTCATCATCCGCCTCCTCTCCGCCACTAACGCAGCACTAACCACTTGATTGGTTGCCGTTATATATAGCAACTTCTCTTGTGGCTTAGGTGCGACAAGTGTTGGAGTGGAGGGTATCTCTTTAAGTCCTGCAGCGCAGCCTCCGCTTCGGAGTCCATTTCATTGGACCTGCCTTTTTCAAAATTTTGAAAAATGGCGGGCGCTACCAAGAGACCTAGAGATAAACTCGCCGAGAGCAGCTACGCGAACCGCAAGTCTTCAGACATCCGGACGCGCCGGTGCTTGAATCTGCTCAATGGCCTTGATCTTGTCGGGATTGGCTTCAATTCTCATTGAGAACACGAAGAACCCGAGAAGCTTGCCGGATGGGACTCCAAACACGCACTTCTCGGGTTGAGCTTGAGGTTGATCTTGCAGAGATTTGCAAAGGTTTCATCTAAATCTTGAATCGAGTAGTCTTGTCCTTGCTCTTGACCACTATGTCATCCATGTAAGCTTCTACATTCGTGCATTTGTGGCTCAAAAGCTTCATGGACTACTCTATCGCAAATGTTGAACCGCATTCTTTAACCCGAAAGGCATCCGTGACAAAACAAAGATGTGCCACATGGGGTGATGAATGCGGTTTCTCCTCATCCTCTTACGCCATGAAGATCTGATGGTACCTCGAGGTATGCATCAAGAAATGAAAAGCAAATCACATCCGGCCATGGAGTCAACAATCCGTCGATGCGGCAAGGAAATGGGTCTTTGGGACAAGCTTTATTGACATCGGTAAAGAGTCGATACAAAGCCTCCATTTCCCGCTTGCTTTTACGCCGCGACTACAGTGATTGGCCAACCACGTAGGATGGAGCACTCTCCCGATAAGGCCTGCTGCTTCCAATTTCTTGATTTCTTCTGCGATGTAATTCTTGGCGCCCACCTACCGCTTCCTCGACTTTCCGCTTGACGGGCCCACGATGAGGACAGCATAGCTCAGGTGGTGCTCAATTACTTTCGAACACCGGGGATGTGAGGCGGTTGCCATGCAAACACGCCGACGTTCGCCCGCAGGAAAGCAACGAGCGCTTTTCTCCTATTTAGGGTCAAGAGTGGCACCGATGGTGAAGGTACCACCAAAGGCCGTCCTCCTTGGCGGACACCTTCTTGGTCTCTGGTGGAGCTGCCATCGTCTTCTTCTTGCACTTGCCGGGTGGAGCTCGATGGTGCGTCCTCGGCGGTGGGGCAAAGCACCAAGAGGTGCGCTTGCCGGAGTGGGCATCAGAGCTCTTGCCGGACTTGGTCTTCTTCTTCGCCCCGGGAGCTTCAGCGGCATGTGACTTGTGATCTGCTGCGGCTGCTGCTTCCCGGTATATCTTGTCGGTGCAGATAAGAGCATCCTTATTGTCGCCAAGGACAGAGATGACGCTTATCGGGCCTGGCATCTTCAGCAAGTTGTATGCGTAATGAGAGGCCGCCATGAATTTGGCGAGTGCTGGACGGCCGAGTATCCCATTGTAAGGCAATGGAAAATCGGCAACGTCAAAAGTGACCCTCTCAGTCCTGAAGTTCAGCTCGCTGCCAAATGTTACCCAAGCAACGTGATCTTCCCTTCGCTTGCTCCTTCCCGGATTGATTCCTTGGAATGTGGGTCTCTTTCCGAGCTCAGCCGTCAGGATCACGGAGTTTCTGGAGTGCAGCCGGAGGAGATCGAGGTTCAAAAGTCGCCCCGCCCGACAACTAGCATCTTAGTGACCTTGAGGTTATGGATAGTTGGTGAAACCAACATCGGCAAGCACCACCGCAGATTATGCGATCGGGGTGGTCCTCAATATCAAAGATGATAGGCGTGGACCATTTCAGAGGCTTGCGTGACTGGATGGATGGTTCGCCGCATTGACTTCCCGCATCCACCGCTTGAGTTGGCGGTGTGAAGTATGCGCAGAAGCACCACCACAACGCACAAGACCTCGTGGCTTCTGGAACTCCCCGATCATCGGCCTCGTCATCATCCATGTCTTCGTCATTGCCGTCATCTTCATCCTTGTCGCGGCCGCGAGGTTCTGTCTCCTCCTTGCCGTGCGCTTGGCCTTACAAGGCGTCCTCCCCGGCCGGGGCGCTTCTTGCTAGTTCCTCCAGCACCTTCCTGGGCTTTCTCCTTGTCGTGCCGCTCGTACTCAGCTTTCTGCTGCTCGACAAGCTGCTCGACCTTCTTGCAGCTCTGGATCATGGCCCTTGGTGCGGTGGATCTTGCAGTATTGTTTGTTGGAGCTGTCCTGCTTGGGCTTGTCGGCTGACGTACCGCCGCTTGTTCGGTACCGGGCAACCTCCCTTGCCGAGCTACCAACTTTGGCTTTCTTGGCGGCACCTCCATTGCCGGACTGCTCGACAACTAGCACATCTTTTGCCCTTCTTCTTTACATTGTTCCGCCGCCGCTTTTCTTTTCTGGCAGTCTCCTCACTATCAAATCCTCCGGCTTCTACATTCTCTCCGGGGAGTCTCCTCCCTTCCTCAGCACATGCACACTTGTCGGCCAGGGCAAATAGCTCACTGACGTCCTTGATCTTGCTCATCGCCATCTCCTCCCTCATCCTGCGGTTCCGCACGTTCTGATGGAACGCTTGATTACCCAGCGGTAGGGTGGACATCACAGGATGTTGTAGTGTACACGGTGAACCTCTGAATGTCCTGCGCAGGGGCTCTCCTTCCTTCCGGGCGAGCAGATGAAGGTCGCCTTCTTGTCCATGAGGTTTGTGCTCACTGTGAAGGCGCCCGACAAACCGATGGCACAGATCTGCCGCAAGAGGATATGGAGTTGTCCGGCAAGTGCATGAGCCAGGATCTCGACATTGGGCTTGAGTACCGTAAGGAAGTAGTGAAGGCGAGATCTTGTCGCCTCGTCCCTCGCATCTTGCACCGCGATGGTGTAGATGCGCGAGGAACTCGACGGATGCGTCTTGCCGCCGTATTTCTCGCACGTCGGGCTTGAAATTTTTCTTGCAGCGGGCCACTTTGGACTTTGCCGCAGCTCACCGGGTGAACGCAGGGCAACCTACCGTAATTTGGGCAAGTCGTCGTTCCCCGGGTGCATGCATGTCGACAGAGGGCCCAGCTGCTGGTCCGATTGACGCCGCTTCTCTTCGCCGGCGCGAAGTTCGGCGCCTTCTTGTCGTCGTGGAAGAACTTGGCGCTGATCGCGACGAAGCTCGTGGATCCGACGATGCGGTGGAGTCGCCGTCGAGGTGGATCCGGCAGTCGGCGATCTTGGCCTTTCGAGGTGGAGAGTGCATGGTGGTCGCACCTCCACGGGTTTCGCCGCCATCGGCTCGCACCGTAGTCTCGCCGCCAAGCAGCGATGTACTCGCCGCGTGTGGAGTGTCGCCGCAAAGCCGATGAGACTCTGAATGGTGGCCCTCCATTCACCGTCGATCTTGTCCGACGTCGGGAGGGTAATCCAGAGCAGTTGAGCTCGCACCAAAGCTTCTCGCTTTCGAGTGGCGGGCGGCGGTTCTGGCAGTGCGAGGAGCGGATATGCTCGGACTTCTATCTAGGTTAGAAGGAGCAGTCCCGTCCCGGGCGACCGTGCCGGTTTCGCTGCCCAAAGCATGTTGACGCAGTATGCATCATCTTGGTTCGAAACCGCGAGATCCACCAGCTTCGACCTTGGTCCAACGAAGCGTATGGTATTGTGAATACCATGACGCTAGTCGCCGCCCTCTGAGATGGGCGCTGTGAATGTCTGACGCCGAGGTTCCGCAGCCTTGTCCTTGGACTTGGCAGCGTCGTGGGCTCCCTCGCCGACGTCAGTTCTTCCGGCTGGCGTCTACCCCACCACCTGTTTGTTCGGTGGTGGTGGGTTCGACGATGGACGGGATCTGATGCCGCCGAAGCCTTCTTCTTCGGTGGCATGTCGATGAAGATGATGATGATGCAGCTGTGAACGCCGGATCAGGTTCACACAGCCTCGACGCTTCTACCGGGCGCGCCAAAAGATGTCGGGAGGTTGATCGGACCCACGAACACCTATGGGACCCGGCGGACTGAGTCCCTTTCGTCCGGTGGGGCGGAGGTTGCACGAAGAGCAGATCGAGGCGAAGCACACGAGCAGTTTACCCAACTTCGGAGCTTCTCCGGAGAGATAATACTCCTACCGCCGCTTGTCCTGATTGTATTGTGTTCTTGCTAGGGAGCTGAGAGCTCCAAGACCTAGCGTGGAGTATTCTCGGTTTCAATGAACCGAACCCCTCCTTACGCTATGCGCATGGGCCTCCTTTTATATGCTTAAAAGGGGTCGCAAGCTGTGTGGCAACATAGGCAAGGGTAAAAATGGAAAAAGAACTTGTGGTTGGTACAGCTACTTATGCGATTGTATCATACCTAACCCCGACGGCAGGGGACAAAAGCATTAAATGCCCGCGTCTCGGCCGTCCAAATAGTGCAAAAAGGGACCGTCGAGCGCCACCGTTCGCCACGATGGAAATCTTGTCGTCGCCGCTTGCCACCACGCACCTGGCTGCGAGCCTTCGCCACGCATCTTTGGGAAGGGTCCTGTGGCGCACACGTTATTCGGCGAGCCGGAAGCCGGAGGAAAAGAGTGAAGCTTCCGCGGCAAGCGCTTTGCCGCTGCCATCGCCTTTGTCGCGCTCGGAAGCTTGTCGCTCATCGGGCCTTCCGGCAAAGCTCCTCTTGCCGGGCCTTGTCTTCTAAGTGCCTTGGATGGCCTCGCTGCAAGCTCACTCTTGCCGGGCCTTGTCTCCTTGGCTTAAATACTTTGTTCTTGAATGGCTCCAGAGGAACTAATGGAAGATCTTGGCGGTCGCCCGCAAGCCTAGCAGCATGGTGCTGTTGCAGAATCGCCTGGTAACGAGTTCTGGATACTAGGGTACCCCTACTCTAGTACACCGACAGGTCCCAACTCAACTCCTCCTATAGGCGAAGAGGGTGCACCCCCATGGCACGCCCAGTCCAACAGTCAAGAAACATAAACCCATTACGCGGCACGGCACTGTCTGGAGGGATGGCTCGATGGCTCATGCAAAATACACACGGCACTGTGACACCGCGTGGCAACCCATAGCCTTAGAGCATGTTGGATACTGGGCAGGTAGCCAAGAGCGGCGAGAGACATCCTTATCAAGGACACCCTGTAACAGCACCCTCCGTAAATCTCCATGACACAAGAGTATTGACGGTCTTCGAGACATTCGCTTCAAACAACAAGCTTAAAGGGCACTTTCGCGACCTCGCCGAAGTCTCGCCAAATCGCTGCAATAAAACCCTTGGAACGATATGGCTATAACATTTAATGCCGTGATGAAGCGAGGTACAAGACAGTCCGAAAAGTGCCGTGACAGATTAGTCCTCGATCCCATCGTGGACGGGTTTACTTACTACTAAGGTTCTCATGGACGGTGGCAGCGGACTAAACCTGATTTATGAGGACACAATCCACAAAATGGAAATAGACAGGAGCCGCATCAAGCAAAGTAGCACAACCTTCCGAGGAATCATTCCAAGTCGGGAGGCACGGTGCGCGGGCAAAATCACACTTGACGTGGTATTCGGCACGCCGGAGAATTATCGGTCCAAAGAAATCACTTTCCAAGTGGCCCCTTTCAGCAGCGGATACCACGCCCTGTTGGGGCGGGATGCTTTTACACGCTTCCAAGCTATACCACATTACGAGTATATGAAGCTCAAAATGCCTGGACCAAACGGCATAATCACTCTCGTCAGTGATCCGGACATAGCACTCCGCGCTGAAAACAAAACCGCATCCCTGGCCCTTGAGGCGCTTATCCAAAAGCCCCTCGCGGCCAAAGAATTAACTCAAGCTGCGGCTCCCACGGGACGGATGTGGACGATGTGATCCTCGACATAAACGCCCAAAATCCACCTCCTTCAAACCAAAGAAGAAATAGTCAAATTCCAGGGTCCACCCAACAGACCCCAAGGAGACAAGATTCATCGGAGTGCAACTGAACCCAATAAATGGCCTTGACGCCGCACCATTTAGAATTCCTATAAAAACTGGGACATATTTGCTCGGCACCCCACCGATATGCTGTGGATCCCACAAGCTGGCCGAACATAGCCTCAAAATATTAAAGGGATTAAACCGGTCAAGAAAACATCAAGGGTGCTTTCCGAACCCAGCCGACAAGCCATGGGGAGGAGCCGGCCAAGCTTATCGAGGCCGGATTCATTAGGAGAAATCAAACATCCAGACCGGTCAGCAAAACCTAGTGATGGTACCAAAGAAGGACAAATCCTGGTGCATGTGTGTCGATTTCAAAGACCTCAACAAGGCTTGCCCTAAGGATCCCTTCCCCCTCCCCCGCATTGATCAAATCATTGACGCCACCGCAGGACACGACTCATTGTGTTTCCTCGATGTATATTCTGGATACCATTAAATCAAAATGAAGGAGTCCGATCAAGCTGCAACAGCATTTATCACCCCATATGGTCCATGCTGCTTCAACACCATGCCCTTCGGGCTCAAGAACGCCGGCGCCACATACCAACGCATGATTCAAGCATGCCCGAGAAGCGTGATCGGCAAGACAAGAGAGCTTACGTCGATGACGCCGTCATCAAAACTAGGCACGTCGAAACACTAATAGACGACTTACGTCTTACATTCGACAACCTCCGTGCGTATGACATTAAGCTCAACCCGGAAAAGTGTGTCTTCAGCATCCCCGCTGGAAAACTGTTGGGATTCATCGTTTCCAATAGTGGAATCGAAGCAAATCCAGCCAAAATCCGAGCTCTGTCAAAGTTGGCTACGCCAACAGACCTCAAACAAGTCCAAAAACTAGCTGGTTGCGTGGTGGCATTAAGTCGCTTTATCTCCAGATTAGGAGAAAAGGCACTGCCACTCTATCGCCTCTTACGGCACACCAATAACTTCAAATGGACAGACGCGACAACTACCAGACTGGAGGAAATAAAGGCCCTCCTAGCAAGCAACCCAATCCTGGCCGCACCAAACGCCGGCGAACCCATGTTGCTATACATATCGGCAACGCATCAGGTGGTGAGCGCCATGCTCGTCGTCGAACGAGAACAGGACGGACACAAATTCCCACTATAAAAACATGTATACTACGTATCTACTATCCTCACACCATGCAAATCCCGGTACCCCCATTACCAAAAGATAGCATACGCGGTCTTCATGGTATCCCGAAAGCTACGACACTACTTCCAGGAGTGTTCAATCACGGTGGCCTCTGAAGTCCCACTCAGTGACATAATAAACAACCGCGATGCCACGGGACGGATCGCCAAATGGGCCATAGAGCTACTTCCATTTGACATAACATACAAGCCACGTCGAGCCATCAAATCCCCAAGTCTTGGTGCAGACTTGGCTGAATGGACAGAGGCTTCAACTCCCTAAAGAGTACGCGCATATTCCAATCAAGGTTATGTATTTTGGCGGCTCCAAAATGCTTTGGCGGGCTAGGAGCGGGAGTCGTGTTAACATCCCCCACTGGAGACGTCGTCTAGTATGTACTCCAAATACTATTCACAGAATCCAATAACACAGCTGAATACGAGGCCCTATTGCATGGTCTTCGGATGGCCGTATCCATGGGCATACAACGCCTAGAGGTGCGCGGGGATTCAAACCTCGCAATATCTCAAATAAACGGAGACTTTGATGCCAAAGATCCAAAGATGGCAGCTTATCTTAATGCCGTCTTAAAAATGTCGGCTCGGCTCGAGGGGCATGAATTTCATCACGTCGCCCGAGAAAGTAATCGAGCGTGAGACGCCCTTGCTCGACATTGGCGCGCCAAGCGACCCCACCCAACATTTCGGAAAGGCTTCTCAAGCCGCTCGTGGTGTGGCAAGGAGGGCGGCAACAACAGTACAGCATGAATACAACCCCATATCCCGAACACACCGATAGCATCGGGGGCTCAGCCACCGAAATAACACCGTCGACCCATCTCATTATGGCAGTCATTGCCCCATGGACCGAACCCTTCTTGGCCTAAATTAATAGGAAGGAGCTTCCCGAAGACCAGAATGAGGCTCGCCGCATTGTCCGGCGTTCGAAGGCCCACAAGGTTCATGATGAAGAGCTCTACAAGAAAAGTACTACCGGAGTACTTCAAAGATGTATCTCCGAGGAAGAGGGGCGGCAGCGTTTAGCAGAAATTCACGCTGGTCTCGGCGGACACCACACTGCAGCTTGGGCCCTCGTTAGCAAGGCCTTCCGTACTGGGTTTTATAGGCCGACAGCTCGAAAGGTGACGCCAAGGGACCTTGTCCAACGCCAAGGCCGGATGCCAACTCTTCGCCAACCAAAGCCATATGCCCCCAACTGCTTACAAACTATCCCCATTACTTGGCCGTTCACGATGCAGGGATCTGGATATGGTTGGACCTTTAAAGGGGAAGCCATAAGAAAAAATATTCATCGGTCATGGTGGACAAATTCACTAAGTGGATGGAGGCTAAACCGGTCAAAACAGCTGAGTCCGCTTTGGTGATAGAATTCATATCCGTGTTGTGCACCATTATGGTGTCTCACTAAAGCATCATCACCGACAACGGCTCTAATTTCACAGCCGACGAGGTAAAAAACCTGGTGTACTAATCTTGGCATTAAACTCGATTATGCCTCCGCTACCACCCGAAACCAACGGTCAAGTCGAATGAGCCAATGGTCTTATTATGAGCGGCATCAAGCCCGGACTAGTGCGATCTTTGAGAGAATCGCACAAGTACTGGGTTGAGGAGCTCGACTCCATTCGGGTCTCCCATGCGGACCACGCCTAACCTTCATTAGGATACACAACTTTTTTCATGGTGTATGGCGCGGAGGCTGTACCCTGCGATATTATCCACGACTCACCTCGAGTGCGTATGTAAAGAAGAGAGAAGCCGAGCTTGATCGGCGGACAACCTAGAATCTCGGAAGAGGAGCACGATGTCGCAAAAGCCCGTTCAACATTTTACCAACAGCAGGCTCGAAGATATCAAAATAGAGAAGTACGGGCTAAGACCTACAAGATTGGCGAACTCATTCTACGCCTGCCGGAGAAGAAAAAGGAAAAACTCAAGCCCAAATGGGAGGGTACCTTCATAATTGATGAAGTTCTCACCGGAAGGGCGTACCATCTTCATGATGCATCAGACAATCGCCTCAAGCCGAACCCCTGGAACGCGGCCAGACTCTGAAGATTCTATGCCTAGCGCCGAACTCCTTGTTCGTCTCCTTCTCCCTTGTAGTTTCCATTATTTTTTTTTCTCTCTTTTCGATTACTTTTTTCTTTCTCGCTTTAAAGCTTTCGTACGGCTAGACCGCACACCCCTGACGCATACATCCTTAAATATGTATGTCCATTATACATGGGGGCTTCTTGGACAGAAGTTTTTTATTATTCCTTGAGTTTTTCCATATGTACCTTTTCTTCGCCACTATATGCATCGATATGACTTAAATTTTGGCCAAGCTGGGTTTGCACGGCTCGTGTGCTTATGCCCTACGTTCCCGTTAGTTCAGCTAGGGCATAAAGGGAGCACCTCTGCGATTGTTACTGCTGGGTCATCCGGATGTGTACCTCAGACTGGGTTAAGCCGAAAGCTAGCGTTCTTAAGGGAATATTCGGTCGATGAATTAAAGATGTTTTTTGCACTCACTCCATTGTGAACTCCTAGAAGTTATACACACTGTGATTTTCACATCACAATTCGGACATGTACACTAATGCATGCACACCTGTGAAAGGAACATATGTAACTATTCTCTCGGAAGATGTTTCTTACAATCTTAATGTAATATAACATAGCTAGCCAGATACAACTTGTCTGTTCAAGAAACTATGACCCCTACGCCTAGTTTCCACGCATACTCCGGTCTATTTAGCCGTGCGGGCATTCGGAAACACTCCGCACCTTCGGGTCCGGAGGTTGAAGTGAAAAGGTCTGCCATGACAAATGCTATACAATTTAGCTAGAGTTACATATATCAAGGAAAGTACATAGTCACTTGGACTCAAACACTTCCTCCTCTACACCGTCCAAAAGGCGGTCTAACGTGTATTTGGCGGCCACCTCTACTTGGTCATATACTAAACTAACGGGAATTTCTTCCCCATTCGACCCTAGCGGTCTGACACGGGCCATGTGATTAGGATCCAGCTTGGTATATCGCGTCTTCACCATGGCCCAGGCCTCTCGCGCACCCTCTAGGCAGGCCGATATCTTCCATAGTCGGATACGCTGCCGTGCTCCTTTGAACAGCTCTACAAGCTCCTCCATACTTCCTGGAGGGGAGACGGATGGCCATAGGGCCTTGGAAACACTCCGCATCCCCAGCCGATCCTATTCGTGCATTTGCGACAGCACTTGCAGCAGATCACTTGATGATCCGGACACCTCCTCTTCAGGACGGCCCTTCAACATACCTGCAATCATAACTATATCAGTTCAATTGATCTCCGAACTACTTTAAATAGTTCAGACACATACTGGATATGCCGCCCCGCAGCTTCTTGTTCTCCTTCACGGAGTCGTTTAGCTGGGCTTGCACATCTTTCAATTCTTCACCCAATGTAGTGTTGGAATCCTGTAGCTTGCTTTTTCTCCCTCCTCGACTTGGAGTCGGCCTGCGCTCGTTAATGGGCGATGTAACTCTTTTCGCCTCTTTTTCTCCCTCTTGGGCGATCTTCAACTTCTCTTCAAGTTGATCGAGCGATCCTATTACGCGATCAGCAATAGTATTAGTACAGTTGGTATACAATTATTGTTCCTCGATGGAGGGGAATGTTACCAGAAGACGCCTTCTTGAAGTTTTCCAGTTCGGCAGTAACAGCATTTAGCTGCGCCCGACACTATTCCAGCTCTTGGGCTGTGAGCTATTCTTCTCTGTAAGGACACTGTTATCTAACCATGATCCTTAAATCAGTTGTACCAAGCACTTTCGATCTCGGGGCTCACGGGCATATGGTTATCCTTTTCGGACAAAGAAAACTTACATGCACATCTGTCAAATGTTGCTTTGTGGCTTTTCTAAGCCCATCTTGAGCAGCTCGGATGTATGCGTCAGCCGAGCTGAAGGCATTGAATGCCTCTCCCAAGAGCTTGGGGTCTCGCAAGACAGCCCTGCAGCGCCAATGATGCATGGCACTCTCTACTTCCGAGTTGGCAACGGACATATCTTTTGAACCCTCGGTCGAAGGAGAGTCCGGCGCTGTCCCCATAGCGGCCCCCGCCTCTCTGGTGGGATTTAAATCCCGGTTGTTGGGAGTGCAACCGGCCGAATCCCCGGACATAGTCTGGCGCATCTTTTTTCTGATACAGGACCAAGAAAAACAATCACGGCTGGGTACGACGGCCAAAACATATCTTCAAATCCATACCTCTTCGACGAAGGACCGGCCTTGTCTTCGCTGACCTTCCTTTTCGAGGCCCTGCTCGGAAGCGGGAGCCACTCTTCTTGGAGTCATCCCCGTCGTAGCATGACGTGCCGAATGCCTCTCTGAAGCATGAGACAGTGCGGTGGGTGAGGCAGTGCGAGGAAACTCTTTCGAGGGGGATTTCTCCTGATTACTTACGTGGAAGCTGTAAGAAGACCAGGATAATCGGCGACGATGGCCACTTCTGTGCCGTCATAGCTCGCCTGGTAAAACACCCCTTCCGCAAGTACCACAGATACATCCGGGTCCTCTTTGAACCCAGGATCAAGCTCTTGGTTGTGGTTCTCCAGCTGTGGGGCGGGGCTATTAAACCCCTCGGTTACCTTCCGCCAGTGCTATTTCAAAATAGACGGATTGGAATTCATTAGAGATGGCTAAGAGAGTGGAGCCAATAAAAGTAAAGGGGGTAGGACTTACCCAGCTGGGAGGGTTGTACATGGAATACCCGTCTCTGTGACTGATGCGGAGAAATTCTTCTTCCTCCCCTTTAAACAGCTCGGACAGTATCTTGGCTAGAGCGGCGGGGCTGTCCGGACCTGATACGTCTCCGTCATATCTATAATTTTTGATTGTTCCATGCCAATATTATACAACTTTCATATACTTTTGGCAACTTTTTATACTATTTTTGGGACTAACATATTGATCCAGTGCCCAGTGCCAGTTCCTGTTTGTTGCATGTTTTTTGTTTCGCAGAAAACCCATATCAAACGGAGTCCAAATGGGATAAAACTGACGGAGATTATTTTGGAATATTTATGATTTTTGGGAAGAGGAATCAACGCGATACGATGCCCGAGGGGGGCCTGATGAGGGCAAGGCCTCAGTGGGGTCAGCGCCCTGGACCCTCGTGGCCACCCCGTAAGGCGATTGGAGCCCTTCCTTCGCCTCAAGAAACCTAATTTCCGGATAGATATCGTGTCTAAAATTCAACCCAATCGGAGTTACGGATCTCCAGTTATAAAAGAAATGGTGAAAGGCCAGATCTGGGAATGCAGAAACAGAGAGAGACATAGAGACAGATCCAATCTTGGAGGGGCTCTCGCCCCTCCCATGCCATGGTGGCCAAGGACCAGAGGGGAAACCCTTCTCCCATCTAGGGAGGAGGTCAAGGAAGAAGAAGAAGAAGGGGCCCTCTCCCCTCTCTTCCGGTGTACTGAACAGCTGCCATGGCCACCATCATCATCACCGGGATCTTCACCAACACCTCCGCCATCTTCACCAACATCTCCATCACCTTCCCCCCTCTATCTACAGCAGTCCACTCTCCCGCAACCCGTTGTACCCTCTACTTGAACATGGTGCTTTATGCTTCATATTATTACCCAATGATGTGTTGCCATCCTATGATGTCTGAGTAGATTTTCGTTGTCCTAGTGGTGGTTGATGAATTGCTATGATTGATTTAATTTGCTTGTGGTTATGTTGTTGTCCTTTGGTGCCCATCATATGAGCGCTACAGCGTGGATCGCACCATAGGGTTAGTTGTATGTTGATAGGACTATGTATTGGAGGCAAGAGTGATGAAGCTTCAACCTAGCATAGAAATTGATGCATACGAGATTGAAGGGGACCAATATATCTTAATGCTATGGTTGGGTTTTACCTTAATGAATGTTAGTAGTTGCGGATGCTTGCTAATAGTTCCAATCATAAGTGCATAGAATTCCAAGTCAGGGATAACATGCTAGCAGTGGCCTCTCCCACATAAAACTTGCTATCGGTCTAGTAACGTAGTCAATTGCTTAGGGACAATTTCGCAACTCCTACCACCACTTTTCCACACTCGCTATACTAACTTTATTGGTTCTTATTCTAAACATCCCCTACTTTTTATTTACGTGCTCTTTATTATCTTGCAAACCTATCCAAAAACACCTACAAAGTACTTCTAGTTTCATACTTGTTCTAGGTAAAGCGAACGTCAAGCGTGCGGAGAGTTGTATCGGTGGTCGATAGAACTTGAGGGAATATTTGTTCTACCTTTAGCTCCTCATTGGGTTCGACACTCTTACTTATCGAAAGAGGCTACAATTGATCCCTTATACTTGTGGGTTATCAAGACCTTTTTCTCGGTGCCGCTGTCGGGAGCCATAGCGTGGGGTGAATATTCTCATGTGTGCTTGTTTGCTTTATCACTAAGTAATTTTTATTTGCTGTTCTTAGTTGTTCTTTACCTTTAGATATGGATTTGGGACACGAAATACCAAAAAAAATTAGGTGTACTTGCTACTCATGGAGATGGGGAACCTCCTAAAACCCTCGATGATCATTATGTGAAAAATATTATGTACCACTTTGATAATCCTGAGAAAACCTCATTCAATTATGTAATGGGAGACACGTTGGACCAACGTGAATACTTTAGGGATTATCGCTTGACTCAAAAGGGGAACTATTATGGGATCAAATTTATATGTTGAAGTGGTATGCTCGGCAAGTATGCTTGAGATATGATTATACTTGTCGCTCTAGGATGAAGGCTCCACACCTTCCCTTTTCATGCAAATTTAATGATAATAAAACCTTAGCTTCTTATGCTAATGGTATATATGATTACTATGATGTGGAACAAATAGAAGAATTTGTTGCTTTTATGGGTGCTTATGAAATTGAATCTATGTTCAAAGAGTTTGAAAATCTTTATGATGCTGTTTATAGACCTGAAAATTTAGCTATCCTTGAATATTGCTATGCCAATTATGAATTCAATTCCGATATTGATGCATTTATTGAGAAAGTCTCCGCTGTCCAAGAAGGGAATAATATTTTGCAGGAGTCTATGGAAGAAGAAATTGATGAACTGTGAGCTCATTGGATGAAAAGATGAGGAGGAGAGCGAAGAACAAAAGGAGGAGAGCGGATTAGCTACCCGTGCGCACCTTCTAATGAGAGTAAATCTTCAACTCATACATTGTTTAATTTCCGCTTACCGAAGGATGATTGCTATGATGACTGTTATGATCCCGTTGATTCTCTTGAAATGTCCCTTTTTGATGATGCTTGTGGCCAAGATGCCAATACGAATTATGCTTATGGATATGAACTTGCTATAGTTCCTTATGTTAAACATGAAATTGTTGCTATTGCACCCACGCATGATAGTCCTATTATCTTTTTTAATTCTGCAAACTACACTATATTGGAGAAGTTTGCACTTATTAAGGATTATATTGATGGGTTGCCTTTTACTGTTGCACATGATGATTTTGATGAATATAATATGCATGTGCTTGCTGGTCCTTCTTGCAATTATTATGAGAGAGGAACTATATCTCCACCTCTCTATGTTTCCCACATGATAAAATTGCAAGAAACTGTTTATACTATGCATTGGCCTTTACTATGTGTGCATGAATTGTTCTTTTATGACATGACGATGCATAGGAAGAGAGTTAGACTTAGTCATTACATGATATATGTTACTTTGTGCTCACTACTAAATGCTAAATCATTGTTAATTAAAATTTTCTTTGATATACGTTGGGATCTGGGTGATTCATTACTTGAGCACTATATGCCTAGCTTAATGGCTTTAAATAAAGCGCTGCCAGGGAGACAACCCGGAAGTTTTAGAGAGTCATTTATTTCTGTTGAGTGCTTTTATATAGTTTAAAAACAAAAAAATAAATAGGGGAACCCAAAACTTTTCAAAAAGGAAAGTGAAAGTGAGAGAGACAAGCATTGTTGAAGTGGGGGAGCTCCTTGAACTTTGTTCATGCTCACGGAAACTTTGTGAATCTTGATTACAGAAAATTTTCAATAAAATAATTATCCTTGTACAATTCCATTGTATTATAAAAATAATGTGCCAAGGTTTGCCTTTAGGATGTTTACAATGCTTGTTGGTTTTGTATGGTGCAGAATGTAAACTTTAGTTTGTAGTGGCGATTTTACATTTTTGCTGGAATGTCAAATGGTTCTGAAACTTTTGCACTGTATTTATATATTTTTTTTATTATTTTTCCTAATTTTGGTAGAATGTTTGGAGTACCATAAGTATGGTTAATGTTCAGATTGTTACAGACTGTTCTGTTTTAGACAAATTCTGTTTTTGATGCATAGTTTGCTTGTTTTGATGAAACTATCAATTTCTATCAGTAGATTAAGCCATGCAAAAGTTATATTACATTAGCTAAAATGCAAAAAAAAAATATGAATTGGTTTGCAACAGTACTTAGAGTAGTGATTTTCTTTATTATACTAACGGATCTTACCGAGTTTTTTGTTGAAGTTTTGTGTGGATGAAGTGTTCGAAGATCGAGGATGTTTCGATCTGAGGATAAGGAGGAGAGGAAAGAGATCAAGCTTGGGGATTCCCAAGGCACCCCAAGTAACTATTCAAGGAGACTCAAGCGTCTAAGCTTGGGGATGCCCCGTAAGGCATCCCATCTTTCTTCAACAAGTATCTGTATGTTTTCGGATTCGTTTCGTTCATGCGATATGTGCAAATCTTGGAGCGTCTTTTGCATTTAGTTTTCATTTTTTTTTATGCACCATGCTGGTATGAGATAGTCCTTGATTGATTTATAGAATGCTCTTTGCACTTCACTTATATCTTTTGAGTATGGCTTTATAGAATGCTTCATGTGCTTCACTTATATCATTTGAAGTTTGGATTGCCTGTTTCTCTTCATATAGAAAACCGCCATTTGTAGAATGCTATTTTGCTTCACTTATACTTGTTAGAGCGTGGGCATATCTTTTGTAGAAAGAATTAAACTCTCTTGCTTCACTTATATCTATTTAGAGAGATGACAGGAATTGGTCATTCACATGGTTAGTCATAAAATCCTACATAAAACTTGTAGATCACTGAATATGATATGTTTGATTCCTTGCAATAGTTTTGCGATATAAAGATGGTGATATTAGAGTCATGCTAGTGGGTTGTTCTAGATTAGTAGAAATACTTGTGTTGAGGATTGTGATTCCCGTAGCATGCACGTATGGTGAACCGTTATGTAACGAAGTCGGAGCATGAGGTATTTATTGATTGTCTTCCTTATGAGTGGCCGATTAGGGGAATGACGATGGTATTTTCCTACCAATATATCCCCCTAGGGGCATGCGTAGTAGTACTTTGCTTCGTGGGCTAATAAACTTTTGCAATAAGTATATGAGTTCTTTATGACTAATGTGAGTCCATGGATAACACGCACTCTCACCCTTCCATCATTGCTAGCCTCTTCGGTACCATGCATTGCCCTTTCTCACCTCGAGAGTTGGTGCAAACTTCGTCGGTGCATCCAAACCCCGTGATACGATACGCTCTATCACACATAAGCCTCATTATATCTTCCTCAAAACAGCCACCATACCTACCTATTATGGCATTTCCATAGCCATTCCAAGATATATTGCCATGCAACTTCCGTCATCATCATATAAATGACTTGAGCATTCATTGTCATATTGCTTTGCATGATTGTAAGATAGCTAGCATGATGTTTTCATGGCTTGTCCATTTTTTGATGTCATTCCTACGCTAGATCATTGCACATCCCGGTAAGTTACACATGAGGCATTCATATAGAGTCATATCTTTGTTCTAGTATCGAGTTGTAATATTGAGTTGTAGAAGTAAATAAAAGTGTGATGATCATCATTATTAGAGCATTGCCCCATAAAAAAAGAGAGGCCAAAGAAGCCTAAATAAAAAAAAGCGCGCCAAAGAAGCCCATCCAAAAAAAAGAAAAGAAAAGAAAAAGGGGCAATGTTACTATCCTTTTACCACACCTGTGCTTCAAAGTAGCACCATGTTCTTCATGATAGGGAGTCTCTTATTTTGTCACTTTCATATACTAGTGGGAATTTTCATTATAGAACTTGGCTTGTATATTACGATGATGGGCTTCCTCAAATGCCCGAGGTCTTCATGAGCAAGCAAGTTGGATGCACACCCACTTAGTTTCCAGTTTGAGCTTTCATACACTTATAGCTCTAGTGCATCCGTTGCATGGCAATCCCTACTCCTCACATTGACATCAATTGATGGGCATCTCCATAGTCCGTTGATTAGCCATGTCGATGTGAGACTTTTCCTGTTTTGTCTTCTCCACATAACCCCCATCATATTATTCTATTCCACCTATAGTGCTATGTCCATGGCTTGCGCTCATGTATTCCGTGAGGGTTGAAAAAGCTGAAGCGCGTTAAAAAGTATGAACCAATTTCTCGGCTTATCATCGGGGTTGTGCATGATGTGAATATTTTGTGTGGTGAAGATGGAGCATAGCCAGACTATACGATTTTGTAGGGATAACTTTCTTTGGCCATGTTATTTTGAAAAGACATGATTGCTTTATTAGTAGGCTTGAAGTATTATTGTTTTTATGTCAAATGATAGACTATTGCCTTGAATCACTCGTGTCTTAATATTCATGCCATGATTAGTTACATGATCAAGATTGTGCTAGGTAGCATTCCACATCAAAAATTATCTTTTTTATCATTTACGTACTCGAGGATGAGCAGGAATTAAGCTTAGGGATGTTGATACGTCTCCGTCGTATCTATAATTTTTTATTGTTCCGTGCCAATATTATACAAGTTTCATAGACTTTTGGCAACTTTTTATACTATTTTTGGGACTAACATATTGATCCAAAGGCCCGATGCGGTTCCATGTACATTTGCATGTTTTGTTTCATGGAAAACCCATATCAAATGGAGTCCAAACAGGATAAAAAGTAGCGGATATTTTTTGGAATATGTATGATTTTTGGGAAGAAGAATCAACGCGATACGATGCCCGAGGGGCCACGAGGCAGGCGCGCCTGTGTGGGGTCAGGCGCGCCCTGGACCCTTGTGGCCACCCTGTAAGGCAGTTCGAGCCCTTCTTTCGCCGCAAGAAAGCTAATTTCCAGATAGAGATCGTGTCCAAAATTTAGCCCAATCGCAGTTACGGATCTCCAGTTATAAAAGAAACGGTGAAAGGCCAGATCTGGGAATGCAGAAGCAGAGAGAGACAGAGAGATAGATCCAATCTCGGAGGGGCTTTCGCCCCTCCCATGCCATGGAGGCCAAGGACAGAGGGGAAACCCTTCTCCCATCTAGGGAGGTGGTCGATAGAACTTGAGGTAATATTTGTTCTACCTTTAGCTCCTCATTGGGTTCGACACTCTTACTTATCGGAAGAGGCTACAATTGATCCCCTATACTTGTGGGTTATCAGGACCTTTCTGACCATAACGGGAGGCATCATCCTCCCCATTGTAGTGCCACATTGGGAGCCCTGTGTATTGAAGCGGCTGAACCCCTCGCACTATGGAGGTCGCTGTCACTGTCAATACCGGCAGATCTCGGGTAGGGGGTCACGAACTATGTGTCTAAGGCGGATGGTAATAGGAGGCAGGGGACACAATGTTTACCCAGGTTCGGGCCCTCTCGATGGAGGTAATACCCTACTTCCTGCTTGATTGATCTTGATGATATGAGTATTACAAGAGTTGATCTACCACGAGATCGTAGAGGCTAAACCATAGAAGCTAGCCTATGATTATGATTGTTGTTGTCCTACGGACTAAACCCTCCGGTTTATATAGACACCGGAGGGGGCTAGGGTTACTCAGAGTCGGTTACAAGGGAGGAGATCTACATATCTGAATTGCCAAGCTTGCCTTCCACGCCAAGGAGAGTCCCATCCGGACACGGTACGAAGTCTTCAATATTTTATCTTCATAGTCCAACAGTCCGACCAATGTATATAGTCCGGCTGTCCGAGGACCCCATAATCCAGGACTCCCTCAGTAGCCCCTGAACCAGGCTTCAATGACGATGAGTCCGGTGCGCAGATTGTTTTCGGCATTGCAAGGCGGGTTCTTCCTCCGAATACTCCATAGAAGATTTTGAACACAAGGATCGTGTCCGGCTTTGCAAAACAAATTCCACATACCACCGTAGGGAGTATAATATTTACACAAATCTAATCTACTGACAACTTTTCGTAGCGTGACGTCCTGCTGTGGTCCAGTCATTACAAACCGTTTTCCCAGCCTACCACTGCACGTGTTGCGAGGCGGTTTTGTTGGCACGTCTTATCGAAGCAGAGATTGTGGTCCCCTTATCACGGGATTCTCATCAATACGGGTGTGGGTAACTCAATCGTGCTGCCGTATGACTCCTCGATTTTAGGCAAGTTCCAAAGCGGCCACGTGAAGGACGCTTGATATTCACCCTCTTTATAAAGGGCCAAGGCCTGTCCTTTCCTTCTCGCTCGATCCTTCCCCTTCCCCACCTCGAATTCCAACACCCAAGGCTCAGGGCTAAGCGCGGACCTTCAATCATATGCGGATCCAACCTTCAAGGCGGTTGATGGCCTCCTCCGCAGAGGAGGACATCAAGAAGCTAAGAGAAGCCATGTAACTGACCATCGAAATCTTGCACAGGCTGCCTGCACAAGGGCAGGTCATCCCTACTCCCGAACCCAACGAGAGTGTCGTATTTGTTTCCCACTTCCTCCGAGGGCTAGGCTTTAGTCTTGATCCCTTTGTTAGAGGGCTTATGTTCTATTACAGGCTCGATTTCCATGACCTGGCTCCGATTCCATCCTTCACATCTCGTCGTTCATCGTCAGGTGTGAGGCCTTCCTCCTCATCACCCCACACTTCGGCTTATGGCTCAAGACCTTCAATGTGAAGCCGAAGATGATCGATGGGCGACACGCAGAATGCGGCGGTGCCATAATAAGCAAAGGCGTCGATGTTCCATGGCCAAAGGGTTCCTTCCCGGAGATGTCAAACTCATGGTAGCGGGAGTGGTTTTACATCACGGCTCCCCGAAGTACTAAGTGGGCAGCTGCCCCCACCTTTCGTTCGGCCCCCCCGCCACAACTAGCATCATGGGTCAACAAAGGGCTGGACTAGGGTCCGGTTAATGACGTGCCGACATTGTAGAGTCGCATCCAAGATCTCCTCAAGAGAGATGTCTGCCTTGTCAAGGTAATGCAAGTCATGCTAGTTCGTCGGGTCCTGCCATGCCAATGTCGTTCTCTCCATATGTGGGAGTTCAACCCAGAAGGACCGTGAACTATTCAGCAATTCTTCGGCACGACGCTCGAAGGGATGTACGGATTGTTCTTCGGATCACGAATAAAGTGTCCGTACACCACCGAGGATGCGGGTCTGAACTGCAATTGTCCAGATACCCATGTAAGTAATGCCGCGGCCGAACACGCTGTCTTTTTATTTATCACAACATCATTCTGAAAAGTCGCTCTTTGACCAGGACTGGATAAAAAAGGCGAAGATGATCAGGTGTTCGGCCCCCCTTCCCGAAGGCTCACTGGATCCTGTACTAGCCAGGATGCTTGAGTATGCACCTTATCGAGTGCCATCGGAGGAAAATAAAGCGAGGAATAAAGAAGCCGAGAGCGGGTCTCACGCATTACTCATCCAAACCGGGGGAATTAGTGTCTCTGGGAAGGAGGATAACCGGGGAGAAGAATCTAAAATTCCCTCTCCCCAAGGAAGGAAGAGAACCTCCTCTGAAGATTTGGAAACGAGGGCTTCCAAACGAGGGAAGAAACCTTCGCCAGGGGGCCCTGCCCCGGAGGGCATCCTTACCGCACAGTGCCTGCAAAGGGATCAGCCCTCCACCGAGCCGTAAGTGAACAAGAGTACTTTTAGTAGATATATCCTGCTTCATCTCCGAGGACAATAACCGAGACGTATGTCTTGCAATTCGGATCGTAGCCCTTCTCGACAGAGTTCATCTTCGGGGTATCTTCTTCCGAAGATGATGGAGAGCGAAACGCCTCCCCGTGCCTCCCCGCCTCATGAGGCGGACGACCCTGAGGTGTCATCACGGAGGATTTCTCCTGATCCACCAAGGCCACAAGGTAACCCTTCAGCCAATTCAAGTCCGGAGTATGTCGGCTCCTAAGGAGAGCAACGAGAAGAGTCCGGGACTGTCCGGTGCACGACCGGACGCACTGACGGGTCTTCTGGAGCAAGCGGCTATCTCAGAGGTGCATCATACTTTAATGGGTACGGTTGTTGAGAGGATTTCATCTGCCAAAAGTGGGTTGCATGAAGCTTTTACGAGCCTGCTAAGAGGCTTTGAGGTACGCAAAGTAATATATATATATATATATATATATATATATGTATATATATATATATATTGACGGTACCGCACACGCTGGGTGTGCCCTGTGCAGATAGTAGCCCCTGAGACTCTGGTTGCTGTCCAAAGGCGGCAAATAGAGGATCATAGTCCCAGGTAATGACCATGCTGCTTTCATGTGTAGGCGGCTGAGGGTCCGGTGGCTGGCCGGACTGGTAAGTTTGCCGAACTGAGGCGGCAATTTGATGCGGCAGATGCCGACATCATGCTTGTAAACAAGTGGCTTGATGAGGCACAGGGTATGTATTCTCCGGTGGTCAGCAGATATTAATAGGAGCATGATGCTAATATTTGTAATATGTCAGGTACTGGAGATGGAGCTGCCGCCGTGGAGAACCCTCCGGTGAGCTTTCCCGGCCAAGGAACAAGCTAGGAGAAGCGATCACGGCCGCCCTAAAGGCGGCCGAAGAGTTAAGAGCCGAACAAGCTGCTCATCGCCAGAGCGAAGATAAAATAGCCAAGATGGCTGTTGAGCTGAAGGATGCCACCGACCGGTATGAGCTTCTTGAAAAGGAAAGCCAAGCGAAAGCGGCGGACCTGAAGAAGCCATGGTAGCAGCCAAGGAAACCCACTCTAAAATCAGAGCGGCGAAGGAGGAGCTTTGTCAAGCCGGAGATATCACGGTTGGGAAGCCCTTTTTGTTGCGGACGAAGTTTGGAGATCCGAAGTATGCCCCTCCGGATCAGTTATGGAGTGCTGCAGACGCGTGCTCAGACTTGGCAACGAGTGCTGCTGATGCGACTCAGGTTTTCAAAGATCAAAAAGATCACGAAGTGGAAAAGTTACTCTGGTCGCAGTTCAGTGCTCCAACGCGTCCGCTGCTGTTAAATGAACAAATGGCCGAGTGGGCTGAACTCCATAGATTGTCCAGGCTTGCCAGGAGGTCTGTCGTGGATCATCTTTGGCCGGAAGGACCAAGGCCGAATAGTTATTTTTGTTTAGTGAAACGATTCCTTGGTGTTGTGCCGCATATCGACACTGTAAAGAGATCGGCGTGCATAGCAGAGGGTGCGCTGGATGGCTCTTGCCGTGTTAAGACATACCGCTGGGGATGGAGGCCACCGCTATTGCAACCGGAGATCCGGCCGTAGAGCCAGGGTCTCGATCGAGCACTATTTTGAAGAAGTCCTAGAAGGTGCTCGTTTAATAGAGGCTCGATTAGCTTGAAGAGTATCATGTTCGAGTGACATGTATCCCAATTGTAAAAACAATGCTATTTGGATTATAAAGGTTGTGTTTATACTTTTGCCCTCGAAGTATTATGATGCCTCTGTCTGGCCGTTTTATGTATGTATATAACTGAAAGTTTGCAAATAAGCGTAAAATTTCCACGCATATAATGCGGGGGTGTCCGGAAAAGCGCGTATTCACACTTGGTCCAATGTCTTGGTCCATTGAGGAGGTGATGGCGCGGCGAACAAGGCAATCCGACTATATAGCTTTAACACTTTCACTTAGCCATAGGAGTTTGACGGTGGGGCTACTATATAGCCCCTAGTACTTCCGATGTTTATCCTAATATGGGCGCCAGACATACATGACCGGAAACCGGCCCTTAGTTAACGCGGAGGAATCGCATAAAGATTCATTGAGTCATCGAAAGTGGTTGACCAGTCTCGCGCTTTATCATGACAATCAGTTTTCGGCTTTCTCTCGAGGTGCTCGTCCCGTGATGAACCAGGGCACAATCGCAGTAGTTCTCCTGGTGCCACCTTAGTCGATAGAGCGGAACGTAAGGTAGCAAAACATGGGAGCCGGGCAAACCCAACTATTGACGAAAGACATGATTCAGAGCTGATGCATATAAGGACAAACTCACAGTGCCGAACACTCCCTAAGGTATTCGGTCTTTACAACGTGTACTGGGCTGAGTAGCGCCCTCAATAATAGCCCTGAATTTCCAGGTACGTGCATTAGTCTGACGTGTCGAAATGCCAATAACGCCAGCATCCCTCTTGGTTATGTTGAGTATCCGAAGGGTGTGAAGCAACAAGAGATAGTAAAAAAGGTTTACGAGGTCTTAATCTAAAAAGAAACCTTTGAGCGGGGCCTGCTGCACGTCCCGCGCTTCGTGTCTCCGTTGTGCTGTATCCTAGAAGGGTGTAGCACGATTATCATCTGTAAAAGAGAAAAACCCAGGTGAAAGTCTTCGTGCGAAAAATTGGTTATTCTTAATAAACCATTTAAAATTCAATCTAAATAAGGTCAAGGCGAACTGTAGTCCTTTTTACATGCGGGAAGCCCCTAGCGCCACCTACGGGGGTATATCCATCCACCCAATCTCAGGTTTATCTGAGCTGTTACAGCTAGGGGTGTGCTGGACTCGTCTAGTCGTGTCCGAAGTCTTGACGGCCAATCACTTATTCTGGTGGGAGAGTCGTTCAGTGTTCGGCTGCTAAAGCCACCACACATTCTTCTGTACGTAAGGAACGCTCTGTGTTTTCGCTAACTATGATGATGCCACGTGGACCGGGCATTTTAAGCTTAAGATAAGTGTAATGCGGTACTGCATTAAAACGAGCGAAGGCCATTCTTCCGAGTAGCACTTGATAGCCACTTCGGAATGGGGCAATGTCGAAGGTTAACTTTTCAATTTGGAAGTTGTCGGGAGAACCGAATACAACCTCTAGTACCAGAGAGCCCGTGCAGCGGGCCTCTGGACATGGTATTACTCGTTTAAAGGTAGTATTGCTTTCGCTGATTCTTGTCGGGTCTATCCCCATTTTGCGGACTATGTCCTGATATATCAGATTAAGACTACTGCCGCCTTCCATAAGGACTCGGGTGAGATGGTATCCGTCAATTATTGGGTCTAGTACCAAGGCGGCCGATCCTCCGGTGAATGCTGATCGGTCAGTGATCCCTGCGATCAAAAAGTGACCGCAACGCTTGACCAAGGAGTTGAATTTGGGGTGTAGCGGGCTCCACGGCGCATGTGTCTCGGAGTGCGCGTTTGATCCTCCTCTTCGTTGCGTGAATCATGTTCACTGTTTTGACCTCTGGTGGGAATTTTTGCTGTCCCCCAGTGTTTTGTTGGCGAGGCTCATCCTCGTCTTCACTCGGTGTCTCCCTCCCCTTGTGTTCGGCATTTAGCTTGCCGGCCTGCTTGAAGACCCAACATTCTCTGTTGGTGTGATTTGCAGGTTTGTCGGAGGTGCCGTGAATCTGACATAATCTGTCTAGAATCTTGTTTAGGCTGGACGGTCCATCTCTGCTGCCTTTGAATGGCTTTTTCTCATTGGCCGGGTCGAGAGCCCCCTGAATCCGGCGTTTACCTTTGTGTTATGCAGGCTGTCTTCATTGTTTCGACGCTTGCTTTTATTGCGTCGTGGTTTTCCATTGCCATCCTGACTTGGATGTGCTGGATCGCTGGTGCCGCTACGGGCCAGCCAACTATCTTCGCCCGCGCAAAAGCGGGTCATAAGGCTTCTTAGGGCTGCCATTGTCCTCGGTTTTTCCTGGCCGATGTGTCTGGCGAGCCATTCGTCCCGGACATTGTGTTTGAAAGCCGCTAAGGCTTCGGCCTCCGGGCAATCAACAATTTGATTCTTCTTAGTGAGGAATCTGTTCCAAAGCTTTCGAGCTGACTCTCCGGGCTGTTGAGTTATATGACTTAAATCGTCTGCGTCCGGAGGTCGGACATAAGTCCCTTGAAAATTAGCCCTAGAAGCATCCTCAAGCTCTTCCCAACTTCCAATTGAGTTTTCAGGGAGGCTCTTCAGCCAGTGTCGGGCTGGTCCTTTCAACTTGAGGGGCAAGTATTTGATGGCGTGGAGATCATCTCCGCAAGCCATGTGGATATGAAGCATAAAGTCCTCAATCCAGACCCTAGGGTCTGTAGTTCCGTCATATGCCTCTATGTTCACGGGGTTGAATCCCTCCGGAAATTCGTGATCTAGCACCTCATCTATGAAGCATAGGGGGTGCAAAGCTCCCCTATATTTGGATGTGTCATGGCATTCTGACGGTTGTAGTGTTCGGTTTTTATTCTGTGCCGGAGCGCGCTTCCTAGATCCATAGATGGACCTGGTCATAACGGCTTTTTGGTGCAAGTCCTCACGTAAATCGTGTGCTGACTTGTGTGTGACATCGTTAGCCGCCCTATCGCGGCCATGGGGTGGTCGATCCGGCTGACCGGCCGTTTTATTTTTCGGCTGTATAGGCTCTAAAGCCTCGTCATCGAATTCAGGTAGCAACTTGCGCTTTGGATAGCTTTTTGTGTGGCAACTGTCGCCGTACTTTTCTTCAGTGTCGAGCACTTTGTTCCATCTATTGTTGAGTGTATTTTTCGCGGCCTTAAGCCTTTGCTTCCGCTTCTTTAGACTCCTTGCGGTGGCAATAAGTCTTCTTTGGAGGTTCTCTTGCTCCAAGTGCTTTTTCCGGGATGATGTGTGCATCGTCGTCCGGACTGTTCTCCTCTCCGGAGACAGGTTGATTAGCTTTACCCTCGGCGTCGCCGTGATCGAACAGCGGCTCAGTACTATGTTCGCCATCCGCTGGTTCATCACCTTTCTGTTCTTTGGATCCATGTGGTCGTCGTTTCCTTTGGAGTCGACCGGGGTATTATTCTTTCTTGCGCTGTTATCGCTGTTTTTGCCGAGGCGGGGTTTGGAGCGGCGCCTACGCCGTCGCTTTGGTTGCTTCTCGAGGGAACTATCCTTTGCTGCATCCTTCCATTCCTCGTCATTGTTTTCTTTGGGAGTATCCACCATATATATATCGTGTGATGAAGTGGCTGTCCAGCGCCCTGTGGGCGGTGGTTCCTGTTCCTCTCCTACATCATCGTCCATACCATCGATGTCTTCGAGTCAAAATCGAGCATGTCGGTTAAGTAAATGCCGATGGTGGCTATTAAGTGGGTGGTGGGTGGGAACAAATTTCTTGGTCGTCCGCTTTCCCTCGGGCAGACATAGTTCGCCAAGGGCCTCGACAAGGAGAGAGACCTTAATGAATTTAGCACATCGCCCAAGGGCGAGTCTTTGAAAAGATATCTATGAGAGGAAAACTCCATGATCGTGGCTGAGGAGTCCCGGACTAGGGGTGTCAGGATAGCGGACTATCGTCACGGCGGACTCCAAGACTATGAAGATACAAGATTGAAGACTTCGTCCCGTGTCCGGATGGGACTTTCCTTGGCGTGGAAGGCAAGCTTGGCGATACGGATATGTAGATCTCCTACCATTATAACCGACTCTGTGTAACCCTAACCTATCTGGTGTCTATATAAACCAGAGGGTTTTAGTCCGTAGAAGAACTTCAACATCAACAATCATACCATAGGCTAGCTTCTAGGGTTTAGCTCCTTGATCTCGTGGTAGATCTACTCTTGTACTACCCATATCATCAATATTAATCAAGCAGGAGTAGGGTTTTACCTCCATCGAGAGGGCCTGAACACAGGTAAAAACATTGTGTCCCTTGTCTCCTGTTACCATCCTCCTAGGCGCACAGTTCGGGACCCCTACCCGAGATCCGCGGTTTTGACACCGACATTGGTGCTTTCATTGAGAGTTCCTGCGTGTCGCCACCGATAGGCCCAATGGCTCCTTCGATCATCAACCACGGCTAGCGTTCAGGGTGAGACTTTTCTCCCGGACAGATCTTCGTGTTCGGCGGCTTTGCATCGGCCAATTAAGCAGCCATCCGGAGCAGATCGAAAGCTACGCCCTTGGCGTCGGTCAGATTTGGAAGTTTAAATTATACGGCCGATATCCGTGGGGACTTGATCTTGACGGATTCGAGCCGCAGCTTGCAAGCCGCACTGTTTCGATGGGCATGATCTCGCTCTGCAGCCGAGCAAAGTGCCACGGAGGCTGCACCGGTATCCGCTCCGACCCTTAATCCGGAGCCGGATTCCCGATCAAGGACAGTGGTTGGACACCGCCTCGGGGCTAAAATCTCTACGGCGATCGAGCGAACTCCATCCCCTGTCGCTGCGAAAACCTCGACTCAGGTGCCGGACTCCTCTCCGGACTCCGAACCCTCCGCGCCCCGCCAATCAAATCCGATTGGGCGCGGTCATGGAGTTCACTGCACGCAGACATCTTTCAGCACTTTTCGCCCTTTGGCGACATCCTGAATTCACTAAAGTTTCTCTCTTTATCCGGAGAGCCCTGGCCGGACTACGGACAGGAAGGTTGGGATGCGGACAACGAAGAAATTCAACGTCCACCCACCACCCACTTTATAGCCACTGTCGATGATTTAACTGACATGCTCGACTATGACTCCAAAGACATCGACGGCATGGACGCAGCGACACCAGTAGACAACCAAGACCGTGGCGCCTATTGTGGCAATCGGAAGGCCACCTGGGCCATATGACATATACATGGTGGACATCCCGAAAGATGAGAACGACGATGGAACAATGGAGGATGACCCTCCAAGAAAGCAGCGAAGCGCCCGGCGTCGTGGCGCGCTCTAAATCCGGCCACAATAAAAAGCGGTGATTCCGGCACGGAGATAATAGCACTCGAGACTGTGCGAAGAGAACCCCCTCCAGCAGGACTCGGCGCAGAGGAGGGAGAAGCAAGTCCATACGACAAGTGCGGCCGAAGAGAGGTCGAGGGCGATAATTACGCGCCTCCCTCCGAAGATGAGGCAAGCCTCGTTTGACGGTAATTTGTCGTGCCCGAGGATCCCGCCGAACAGGGCGTTTCAAAGCGCGGGCTTATAGCCACGGCAAGCAGCCTCAAGAAAAGCAGCAACGACTTAGAGCTGATCAAGACACCGCTAGGTGACAGATGGGTGAAGTCCTTGCGGCGAAGAGTATGAACTTCGAACGCCCTCAAAAGCTACCCCAAGCGCAGGCCGTTGCCTCGACTAGAGGAGGAAGCACCCAAGTCGCCGCATTGCGAAATGGCAGACCGGCCACCTCGTGGCGCTGACGGAAGAGAAGCCTCTCGGCCCTCCGCTCAAGCCACACCCGGCGCGATCAAAGAGTACCAAGGCAAGGGATAACGTGCCGGACTTGCGAGATATATTGGAGGATAAGGCAAAACATACAAGGTCGATCTACGGATCGCGTGGGTGCCCAGCAACACAGGATGATTACCGTCGCGCCCGATACAGCAAAACCGGCCGGGCGAACACAAGGAACAAAGCTCGTATGAGCTACGCCGTGATATAGCCCAATATCTGAGGCGCCAAGACACCCACTATGCTTCACGGATGAAGTAATGGATCATCAAATCGAGAGGGCTTCAAGCCGTAAACATCGAATCATACGATGGTACAACAGATCCTCAGTGCGGATCGAGGATTATCTCCTCCATATCCACATGGCCCGGTGATGATCTACATGCCATCAAATACCTCCCACGAAGCTTAAAGGACCAGCTAGGCATTGGCTCAACAGCTTGCAGCAGAATCAATTGGTTGTTGGGAGGACACGGAAGCCGCATTCCTTGATAACTTCCGGGCACATATATGCGACCACCGGGCGCCGATGACCTTAGCCACATAATTCAGCAGCGGAAGAATCGGCGAGACAATTGGACTCGGTTCCTAACAAAGAAAAATCAAATCGTTGGTATCGTCGGATGCAGAGGCCCTTGCAGCCTTCAAACATAACATCCGTGGCGATTTAGTGGCTTGCCCGGCACCTAGGACAGGAAAGAAAAGCCGAAATCTATGGCAGCCCTCACAACCCTCATGACTACGCTTTTGTGTGCGGGAGAGGATAGCTAGCTAGCTCGAAGCAACAACTTGGCCAAACATCCCGATAGTCCGGATACCAAGGACAACAATGGCAGGTCGGCGTCGCAGCAAGAACAAGCGCCGCATTACACGGGCGATAATACGGAAGACACGGCCGTCAATGCGATTCAGAGCTCTAAACCCGGTCACGGAAGAAGCCATTCAAAAGAAATACCCAGGGCCCGTCCAACTTGGACCGAATACTCGACCGCTGGTGCGGATACATGGCACCCCGAAAACCAACCAATCAGACCAGAGGGATTGTTGGGTGTTCAACAAGCAAGCAAGTTAGGTGCCAAACTCAATAACAAGGGGCTGCATAGCGATGAGCGAGGAAGAGCCCGGCCGCTGAGCAATAAAGGACAGAAGGGTTTTCCTACGCAAGTGCGGACGGTGAACATGATATACATAACCCACATACCCAAAAGGGAGCGGAAGCGTGCACTAAGGGGCGTATATGCGATGGAGCGATCGCCCCAAAGTTCAACCCATGGTCTTCCTGCCCGATCACCTTGATCGAGGGACCACCCCACTAGCATCCGTCTACGGCGGCTTCACGCATTGGTTCTTGACCCAATTATCGACGGATTTCACCTCACTAGAGTCCCGATGGACGGCGGCAAAGAAATGAACCTGCTTTACCAGGATACACGGTCGCAAAATGGGCATTGACCCTCAAGGATTAAACCTACAAAAGACGACCTTTAAAGGCGTCATACCGTGTAGAGGCCAGTTATACAGGCTCGATTACACTCGAAGTGGTCTTCGGATCCCCGGATAACTTCCGAAGCGAAGAGTTAATCTTCGACATCGTCCCATTCCGCAGCGGCTATCACGCACTGCTCGGATGAACCGCATTTGCCAAGTTCAATGCGGTGCCGCACTATGCATACCTCAAGCTCAAGATGCCAGGCCCTCGAGGAGTAATCACGGTCAATGGAAACACCGAACGCTCTCTCCGGACGGAGGAGCATACGGCGGCCCTCGTGGCGGAGGTGCAAAGCAGCCTCGCACGGTAATTCCCGAAGTCCGGCCACTAAGCGTCCGGACATCGCCAAGCGCCGGAGTAACCTGCAACAAAACCACAGCGCACGATTCAAGCACGGTAGCAATCCGCCCCAACCCCAGCCCTCACGAAATTGCGAACCCAGTATTACGCGTACATAGTTACACTCTGGAGATACCATGGGCATATGAGGAGGGGCAAGACAACGGCACGCCAAGAGTGCGGCTCGACCGCCCCAGGGGCTACCGTCTGTAATTTCTTTTTTTTCCTTTTTTCTTTTCTTTTTTGCTTTCAGGACTCCGTCTTGAGCAGTCTCCGTCTGCACTTGAATTGCCGAACTCACGATGCAACAGCCGGCGAGGGAAGCGGAAGGCCACACGTGCTCGTGTGGTCTCAAGTATGAGCATTATGCCTATTTTACATACCATCCGCAAGAGCTTACCCTGGAGGGGACATGTTAGATAGTCCCATCCCTTGCTTACCGCACTATTTGTATCGCTCGCTTCCATTGCAGTTACCTTTTTGAATAAACAATACATAGCTCTTGCTTATTATTGCTTTAATTCCTTTATATATATAAATATGTTCATTTCACGACATCTCGCAACCGTACACTTTAGTACGGCCAATACACCGAGGGCTCAAGTATCCCAAAATTATGGTGTGATAAAGTCCGAACACTTTAACAAGTGCGGCACCCGAACTTATAGCATTATATGAATCGCCTCGAATCATGTCTTGGGTCAATAGTTGGGTTTGCCCGGCTCCGTATTTTGGTACCTTACGTTCCGCTATATATCGGCTAAGGTAGCACCGGAGAACCATCTGCGATTGTGCCCCGTTATTCGGGTCGAGCACCTCGATGGAGAAAGCCAAAAACTGACCGTCATGATAAGGCGAGAGCGGTCGCTGTTCGAGAGGTTTTCGGGTCCCTAAAGACTTATGCCGCTTAGAGCGAGGCAGGAATTATCCGGCCAAAGGCGTGGATAGCGCCCGAACTCGGTCTTCCGAATACTAGGGGCTTTACCGAAATTTAAAATTATAGAATTCTATGGCTAAGTGAGAGTGTTCAAGCACTATAAGTTCGGTTGCCTTGTTAGTTGTGTTGAAGCCTCCTAGATGGACCCAAGAATGGGAACAAGAGCGCTCAAGTTTATCCCGAACACCCCAAAGACTGGTGGCATGGGGGCTGAAATAACGACTTGCCATCTCTCAAATTTGATAAACGGCCGCACAGAAGGTAATATTTTAAATTAATAAAGCGTTGCTTAGCGCATATGAACAAGTTCTCAGCATACAGAATAACAAATGCGAGTCTATTCAAAAATTACATCCTTGGAGCACTCATCCGCTATTCGGCGAGCACCCTTCAGGAGGCCCTCATAATACATTTTGGGCGTGCGATGCTCCTTGCCCTTCGGTGGCCCGTCCGTCACAAGCTTCTCCGCATCCAGCTTCCCCCAGTGCACTTTAGCACGGGCAAGGGCCCGACGGACCCCTTCAATGCAGGACGGGCGCTTTGATAACCTCAAGCCGCGGACAGGCATCCACCAGCCGCTGCACCAAGCGAAGTAGCTCGGGCATGGCCTCCAATGGCCATAGCCGCTCTATAAGGCCCCTCATGGCCTGTTGGCGTGTGTGGAGCTCGACCAGCTGCTCAGCTGGTCGCTTAGGGGCACCGGATGTCCGGCCTCGATCACCGAGACGAACACCTTCTCCGTGGAGCTCCCTCCTGGGCGGCGGTAGAGAACGCGGGCAGCATCGACGCACTCACGGGCAAATCTGCGAATGCTCACGAGAGCTCGAATCCGGGTAAGTAATAGGTAATTGACTTTTACATTCTTGCTTTGCATAAAGAATGCCTTACCCGCCGCTATCTTCTTTAGTGTTTCGATTTCTTGGAGGGCTTTTGGGCCTCGGCCTTAGCAGCTTTGGCACTCTCAAGGGCGAGGCACGCCTCGGACTCTCGGGTCTTTGAGTCACGCTCCAAACCCTCGTGTTTCTTCTTCACGAGAATCTGGAGCTCTTGCCGCACCTCCGCCATGACTGCGCCTCCCTTTTCTCTCGCTTCAGTGCGCTCCACGGCCATGAGCTTTGCCACGGCCACCGCTTCCCTCGTGGTTTCCACCTCGTTAGTGGCCCTAGCAGTACCTCACGTTATTTACATTATTTTTGCAACCAAAACCTTTTCCATAAGGTATTTCTTTAATAAGGCATTTCTTACCTTCCTTCTCCTCGAGCTGCTTCTTGGCTTGTCCGAGCTCGCTCTCTGAACGCCGAGGTTTTGCTTCAATGTATTGACCTCCATGATCCCGGCGATGCAGAGGTCAAGGCGCCTTGCATTCTCTTATTGACATACTTATATTAGACTCTGTGTATATCTTTTTAGATCCTCGGTCCGCTTTTCTTTCCGAACACCGAACTAAGCATCGGGGCTCTCTGTCTATGCGGTAACATTTTTATATGTTTTAAACTTACCTCAAAGCTTTGTTAGAAGGCTGGTATAAGCCGGTGGAGTCCATCCGCTCTTGGCGGATCGAATTTGAGTCGGATCACCGCACTCATAATAGTGCGGTGCTCCTCCTTGATGGAGGCGCCGTTGAGCGCCTCCAGTAAGCTATCCGGTGCCTCCGATTGGACGGAGGACACCGGCGTCTTACCCTTCTTGCGAAGGAGCCGCTGTCCGGACTTCGGAACCACTGAGGGTCGGGCTTAGAGCCCCTGGGGGTCTTGCCCCCAAGGCTGGAGTCCGGGAAGGTCGCTTTGGCGCCTCTGCGCTACCTCCTCTTGACCAAGCCCTCCTTGGGGCCCCACCACGGTGTCGTCACAAGGCGGCGAGGAGGGCGGCGGAGGCGCAGGCACTCTCCATTTCCGACGAGCCGGGGACCCGCTTGATGAATTGGCGAGCTTCGCCCTTGGGCGGCTGCATGATTGTTCGACATTAGAGAACACTATGCAATTATCAAAACCATGGGTATCCAGGACACTTCACGATCTCGCCAGAGCTTGGTCCTTGTTGGCCAGTCTTCCTCGCGTAAATGCGGCGTTGGTGGAGAAGTCCAGAGGAAGGGTTCTTCCCTTCTTGGACCCTCTGGCCTCCCCCGTTGGGGCGGCCTTCCTTCTCTTCTCCTCCCTCACTGGGGGAGGAGCTTCTTCTTCTTCTTCCTCCTCGTCCTCAGGAGAAGATTCCGCTTGAACCGACAAGATTTCTGGCGTCCGGGGAACTCCTTCGGTTCCCGTGGCCTCCTTCTTGGCCTTCTTCTCCGGCACCACATGAGGCGCCGGAGCCAACAGCTCCGTCAATCGGGCGTCCTCCGGGTCTTCCGGCAAAGGAGCCGGACAGTTAATCTGTTCGGCCGTCTTCAGCCAGTTCTGTCAAGAATTAGGGAGTTTTAGATCCGGCATAGAGTCAATCTATGAAAAAAGAGTCCCGTAAAGGGTAAAATAACTTACCTCGCCGGGCCGGGCGTCATTGTATGTACCCGTGATCTTTGGTAGCGGATGTTGGGGCTTGGCACCCTTGAACAGCACCTTCCGGGCATCTTCGTGACGTAGTGTTGAAGAGCGGCTCAAGGTTTGGTGCTTTGTGCGGATCGAACTCCCACAAATTAAAGGCCCGTCATTGGCGGTAGCGAGAATCTGGCGGATGAGCATCAATTCGGATTACGTCGACAAGCTTGAGATTCTTGTCCACCAGGTTTTGGACGCATGTCCGAGTCGGATAGCTCTTCCGAATCCCCACGTCGTGCCGTTTCTTTCCATGACGAGAGCCGTGTGGGAAGCCAGATCTGAATTGGGGCCGCCGCCCATTCGTGGTCACGTGGCTCGGTGATGTAGAACCACCCGATTGCCACCCCTTTACTGTCTCCACAAAAGCGCCCTCGAGCCATAGGACCTTGGCCATCTTGCCAACCATGGCGCCTCCGCACTCGGCTTGGCCGCCCACTACCTTCGGCCGAACATTGAAGATCTTCAGCCATAAGTCAAGTGGGGCTGGATGCGTGAGGAAGGCCTCACACACTGACGATAAACGCGGAAGCGTTGAGGATGAAATTCGGGGCCAGGTCGTGGAAGTCCGTGCCGTAGTAGAACATGAGCCCCTGGACGAAAGGGTGAAGTGGAAAACCTAGTCCAGCGGAGGAAGTGGGGTAGAAACACTACCCTCTCATGGGGCCGGGGGTTGGAATGAGCTGCCCCGCTTGGCGGGCAGACTGCAGCGATGTTGCCGGACAAGTATCCGGCCTCCGCAGCTTGGTGATGTGCCCTTCCTTGACGGAGGAGGCCATCCACCGCCTCCCGCTCGACATGGTTGGAGAAAGGTCGAGGTGGGATGTGCGGACTTGAGCCTTTGGGCTCGAAAGTCGGAAATGGATAAGCAAAGGAGGAAGAAGGCGTGGGTGAAAAGGTGGATCCTTATCCCCTTATATGGGATCTGACGAAGCTATGCGTCCCCCACCAGCCTGGTAAACTCGCTTATTCCCCCAAGCCACGTAATCAATGGCAGCGGATGGGTTACCCACGTTACGTATTGATGAGAATCACGGAATAAGGGGCACGATCTATGCTTTGATAAGACGTGCCAAGGAAACTGCCTCGCTAAACACGCTGAGGTGGAATAGTGAAAAACGATTCATATAAAGGCCTGGCCGTGGTGTGATGTCACGCCACGGAATACGTCAGCAGATCTGTGCAAAAATTATTCTCTCTACGGTGTTATGTGGAACTTGTTTTGCAGAGCCGGACACTATCCTTGTGTTCAAAACCTTCTATGAAGTATTCGGAGGAGGAACCCGCCTTGTAATGTCAAGACAATATGCGCTCCCGGACTCGGTCGTCATTGAAGCCTGGTTAGGGAGCTCTTGAGGAGTCCCGGACTAGGGGGTGTCGGATAGCGGACTATCGCCACGGCCGGACTCCAAGACTATGAAGATACAAGATTGAAGACTTAGGCCCGTGTCCGGATGGGACTTTACTTGGCGTGGAATGCAAGCTTGGCGATACGGATATGTAGATCTCCTACCATTGTAACCGACTCTGTGTAACCCTAACCTATCCGGTGTCTATATAAACCGGAGGGTTTTAGTCCGTAGAAGAACTTCAACATCAACAATCATACCATAGGCTAGCTTCTAGGGTTTAGCCTCCTTGATCTCGTGGTAGATCTACTCTTGTACTACCCATATCATCAATATTAATCAAGCGAGGTAGGGTTTTACCTCCATCGAGAGGGCCCGAACCTGGGTAAAAACATTGTGTCCCTTGTCTCCTGTTACCATCCGCCTAGACGCACAGTTCGGGACCCCCTACCCGAGATCCGCCGGTTTTGACACCGACAGGCGCCCAATCAGATTCGATAGGCACGGATGCACGCGGTTCGAAGCCCGTGACCAGGGACGAATCCAAGGATCCGGTAACACAGGTCTCGTAGGAGGTGAAATCGATATATGGCTCTATCGCCACTTAGTGTGCGGCCTCCATGGCGGGGTCCATCCACCCGTCCTCCCATGGCGGGGTCCATCCACCCGTCCTCGGACGACGCGATCTGCTCCGAACCGAGGGCTGGAGTTGCCACAGGGGTGATATGTCGAACAACATCGTGGCGAGCTAAGTCATGCTTTCGTCGTATTTGTCTGGCGCACCGACCGAACTCGAATCCGTCGAAGATCAAGTCTCCATGGATGTCGGTAGTATAGTTTAAGTTTCCAAACCTGACACGATGGCGGGCGTAGCTCTCGATCTGCTCGGATGGCCAAGTGAGTTGGCCCGTAGTCTTGAAACCGCTTAGAATCTGAAGATCTGTTTGGGGAGAATCCTCACCCTGGATCGCATCGTTGCCGATGATCGAAAGGGCCATCAAGCCTTATGGTGACGGCACAATGGAACTCTCAATGAAAGCACCAATGTCGGTGCCAAAACCGGCGGATCTCGGGTATGGGGTCCCAATATGCGTCTAAGGCGGATGGTAGCGAAGGCGGGGACACAATGTTTACCCAGGTTCGGGCCCTCTCGATGGAGGTAATACCCTACTTCCTGCTTGATTGATCTTGATGATATGAGTATTACAAGAGTTGATCTACCACGAGATCGTAGAGGTTAAACCCTAGAAGCTAGCCTATGATTATGATTGTTGTTTTCCTACAGACTAAACCCTCCGTTTTATATAGACACCGGAGGGGGATAGGGTTACACAGAGTCGGTTACAAGGGAGGAGATCTACATATCCGAATTGCCAAGCTTGCCTTCCATGCCAAGGAGAGTCCCATCCGGACACGGGACGAAGTCTTCAATCTTGTATCTTCATAGTCCAACAGTCCGGCCAATGTATATAGTCCGGCTGTCCGAGGACCCCCTAATCCAGGACTCCCTAAGTCACCATTACCTCTACTATCGTAATACCAGATTGGGCAAGCATCCTTATCTTGCCCAGGAGCTGACGAACCTCCGCACTATCCTCCTCTTCAAGACTTCGGGGACGCCAGCTATGATGTTTCTCCAACGGAACACTTGCAAATTCAGGGAGACCCTTGCGAACTGGGTCGGGAAGAGCGACATCTTCTATATAGAACCATTCGGAAGACCATTCTTCAGATGCCTTCCTTGGTGTGCCGGACAGGTATCCGGTATCAGCGACGCGCCATACTTCGGCTCCGCCCACTTCAAATATCGACCCCTGGTGGTTGCGCGGGACAAGAAAGAACAACTTTCTCCACAGTTCAAAATGGGCCTCAATGCCCAGGAACAGTTCGCACAAAAGCGACGTAGCCCGCAATATGCAGAATGGAGGCGGGAGTAAAATTATGCAGCTGGAAGCCATAGTATTCCAGGAGCCCCCAGAGGAACGGATGGATTGGAAACCCAACGCCCCTTAGCAGATAAGGGACGAAACAAACTCACTCCCTCCCGAATGGATTGGGGAAATCCTCCGCCTGGGTCTCACCGTTAAGGGAAGCTTGCCCTGCTCGAACAGGGACCAGATCTGCAGGGGGGAGGAATCCCTGCGTTTGCAGCTTCTTTAATTGGCTGTAGGCCACTGAGCACCTCTCCCACTCGCCTCTCTCTGAGTCGAAGGAGGAACTAGGAATGCAGGCCATGTTGGAATGGCTTCTCCTAGTAGTCTTTGGGGATTTTCCTCCGCGAGATGTTGAATGGATCCAAGATCTGGTCTCTTTAAATAGGCGCTCTTCCTGGCCTAAACGGGGCGTTATTTGCAAAAATACCCTGACCCCCTGCATTCGCTCGACCCGTAGTTATTAAACGCGCAGAAGCCGAGGGGAGACATTGAATCTATGGCCGAATACACTACTTGGAAATCATTAAAGGAGGAACCCGCCTTGCAATGCCGAAGACAATTTGTGTGCCGAACACCTCGCTATTGAAGACTGGTTCGGGGAGACTCTTGAGGGAGTCTGGACTAAGGGGTCCTCGGGCGTTGACCTATTATCCATGGGCGGCGGACTGGTGGGCTGTGAAGACATGAAGGCGAAAGGCTGTACCCGTGTCCGGATAGGACTCTCCTTGGCGTGGAAGGCAAGCTTGGCGATCAACTATGAAGATTCCTTCCTATGTAACCGACTCTATGTAACCCTAGATTCCCCCGGTGTCTATATAAACTGGAGGGTGTAGTCCGGAAAGGATATATTCATTACCATAGTCATATAGGCTAGACTTCTAGGGTTTAGCCATTACAATCTCGTGGTAGATCAACTCTTGTAATACTCATATTCATCAAGATCAATCAAGCAAGAAGTAGGGTATTACCTCCATCGAGAGGGCCCGAACCTGGGTAAATATCGTGTCCCCTGTCTCCTGTAACCATCGATCCTAGATGCATAGTTCGGGACCCCCTACCCGAGATCCGCCGTTTTTTATACCGACACTCACCACAAGGCCATTTTCATCTTGCTTGTTGCGGTAGATCCATTTGGTACCGATGATATTGTGCTTGCGTGGGTCTGGTCGCTTGACAAGTTCCCAGACATTGTTGAGCTCGAACTGATGTAATTCCTCTTGGATTGCTTGAATCCACATAGGCTCCAGAAATGCCTCATCAACTTTGATGGGCTCTATGATAGAGACAAAAGCGAAGTGCCCACAAAAGTTAGACAAATGTGAAGCTTTTAAGCGTGTGAGAGGACCTGGTGCGTTGATGTCGTCGATGATTTTCACGATCTATACTTCATTTGCAATGCGAGGATGAGCAGGTTGATGATGTTGATTAGGCTCAACATTTTCTTCAGAGCCATTTTCCTCAGGTGCACCAGCATGATTTTCTTCACATTCTGGAATGACTTCTTCAGCAGATTCCTCAGTGGGTATGACATCCTCAGTAGCCTTGAACTTGATGGATTCCTCAGGTGACATTTCATCTAGCACAGGAGGTAGGTGCTCTCTTTGCGAGCCATTAGTTTCATCGAACCGCATGTCGGTGTCAAAACCGGCGGATCTCGGGTAGGGGGTCCTGAACTGTGCGTCTAGGATCGATGGTAATAGGAGACGGGGGACATGATGTTTACCCAGGTTCGAGCTCTCTCTATGGAGTTAATACCCTACTTCCTGCTTGATTGATCTTGATGAATATGAGTATTAGAAGAGTTGATCTACCACGAGATCGTAATGGCTAAACCCTAGAAGTCTAGCCTATATGACTATGGTAATGTGTGTCCTTTCCGGACTAACCCCTCCGGTTTATATAGACACCGGGGGGGTCTAGGGTTTACATGGAGTCGGTTACATAAGAAGGAACATTCAGTCGCCAAGCTTGCCTTCCACGCCAAGCAGAGTCCAATCCGGACACGGGTATAGTCTTTGGCCTTCATGTCTTCATAGCCCATCAGTCTGGCCCATAGATAACAGGTCGGACGCCCGAGGACCCCTTAGTCCAGGACTCCCTCAGTAGCCCCTGAACCTGGCTTCAATGACGAGGAGTCCGGTGCGCAGATTGTCTTCGGCATTGCAAGGCGGGTTCCCTTTCCGAACTCCAAGATAGTCTTCCGATGCGGTAACAATATCCGGACCTGCCGCATACACACCATACAAAACCGCAGAGAGAATACATATTTTCACACGAGTTCTATCTGCTGACAGCTTTCTACGACATCACGTCTGTCCGGTCATAATTTCGAACCGTTCTTCGTCTGCCACTCCACGTTTTGAGACGCGGTTGCCATCATCACGTCTTGTCAAAGCAGAGATCGTGTCCCCTTATCGCGGGATTCTCATCCATGCGGGCATGGGTAACCCAACCGTGCCGTTTTATACATCCCTTGGGAATAGGCGAGTTTTTAGGGCGAGTGGGGAGGCGCTTGATATTCGCGACCTTTATAAGGGGATAAGGATTCTCTTCCTTCACCCACGCCCTTTCTCTCCTTCAGTCCTTCCGTCATTGAGCTCCAGCGCCCAAGCTTTAGCTTTTCCTCGTTCGATAAGGCACTCCAAACATGTCCGAATCTGGAGCTGGAGGCAAGTGGATGGCCTCCTCCGTCAAGAAGAAGGACATCACGAAGCTCCGGGAGGCCGGATACTTAGCCAAGGAGATTGTTCACCGACTCCCAAAGAAAGAGCAAATCGTCCCTACCCCCGAGCCCCATGAGAGGGTTGTGTTTCTCACACACTTTGTCCGCGGGCTAGGATTCCCTCTTCATCCATTTGTCTGTGGATTGATGTTTTACTATGGGTTGGATTTCCACGATCTGGCCCCCAACTTTATCCTCAATATCTTGGCATTTATCGTCGTGTGCGAGGCCTTTCTCCGCATCCCACCTCACTTCGGCCTGTGGCTGAAGACCTTCAATGTGAAACCGAAGGTGGTGAGCAGTCAGCAAGCAGAGTGCGGAGATGCCATGGTGGGCAAGATGCCCAATGTCACCTGGCCCTGATACGTCCATTTTGCATCATGCTTTTATATCGATATTTATTGCATTATGGGCTGTTATTACACGTTATGTCACAATACTTATGCCCATTCTCTCTTATTTTACAAGGTTTACATAAGGAGGGAGAATGCCGGCAGCTGGAATTCTGGGCTAAAAAAGGAGCAAATATTAGAGACCTATTCTGTACAACTCCAAAAGTCCTGAAACTCCACGAAAGTTAAATTTGGAAATAATAAAAAATATTGAGTGGAAGAAATGCACGCCGAGGGGGGCCCCACACAGCCACGAGGGTGAGGGGCGCCCTACCCCACAGGCGTGCCTCGCCTCGTGGGCCCCCTGTTGGCTCTCCGGTGGCCATATTCTGCTCTATGAGGTCTTTCGTCGAGGAAAAAATCATAAGCAACCTTTCGTGACGAGACTCCGCCGCCATGAGGCGGAACCAATCTAGGGCTCCGGCAGAGCTGTTCTGCCGGGGACACTTCCCTCCGGGAAGGGGAAATCATCGCCATCGTCATCACCAACGCTCCTCTCATCGGGAGAGGGCAATCTCCATCAACATCTTCACCAACACCATCTCCTCTCAAAAGCCTAGTTCATCTCTTGTATCCAATTCTTGTCTTCAAGTCCGGGATTGGTACTAGTAGGTTGCTAGTAGTGTTGATTACTCCTTGTAGTTGATTCTAGTTGGTTTATTTGGTGGAAGATCATATGTTCAGATCCTTTATGCATATTAATACCCCTCTGATTATGAACATGAATATGCTTTGTGAGTAGTTACGTTTGTTTCTGAGGACATGGGAGAAGTCTTGCTATTAGTAGTCATGTGAATTTGGTATTAGATTCGATATTTTGATGAGATGTATGTTGTCTATCCTCTAGTGGTGTTATGTGAACGTCGACTACATAACACTTCACCATTATTTGGGCCTAGAGGGCGGCATTGGGAAGTAATAAGTAGATGATGGGTTGCTAGAGTGACAAGCTTAAACCCTAGTTTATCACGTTGTTTCCCCGTAAAGGGGCTGCTTTGGATCCATATGTTTCATGCTATGGTTAGGTTTACCTTAATACTTTTGTTGTAGTTGCGGATGCTTGCAATAGAGGTTAATCATAAGTGGATGCTTGTTCAAGTAAGAACAGCACCCAAGCACCGGTCCACCCACATATCAAATTATCAAAGTACCGAACGCGAATCATATGAACGTGATGAAAGCAAGCTTGACGATATTCCCATGTGTCCTCGGGAGCGCTTTTCTCTATATAAGAGTTTATCCAGGCTTGTCCTTTGCTACAAAAAGGATTATGCCACCTTTCTGCACTTTATTTACTTTTGTTACTTGTTGCTCGTTACAAATTATCCTATCACAAAACTATCTGTTACCACTTATTTCAGTACTTGCAGAGATTACCTTGCTGAAAACCGCTTATCATTTCCTTCTGCTCCTCGTTGGGTTCGACACTCTTACTTATCAAAAGGACTACGATAGATCCCCTATACTTGTGGGTCATCAAGACTCTTTTCTGGCACCGTTGCCGGGGAGTGAAGCGCCTTTGGTAGGTGGAATTTGGTAAGGAAAAATTTATATAGTGTGCTGAAATTTACTGTCACTTGTTACTATGGAAAGTAATCCTCTGAGGGGCTTGTTTGGGGTATCTTCACCCCGACCATTAGAGCGAAGAATTGCTCCTAAACCTACTGAACCTTTTGCAAATGAAAATGTTCCCTTTGAAGTTCCTTCGGGTATGTTAGATAAACTGCTAGCTAATCCTTTTGTAGGAGATGGAACAAAGCATCCTGATGAGCACCTAATCTATGTGGATGAAGTTTGTGGATTATTTAAGCTTGCGGGTATACCCGATGATGTTGTTAAGAAGAAGGTCTTTCCTTTATCTTTGAAGGAAGATGCATCGACATGGTATAGGCTATGTGATGATACGGGGTCATGGAACTACAAACGATAGAAATTGGAATTTCATCGGAAGTTTTATCCTATGCATCTTGTTCATTGTGATCGCAATTATATATATTATTTTTGGCCTCCCGAAGGAGAAAGCATCGCTCAAGCTTGGGGGAGGCTTAAATCAATGTTATATTCATGCCCCAATCATGAGCTCTCAAGATAAATAATTCTTCAAAAAATTTATGCTCGCCTTTCTCGTAACAATCAATTCATGCTCGATACTTCTTGTGCTGGCTCTTTTATGATGAAGACTATTGAATTCAAATGGAACTTATTGGATAGAATTAAACGCAACTCTGAAGATTGGGATCTCGACAAAGGTAAGGAGTCAAGTATGACACCTAAGTTTGATTGTGTTAAATCTTTTATGGAAACCGATGTTTTCCGTAAATTTAGCACTAAATATGGACTTAACTCTGAGATAGTAGCTTCTTATTGTGAATCTTTTGCTACTTATGTTGATCTTGTTGGAGAACGTAGCAGAAATTCAAAATTTTCCTACGTGTCACCAAGATCTATCTATGGAGAAACTAGCAACGAGGGAAGGAGAGTGCATCTACATACCCTTGTAGATCGCTAAGCGGAAGCGTTCAAGTGAACGGGGTTGATGGAGTCGATTGTCGTGATCCAAATCACCGGAGATCCTAGTGCCGAACGGACGGCACCTCCGCGTTCAACACACGTGACAGCCCCAAGGACGCCTCCCACGCCTTGATCCAGCAAGGAGAGAGGGAGAGGTTGAGGAAGACTCCATCCAGCAGCAGCACAACGGCGTGGTGGTGATGGAGGAGCGTGGCTATCCTGCAGGGCTTCGCCAAGCACCACAGGAAAAGAGGAGGAAGTAGAGATGCAGGGCTGCACCAATGAGAGGAGAAGTTCTCATGTGTTATGGGCAGCCCTGTGCCTCTATTTATATAGGGAGAGGGAGGAGGTCGCCCCTCTAGGGTTCCCACCCCTAGAGGGGCGGCAGCCCTAGATGGGAATCAAGGGAGGCGGCCAAAGAGGGGAGAGAGGGGGAGGCGCCCACTAGGTGGGCCTTAAGGCCCATCTGGACCTAGGGTTTCCCCTTCTCCCCTTTTTTTCCTCTTAGCTGCCCCTTGGGCCCTTGTGGGAGGCGCACCAGCCCACTTAGGGGCTGGTCCCTCACCACACTTGGCCCATGCAAGCCTCCGGGGTTGGTGGCCCCACTTGGTGGACCCCCGGGACCCTCCCGGTGGTCCCGGTACATTACCGATATCGCCTCAAACTTTTCCTGACCAAAACAGGACTTCCCATATATAAATCTTTACCTCCGGACCATTCCGAACTCCTCGTGATGTCCGGGATCTCATCCGGACTCAACAACATTCGGTAACCACATACAAGCTTCCTTTATAACCCTAGCGCCACCGAACCTTAAGTGTGTAGACCCTACGGGTTCGGAGACAAGCGCATATGACCGAGACGTTCTCCCGTCAATAACCAACAGCGGATCTGGATAACCATGTTGTCTCCCACATGTTCCACGATGATCTCATCGGATGAACCACGATGTCAAGGACTCAATCAATCCCGTATTCAATTCCCTTTGTCTAGCGGTATTGTACTTGCCCAAGATTCGATCGCCGCAGATACCGATACCTTGTTCAATCTCGTTATCGGCAAGTCTCTTTTACTCGTTCCATAACACATCATCCCGTGATCAACCCCTTGGTCACATTGTGCACATTATGATGATGTCCTACCGAGTGGGCCCAGAGATACCTCTCCGTTTACACGGAGTGACAAATCCAGTCTCGATTCGTGCCAACCCAATGCAGACACTTTCGGAGATACCTGTAATGCACCTTTATAGTCACCCGCTTACGCCAGGACGCTTGGTACACCCAAAGCATTCCTACGGTATCCGGAGTTGAACAATCTCATGGTCTAAGGAAAAGATACTTGACATTAGAAAAGCTTTAGCATACGAACTACACGCATCTTTGTGCTAGGCTTAGGATTGTCTTGTCCATCACATCATTCTCCTAATGATGTGATCCCGTTATAAATTACATCCCATGTCAATGTTCATGATACCGTAACCATCTATTGATCAACTAGCTAGTCTACTAGAGTCTTACTAGGGACATGGTTTTGTCTATGTATCCACACATGTATTGCTGTTTCCGGTCAATACAATTATAGCATGAATAATAAGCGATTATCATGAACAAGGAAATATAATAATAACTAATTTATTATTGCCTCTAGGGCATATTTCCAACAGCCTCCCACTTGCACTAGAGTCAATAATCTAGTTCACATCGCCATGTGATTAACATCGATAGGTCACATCGCCATGTGACCAACATCCAAAGAGTTTATTAGTGTCTTAAACTAGTTCACATCACCATGTGATTAAGTCTCAATGAGTTCTGGGGTTTGATCATGTTTTGCTTGTGAGAGAGGTTTTAGTCAACGGTCCGAACCTTTCAGATCCGTGTACTCATAATTCTCTATGTCATATTGTAAATGCTGCTTCCACGCTCCACTTGAAGCTTATTCCAAATGGTTGCTCCACTATACGTATCCGCTTTGCTACTCAAAGTCATTCGGATAGGTGTTAAAAGCTCGCATCGACGTAACCCTTTACATCGAACTCTTTATCACCTCCATAATCGAGAAACATGTCCTTATTTACTCCAAGGACAATTATTGATCACTGTCCAATGATCCATTCCTCGGATCATTCTTGTACCCTTTGATCGACTCATGGCAAGGCACACTTCAAGCGGTACACAAAGATAGCATACTATAGAGCCTATGTCCGAAGCATGGGGACGCACCTTTCGTCCTTTCTCTCTTTTCCGCCGTGGTCGAGCTTTAACTCTTAACTTCATACCTTACAACTCGAGGCAAGAACTCCTTCTTTGATCGATCCATCTTGAACACCTTCAAGATCATGTCAAGGTATATGCTCATTTGAAAGTATTATTAAGCATTTTTGATCTATCCTTATAGATCTCGATGCTCAATGTTCAAGTAGCTTAATCCAGGTTTTCTATTGAAAAACATCTTTCAAATAACCCTATATGCTTTACATAAAATTCTACATCATTTCTGATCAACAATATGTCAACAACATATACTCATCGAAATTCTATAGTGCTCCCACTCACTTCTTTGGAAATACAAGTTTCTCATAAACTTTGTATAAACCCAAAATCTTTGATCGTCTCATCAAAGCGCACATTCCAACTCCGAGATACTTACTCCAGTCCTTAGAAGGATCGCTGGAGCTAGCATACCTTTTAGCATCCTTAGGATCGACAAAAAACTTTCTGATTGTATCACATACAACCTTTCCTTACGAAAACTGGTAAGGAAACTCGTTTTGACATCCATCTGCCAGATTTCATAAATGCAGCTAATGCTAACATGATTCCGACGGACTTAAGCATCGCTACGGATGAGAAAATCTCATCGTAGTCAACTCCTTGAACTTGTGAAAAACTTCTTTGCCACAAGTCGAGCTTCATAGACGGTGACATTACCGTCCACCACCGTATTCTTCTTAAAGATACATTTATTTCAATGGCTTGCCGATCATCGGGCAAGTACACCAAAGTCCATGCTTTGTTCTGATACATGGATCCTATCTCGGATTTCATGGCTTCTAACCATTTGTCGGAATATTGGCCCACCATCGCTTCTCCATAGCTCGTAGGTTCATTGTTGTCTAGCAACATGACCTTCAAGACAGGATTACTGTACCACTCAAGTAGTACGCATCCTTGTCACCCCACGAGGTACGGTAGTGACTTGATCCAAACTTAATGATCACTATCATAAGCTTCTACTTCAATTGGTGTAGGCGCCACAGGAACAACTTCCTGTGCCCTGCTGCACACTAGTTGAAGTGATGGTTCAATAACCTCATCAAGTCTCCACCATGCTCCCACTCAATTCTTTCGAGATGAACTTTTCCTCGAGAAAGAACCCGATTCAAGAAACAATCCCTATTGCTTTCGGATCTGAATTAGGAGGTATACCCAACCGTTTTGGGTGTCCTATGAAGATGCATTTTATCCGCTTTGGGTTCGAGCTTATCAACCTGAAACTTTTTCACATAAGCGTCGCAGCCCCAAACCTTTAAGAAATGACAGCTTAGGTTTCTCTAAACCATAGATCATACGATGTCATCTCAACAGAATTACGTGGTGCCCCTATTAAAGTGAGTGCGGTTGTCTCTAATGCCTAACCCATGAACGATAGTGGTAATTCGATAAGAGACATCATGGTACGCACCATATCCAATAGAGTGCAACTATGATGTTCGGACACACCATCACACTATGGTGTTCCGTGCGGTATTAATTGTGAAACAATTTCCACGATGTCTTAATTGTGTGCCAAAATCGTAACTCAGATATTCATCTCTATGATCATATCATAGACATTCTATCCTCTTGTCACGAAAAATCTTAAACTTCACTCTGAAATTACTTGAACCATTCAATAATTCAGACTTGTGTTTCATCAAGTAAATATACTCAACATATACTCGAATCATCTCGTGAAGTCGAGAACATAATGATATTCATCAAGATGCCTCAAAGACTCCTTTTGACCGCACACATCAAAATGTGTTACTTCCAACAGGTTGCTACCTTGTTCCATCTTCATGAAACCGAGGCTTTTCAGGTCATCTTGCCCATGTGGTGTGATTTGCATATCTCAAGTGATTCAAAATCAAGTGAGTCCAAACGATCCATCTGCATGGAGTTTCTTCATGCGTATACACCAATAGACATGGTTTGCATGTCTCAAACTTTTCAAAAAACAAGTGAGTCCAAAGATCCATCAACATGGAGCTTCTTCATGCTTTTATACCAATATGACTTACATGGCGGTCACGACAAGTGCATTGGTACTATCATTACTATCTTATATCTTTTGGCATGAAAATGTGTATCACTACGATCGAGATTCAATAAACCATTTATTTAGGTGCAAGACCATCGAAGGTATTATTCAAATTAACAGAGTAACCATTATTCTCCTTAAATGAATAATCAGACGCGCTGCATATAATCCAATCATGTCTATGCTCAACGCAAACACCAAATGACAATTATTCAGGTTTAATACTAATCTTGATGGTAGAGGGAGCGTGCAATGTTTAATCACATCAAACTTGGAAACACTTCCAACACATATCGTCAGCTCACCTTTAGCTAGTCTCCGTTTATTCCGTAGCTTTTATTTCGAGTTACTAACACTTAGCAACCGAACCGGTATCTAATACCCTGGTGCTACTAGGAGTACTAGTAAAGTACACATTAACATAATGTATATCCAATATACTTCTATCGACACAGCCAGCCTTCTTATCTACCAAGTATCTAGGGTAATTCTGCTCCAAAGTGCTGTTCCCCTTATTACGTAAGCACTTAGTCTCGGGTTTGGGTTCAACCTTGGGTTTCTTCCTTTGGAGTAGCAACTGATTTGCCGCTTTCATGAAGTGTCCCTTCTTGCCCTTGCCCTTCTTGAAACTAGTGGTTTCACCAACCATCAACAATTGATGCTCCTTCTTGATTTCTACTTTCATGTGTCAAAACATCGTGAATACCTCAAGGATCATCATATCTATCCCTGATATGTTATAGTTCATCACGAAGCTCTAGCAGCTTGGTGGCAATGACTTTGGAGAAACATCACTATCTCATCTGGAAGATTAACTCCCACTCGATTCAAGTGATTGTTGTACCTGGACAATCTGAGTACAAGCTCAACGATTGAGCTTTTCTCCCTTAGTTTGTAGGCTAAGAAAATCGCTTGGAGGTCTCATACCTCTTGACGGGCACGAGCCTGAAATCCTAATTTCAACCCTCAAACATCTCATATGTTCCGCGACATTTGAAAAACATCTTTCATGCCTCAACTCTAAACCGCTTTTCTTGAACTATCACGTAGTTATCAAGACGCATGTCCGATGTTCGCAACATCCATGCGTATCGACGCTTGGGGTTCAAAGACACCGAGCAAAGTGCATTAAGGACATAAGCTTTCTACCGACCGCATAATTGCTACCGTCAACTTTCAACTATATTTTCTCTAGGAACATATCTAAGCAGTGGAACTAAAGCGAGCTTCGACATAATTTGCAAAAGGTATTTTGACTATGTTCAGGATAATTAAGTTCATCTTATGAACTCCCCACTCAGATAGACATCCCTCCGGTCATCTAAGTGATTACATGATCCGAATCAACTAGGCCGTGTCCGATCAACACGTGAGACGGACTAGTCATCATCGGTGAACATCTTCATGTTGATCGATCTACTATACGACTCATGCTCGACCTTTCGGTCTCTGTGTTCCGAGGCCATGTCCGTACATGCTAGGCTCGTCAAGTTAACCCTAAGTGTTCTCATGGTGTAAATCTGTCTTACACCCGCTGTATGTGAACGTAAGAATCCATCACACAATCCGGACCAACACGTGGTGCTTAGAAGCTTAATTTAACTGTAGCAACGGTGCACGCTTAGGGGAGAACACTTCTTGAAATTGTTGTAAGGGATCATCTTATTTACTACCGTCGTTCTAAGTAAACAAGATGCACAAACATAATAAACATCACATGCAATTACATAGTAGTGACATGATATGGCCAATATCATATAGCTCCATTGATCTCCATCTTCGGGGCTCCATGATCATCATCGTCACCGCATGACACCATGATCTCCATCATCGTGTCTTCATGAAGTTGTCTCGCCAACTATTACTTCTACTACTATGGCTACCGTTAGCAATAAAGTAAAGTAATTACATGGCGTTGTTTAATGACACGCAGGTCATACAATAAATAAAGACAACTCCTATGGCTCTCGCCGGTTGTCATACTCATCGACATGCAAGTCGTGAATCCTATTACAAGAACATGATCAATCTCATACATCACATATCATTCATCACATTCTTCTTGGCCATATCACATCACATAGCATACCCTGCAAAAACAAGTTAGACGTCCTCTAATTGTTGTTTGCATGTTTTACGTGGCTGCTATGGGTTTCTAGCAAGAACGCTTTCTTACCTACGCAAAACCACAACGTGATATGCCAATTGCTATTTACCCTTCATAAGGACCCTTTTCATCGAATCCGCTCCGACTAAAGTGGGAGAGATCGGCACCCGCTTAGCCACCTTTATGCACCAAGTGCATGTCGATTCGGTGGAACCTGTCTCACGAAGAGCACGTGTAAGGTCGGTCCGGCCGCTTCATCCCACAATACCGTCAAACAAGATTGGACTAGTAACGGCAAGCATATTGAACAAAATCAACGCCCACAACTACTTTGTGTTCTACTTGCAAAAGAATCTACGCAATAGACCTAGCTCGATACCACTGCTGGAGAACGAGCGTAAATTCAAAATTTTCCCACGTGTCACCAAGATCTATCTATGGAGAAACTAGCAACGAGGGAAGGAGAGTGCATCTACATACCCTTGTAGATCGCTAAGCGGAAGCGCTCAAGTGAACGGGGTTGATGGAGTCGCACTCGTCGTGATCCAAATCACCGGAGATCCTAGTGCCGAACGGACGGCACCTCCGCTGCTCAACACACGTGACAGCCGGTGACGCCTCCCACGCCTTTGATCCAGCAAGGAGAGAGGGAGAGGTTGAGGAAGACTCCATCCAGCAGCAGCACAACGACGTGGTGGTGAGGGAGGAGCGTGGCTATCCTGCAGGGCTTCGCCAAGCACCACAGGAAAAGAGGAGGAAGAAGAGATGCAGGGCTGCACCAACGAGAGGAGAAGTTCTCATGTGTTATGGGCAGCCCCAGGCCTCTATTTATATAGGGGAGAGGGAGGAGGGTGCGCCCCCTCTAGGGTTCCCACCCCTAGAGGGGCGGCAGCCCTAGATGGGAATCAAGGGAGGCGGCCAAAGAGGGGAGAGAGGGGGAGGCGCCCACTAGGTGGGCCTTAAGGCCCATCTGGACCTAGGGTTTCCCCTTCCCCCCTTTTTTTTCTTAGCTGCCCCTTGGGCCCTTGTGGGAGGCGCACCAGCCCACTTAGGGGCTGGTCCTTCACCACACTTGGCCCATGCAAGCCTCCGGGGTTGGTGGCCCCACTTGGTGGAGCCAGGACCCTCCGGTGGTCCCGGTACATTACCGATATCGCCCGAAACTTTTCCGGTGACCAAAACAGGACTTCCCATATATAAATCTTTACCTCCGGACCATTCCGGAACTCCTCGTGACGTCCGGGATCTCATCCGGGACTCCGAACAACTTTCGTTAACCACATACAAGCTTCCTTTATAACCCTAGCGTCACCGAACCTTAAGTGTGTAGACCCTACGGGTTCGGGAGACAAGCGACATGACCGAGACGCTTCTCGGTCAATAACCAACAGCTGGATCTGGATACCCATGTTGGCTCCTACATGTTCCACGATGATCTCATCGGATGAACCACGATGTCAAGGACTCAATCAATCCCTTATTGAATTCCCTTTGTCTAGAGGTATTTTAATTGCCCGAGATTCGATCTTCGGTATACAGATACCTTGTACAATCTTGTTACCGCAAGTCTCTTTTACTCGCTTTCAGAACACATCATCCCGTGATCAACCCCTTGGTCAGATTGTGCACATTATGATGATGTCCTACCGAGTGGGCCCAGAGATACCTCTCCGTTTACACGGAGTGACAAATCCCAGTCTCGATTCGCGCCAACCCAACAGACACTTTTGGAGATACCTGTAGTGCACCTTTATAGTCACCCGATTCGCCAGGACGCTTTGGTACACCCATAGCATTCCTACGGTATCCGGGAGTTGCACAATCTCATGGTCTAAGGAAAAGATACTTGACATTAGAAAAGCTTTAGCATACCTAACTACTACGATCTTTGTGCTAGGCTTAGGATTGGGTCTTGTCCATCACATCATTCTCCTAATGATGTGATCCCGTTATCAATGACATCCAATGTCCATGGTCAGGAAACCGTAACCATCTATTGATCAACGAGCTAGTCAACTAGAGGCTTACTAGGGACATGGTGTTGTCTATGTATCCACACATGTATTGCTGTTTCCGGTCAATACAATTATAGCATGAATAATAAACGATTATCATGAACAAGGAAATATAATAATAACTAATTTATTATTGCCTCTAGGGCATATTTCCAACAGATCTCCCCAAGGAGAAGTGGTTTAAATATCATCCTCCCATAGAAGTAAAAGTAGCTGCACCTACTAAAGTTGAAGAAAAGACTATCACTTATAATGATCCTGTTGTTCCTACTTCTTATGTTGAGAAACCACCTTTCCCCGTTAGGATAAAGGATCATGCTAAAGCTTCAACTGTGGTTCATAAAAGCAATATTAGAACTTATACACCTTGTGAGCAAGTTAAAGTTGAGCCTAATATTGCTATTGTTAAAGATCTCTTGGCTGATAATATTGATGGGCATGTTATTTATTTCTGCGGTGAAACTGCTAGAATTGCCAAACCTTGTGCTAAAGATAAACATAGACCTGTGGTAGGCGTGCCTGTTATTTCCGTTAAAATAGGAGATCATTGTTATCATGGCTTGTGTGATATGGGTGCTAGTGTTAGCGCAATACCTTACGACCTATACAAAGAAATCATGCATGATATTGCACCTGCTGAGATAGAAGATATTGATGTCACAATTAAACTTGCCAATATAGATACTATTTCACCAAAATCGTTAGAGATGTTGAAGTCTTGTGTGGAAAAACTAAATATCCTGCTGATTTTCTTGTTCTTTGTTCCCCACAAGATAGCTTTTGTCCCATAATTTTTGGTAGACCCTTCTTGAACACTGTCAATGCTAGAATAGACTGCGATAAGAATGTTGTTACTATTGGCTAAGGTGATATGTCTCATGAGTTTAATTTCTCTAAATTTAGTAGACAACACCGTGAAGAGGAATTATCTAGTAAGGATGAAATTATTGGTCTTGCTTCTATTGCCGTACCTCCTAGTGATCCTTTAGAACAATATTTGCTAGACCAAGAAAATGATATGTTTATGAATGAAAGAAAGGAAATGGATGAAGTGTTCTTTAAACAGGAACCTATCCTGAAACACAATTTGCCTGTTGAAATCCTAGGGGATCCTCCTCCACCCAAGGGTGATCCCGTGTTTGAGCTTAAACCGTTGCCTGATACTCTTAAATATGCTTATCTTGATGAAAAGAAGATATATCATGTTTGTCGGTGTCAAAACCGGCGGATCTCGGGTAGGGGGTCCCAAACTGTGCGTCTAAGGCGGATGGTAACAGGAGGCAGGGGACACGATGTTTACCCAGGTTCGGGCCCTCTCGATGGAGGTAATACCCTACTTCCCGCTTGATTGATCTTGATGATATGAGTAGTACAAGAGTTGATCTACCACGAGATCGTAGAGGCTAAACCCTAGAAGCTAGCCTATGGTATGATTGTTGTTGGTCCTACGGACTAAGCCCTCCGGTTTATATAGACACCGGAGGGGGCTAGGGTTACACAGAGTCGGTTACAATGGAAGGAGAACTACATATCCGTATCGACAAGCTTGCCTTCCACGCCAAGGAGAGTCCCATCCGGACACGAGACGAAGCCTTCAATCTGGTATCTTCATAGTCCAACAGTCCGGCCAAAGGATATAGTCCGGCTGTCCGGATACCCCCTAATCTAGGACTCCCTCAAGAGTCTCGAACCAGGCTTCAATGATTTATGAGTCCGGCGCAGCATTGTCTTCGGCATTGCAAGGCGGGTTCTTCTCCAGATCCCGAATACCTGTTAAATAGTGTCCGGCTTCTCACAAATGTTGCGATTCTTGGCTTCTACGTCCAATAATGGCCACCTTCCACGTGTCGAGCGAATGTGAGAAGCCAGGGCGTTTTTACTTTTACCACCCTAGCTATGTGAACAAACTGTCTATTTAAAGAGACGGGGATTCTCAGATCCAAATCACACCATCCTCCTTCAGCGAGCATTCATCGGAGCGCGCCCGAAAAAATCCATTCCAACATGGCTGGCCAGTGCCGCTCCTCATCTCGCTGTCGTAGCCCTAAGTGCAGATATTGGAAGAAGTGTTCCGTCCCGCACAGTCAATTAGTGGAGCTACAGACCCAGGGATTTCTCCCTCCGACGTATATGGTCCCCGTTCGAGCCGGGCTTGCCATCTACAATGGCGGGGAGCAAGCGGAGAGCTTTCCCAACCCCTCCAAGGGGGAGCGGGTACGCCTCGTCCCTTATTTATTAAGGGGACTTGGATTTCCAATCCATCCGTTCCTCCGAGGGCTCCTGGACTTTTACGGCCTCCGGTTGCATAATCTCACCCCTACCTCCATACTACACATCGCTGGTTATGTGGCCCTTTGCGAGCTGTTCCTGGGCTGCGAAGCTCACTTCGCATTGTGGAAGAAGTTATTCTGCCTTGTGCCCCGTACTCAGAGGGGGTCAATATATCAAGTGTGCGGGGCCAAAATATGGCGCATCACCGGGACCGGATACCTATCCGATACCCCGAAGAAGATGTCCGAAGACTGGCCTTCAGAGTGGTTTTATATGGAGGACGTCCCCCTTACGGATCCCATTCGGATTGGCCTTCTTGAGTTTGATAATGCCCCTTTGAAGAAGCGCCTAAACTGGCGACCACGGAGCCCTCAGGAGGAAGATGACAGAGACGTTTTATACCTGATGGGTCGGAGAAAAGTGTTGGCTCAGTTAGGACTGACCATAACCGAGGTTATGTCGATATGCATTATGCGGGGGGTGCAGCCACTTCAATATCGAGGCCACCCATGTGGCACTTCAACGGGGAAGATGATGCTACTCATGCTGATGCGTAAGGGGCGGACTCGATTCTTGTTCTAGCAAAAATTCTGTCCGGTTTGTACAAGGGAGAAGAAGAGGAGTTCCTCCGCATCAAGCCACGGGACGGATTCTCCATGTACAATCCTCCGAGCTGGGTAAGCTGCCACTTTTTATACCTATTCTTTCCGTATTTTTCCAATAAATATTTTATCCCGCCAGTTCATCGCAGGAGCTGCGTAAGGTTGTAAGGGAGATCAATAGCCTACCTCCACAACCAGAGGATCCTGAACGGTCCCCCGACCCCGGCCTAAAAGAGGATTCAGACATATTTGTGGAGCTGATTGACAAGATATTCTATCAATTAAGCTGCGATGAGGCCGTGGTGGCTATTATAGCCGACTATCCTGGGCCACTCCCAGCCTCGCATGTAAGTGAGACCAGAGTCCCACCCTTTGAGAAGCATCCCTTTTACGCACTTCACCTAACGTATCTGCATGGTGTTTTACAGGGAAGGCCCTCGGGACACCATGCTGAGCCCGTGGTGAATCGCCAACGAGGGGCGCCGAAGCCGGGCAGGCTGGAAAGGAAGGCGGTCCAGACGGAGACGGCGGCACAGAGGTATTATACAAAGCCTCACTCCGTGACCATCATATTTTAAAATGTAATAACACCCATGTTTCGATGAAGGAAAAGCGCCCGCCGGACTATATCTGGAGAGGTCGCCGATCCCGCCTCTACTAGCAGGGCTCCGTGGCCGGACACAGAGGCGGAGGCTAACACGGGGCACCCGCCAAATGCTCCTCCGACAGAGGATGCAGATAAAATATCCGCTGCAAATTCCGAAGTGGAGAGCGCCATGAATCACAGGCGTCGTCGGGCCGTACTCCGTGATGCTTGTTTCTCCCAAGAGGCTTTTGATGCCTTTAACTCAGGAGACGCGTACATATCTGGTTGCTCAAAATGGTCTTGCGAGCTACGATCAAGAGTGTAAAGGATATCTTGTAAGAAAATTTGATGATTATATATATCAAGAGTCTCACGAGACTTGAAACAGTTGGCACAACTGATTTAAGGATCGTTATTTGTGCAGGTACTTACAGAGAAGAATACCCAATTGTCTCAAGAGCTAGAAGAATGCAAAGCCCAACTTCAGGTCGCAGTTGCCGCAGGAAAGGAGGCCTAGAAGGCCCCCGCTGGTAACTATTGTTTCCATTGCAAAGAATGGCAGGTACTGGAGAGTAAGTGGCGTGCATGCAATTCTAACGATAGATGGTGCAGATGACTCCGGAGCAAATCCGGACGCCATGCCAGGGCATGCGCAACGTGCTGATCGACAGCTAACGGGCCGATGCTACAAGGTTTACGCCAAGGCCATTCAGAGAAAAATAATCTCCAAGATGCCAATACCCAGCTGAGTGTGGAACTAAAGGATGTTCGCTACCACCGTCGGACTCCGTGAAGGAGAATAAGCGGCTTCGATGCGGCATTTTCAAGAAGTGCTTGAAACGAACTTTAAAAAGAGTTCGTGAAGAAGCCGCTAAGAGAGTTGGGTCTGCAGTATGTCGACGGGTCGTCCCAGCAGTAGATGCCCGGTCTGCTGGTGATCTTCTACTGAATCTCTCACAACCGCATTTAACAAGGTCGGCAGGTGATGAAAGGTATTGCCCAGGCCTTGTGGCCATCCGTCTCCCTGCCCGAAGGCATTGGAGAGCTTGCAGAGAAGCTCAAGGGAGCGCGGCGGCATTTCCGATTATGGAAGATATCGGGCTGCCGTCAAGGTGCCAGGGAAGCCTAGGCCATGGTGAAGACGCGGTATACCAAGGCTAACCCAAACCACATGGCCGAGGTCGGACCTGTGGGGGCCCGATGGAAAAGAGATCCTCGTCGCTTTGGTGTACCACCAAGTAGAATTAGCTGCAAAGTATTCCTAACAGGATTGTAGGCTAGACAGCCTGTTGGATGGTATAGAAGAAGAATTTAATCACCTAAGGATCGTGGTAATTTAAATGACATGTAGAATGTCTCTAGCCGGATTGTAAATCATTTGTCATGGCGGACCTTTTCGCTCGACCTCGGGACCCGATAGTCTGAGAGTGTATCCGAATACCCGCCGTTATGTAAAAACCGGGTATGCGTGGAGACCAGCGAGGGGTCATAAGTGCTTGAACAGACAAGTACCCAACTAGTTATGTTATATTACATGGATAGTAAGATACATCTTCCAGGGAGAATAGTTCCGTTAAGGGTTCCTTTCCCTAATGTGCATGTCCGAACTGCGAGAAGGGACACAAGTAAAAAACATCTAGGGGCAAGTGGAAAAAATAAATAAAAGTCATCTTTTGTTCACCGACCGAATATTCCCTTAAGAAGCTAGCTTTCGGCTTCACCCAGTCTGAGGTACACATCCGGCTGACCCGGCAGTAATAATCGCAGAGGTGCTCCCTTATGCCCTAGCCGAATTAACGGGACGTAGGGCATAAATACAAGAGCCGAGCAACCCAGCTTGGCCAAAACTTAAGTCATATCGATGCATATAATGGCGAAAAAAGGTACATGCGAAAGAATAACACATGTGCGGGGCATGAAGCCCAGAAAAATAATTAAGCTTCTGTGTAACGAGCCCCCGGGTATAATGAGCGCGGTTAGCACGTCAAGATTGTGTAGACAAGACACAAATTAGCCTTTTAAGGCCGTGGTGAGAAAGGATAAAAAAGAGAGAGAAGACAGATAACGTATATGCAAAAAATGGACAGGGGTAAGGAGACGAACATAGAGTCCGGCACTAGGCGTAGAATCTTCGGAGTCTCGCAGCGTTCCATGGGTTTGGCTCAAGTCGATTGTCTGATGCATCCCGCAGACGGTACGCTCCGCCGGTCAGAACTTGGTCGAGAATGAAGGGACCTTCCCATTTGGGCTTGAGCTTGTTCTTTTTTCTCTCCTAGCAGGCGTAGAACTAACTCGCCAACGTTATAAGTTTTGGCCCGTACTTCTCTGCTTTGGTACCTTCGAGCCTGTTGCTGATAGAATGCGGAACGCGCTTTTGCCACGTCACGCTCCTCCTCGAGGGCGTCCAAACTGTCCTGCTGATCGAGCTCGGCCTCTCTTTCTTCATACATGCGCACTCGAGGTGAGTCATGAATTATGTCGCGAGGCGTAACCGCCTCAAGGCCGCATACACCATAAAAATGGTGTGTATCCGGTAGTGCGATTCGGCGTGGTCCGCAGCCCCCAGAGTATGGAGTCGAGCTCCTCTACCCAGTGTGTGTTAGATTCCTTTAAGGACCGCACTAATCTGGGTTTGATGCCGCTCATGATAAGACCATTTGCTTGCTCGACTTGACCATTAGTTTGTGGGTGATAGACAGAAGCATAATCGAGCTTGATGCCCATGTTGCCGCACCATAGTTTTACCTAGTCGGTAGTGAAGTTCGTGCCGTTGTCAGTGATGATGCTGTGGGGGACGCCATAACGGTATACAACCCCGGATATGAAGTCTATCACCGGTCCGGATTCGGCCGTTTTAACGGTTTGGCTTCTATCCATTTGGTGAATTTATCCACCATGACCAGTAAGTACTTTTTCTTATGGGTTCCTCCTTTAAGGGGTCCAACCATGTCAAGCCCCTGCACCGCAAAGGGCCGTGTAATGGGGATTGTTTGTTGGGCGGTGGGCGGCATATGGCTTTGGTTTGCAAAAAGCTGCAACCGACGCCTCGTTGGACCAAGTCCTGTGCATCCGCCCGGGCCGTTGGCCAATAGAATCCTGTACGGAAGGCCTTACTTACGAGGGCCCGGGCTGCGGCGTGGTGGCCGCCGAGTCCGGCATGTATTTCTGCCAGAAGCTTCCGCCCTTCCTCTTCGGAGATGCACCTTTGGAGGACTCCCGTGGTGCTTTTCTTATAAAGCTCTCCTTCGTGTACCTTGTAGGCTTTAGATCGCCGCGACAATGCAAACAGCCTCGTTTTGGTCCTCCGGAAGTTCTGTCTCGTTAGGTAGGCCAGAATGGTTCACCCATGGGGCGATGACGGCCATTATTATGTGGGCTGAAGGTGTTATTTCGGTGGCGGAGCCTCCGATTATGTCGAAGTGTTCGGTATCCGGGCGCCGTGGCCGGGTCCGGACTATTGTTACCGCGCCCCTTCCCATACCACGGATGGCTTGAACAGTCTTTCCAAGAATATGTTGGGTGGGACCGCATCGCGCTTAGCGCCGATACGGGTGAGGATATCCGCCGCCTGATTGTTTTCCCGAGCCACATGGTGGAATTCGAGCACATCGAACCGAGCTGACATCTTGAGGACGGCGTTGCGATAAGTCGCCATTTTCGGATCCTTGGCGTCGAAGTCTCCATTTATTTGGGATATTGCGAGGTTCGAGTCCCCACGCACCTCCAGGCGTCGAATGCCCATGGAAACTGCCATCCGGAGACCATGTAACAGGGCCTTGTATTCGCTACATTGTTGGAGTCTGTGGTACGATTTGGAGTACATATTGACTGTATATCTCCGTAGGGGACGTCGTGACGACGCCAGCCCCTGCATCAGCCAGCATTTTAGAGCCGTCAAGTGCATAATCCAATTGAGTATGCGCCGTACTCTTTAGGGAGTTCGCTTCATCCATTCGGGCGACAAAATCGCCAATACCGCGATTTAATGGCTCGCCGAGGTTTATATGTTATGTCGAACGGGAGGAGCTCAATGGCCCATTTGGCAATCCGCTCGTGGCGTCATGTTGTTTATTATATCATTCGCTGGCACTTCCGAGGCTATCGTAATTGAACACTCTTGAAAGTAGTGTCGTAGTTTCCGGATGCCATGAATACCGCATATGCTATCTTTTGATAATGTGGGTATCGTGATTTGCATGGAGGAGGGCGGTGGATACATAGTATACCGGCTTTTGAAGGGGGAATTTATGTCTATCCGCTTCTCGCTCGACGACGAGCACCGCGCCATAACTTGATGGGTTGCCGCTATGTATAGCAGCATTGGTTCGCTGATGCTTGGCGCGACCAGGATTGGGTTGGTGGCCAGAATGGCCTTTATGTCTTCCAGTCCGGCCGTGGCCGCGTCCATCCACTCGAAGTGTTCGGTGCGCCCAAAGGAGGCGATAAAGCGGTAATGCCTTTTCTCCTAAGCGGGAGATAAAGCGGCTTAGGGCCGCCATGCATCCGGTTAATTTCTGGATTTGCTTGAGGTCAGTTGGGATAGCCAATCGTGATGTGGCTCGGATTTTAGCCAGATTTGCTTCAATTCCTCTCATTGAGACGATAAAACCTGTGAGCTTTCCGCTGGGTATGGCGAAAACGCATTTTTCCGGTTGAGCTTGATGTCGTATGTTCGGAGATTGTCGAACGTGAGCCTCAAGTCGCCTATTAAAGAGTCGACGGTTCTGGTTTTAACGACCACATCGCTCACGTATGCCTCAATCGCTTTGCCGATCTGTTTTTCCATACATGTCCGAATCATTCGTTGATACGCTTGCACCGCGCTTTTAAGCCCAAAAGGCATTGTGTTGAAATGTAAGGGCCGTATGGCGTGATAAATGCCGTTGCGGCTTGGTCAGACTCCACCATCTTGATTTTGTGGTAGCCGGAGTATGCGTCGAGGAAGCACAATGAGTGGTGTCCTGCGGTAGTATCGATAATTTGATCGATGCGGGGGAGGGGGAAGGGATCCTTTGGGTAGGCCTTGTTGAGGTCCTTGAAATCGACGCATAGGCGCCAGGATTTGTCCTTCTTTGGTACCATCAGCAGGTTTGCTAGCTAGTCCGGGTGTTTTATTTCTCTGATGAATCCGGCCTCCAATAACTTGGCTAGTTCCTCTCCCATAGCTTGTCTCTTAGAGTTCGTGAGAAACGCCAAGAGTCTCGCTTGACCGGCCCGAATCCTTTTAGAATGTTAAGGCTATGCTCGGCCAGCTACAGGGATTCTCGGCATATCCGAGGGATGCCGTGCAAATATGTCCCAATTCTCGTACTTGAGGAACTCCCGTAGTCTTGGCGTCCCAGGCGGGGTTTAACTCTGCCCCGATGGAGGCTGTTTTTGTAGGTTCCGTTGGATGGACTTAGAATTTGACTATTTCATCCGCTGGTTTGAAAGAGGTGGACTTGGATCTCTTGTCGAGTATCACGTCATCCCTGTCCACGGTGGAGCGCAGCGCAGTTAACTCCTCTGTCGCGAGGGCTTCGGATAATGCCTCGAGGGCCAGTGCGGCTGTTTTGTTTTCGGCGCGGAGCGCTATGTCCGGATCACTGGCTAGAGTGATGATTCCATTGGGCCCAGGCATTTTGAGCTTCATGTACCCGTAATGGGGTATGGCTTGGAAGATCATGAATGCCTCCCGCCCTAAAAGGGCGTGGTATCCGCTACTGAACAGGGCCACTTGGAATGTGATTTCTTCGGACCTATAATTCTCTGGCGTGCAGAATACCACATCTAGTGTGATTTTCCCAGCGCAACGTGCTTCCCGACTAGGGATGATTCCTCCAAGGTTGTGCTTTGCTTTGCTCAATGCGGTTCCTGTCTATTTCCATTTTTTGAAGAGTTTCTTCATAAATGAGGTTTAGTCTACTGCCGCCGTCCATGAGCACTTTAGTGAACTGAGAGCCGTCCACAATTGGACTAAGGACCAATGCGGCTGGTGCTCGGGTTGTTCGGAATTTAGGTTCACACCGGCATTGAAGGTGATAGCCGTGTCGCTCCATGGATTCATTCTTGCCACCGGCAGATTTCGGCAAGGTCTTGAGTGTTCGCTATGCGCCTATTATTTGAGGCTAATGTCTCAACATCGCTAATCTTGTATTGTAATCCACGGGATGGTGTTCTGCGGTATTTTGAATGAGGAGATCCTCACCGCTCTTGGCCACACCGGAGTACCCAACATGCTCTAAGGCTGTGTGTTGGTATCGTATCCATTGCATCTGTGAATTTTGCAGGTCCGTTAATCCATCCCTCAATACGGTTCCACGCCTCGTAGTGGGCTTTTGCTTTTGGTAATTGAATCAAAGCGACTTATAGAGATGCACCCTTTTAATTCGGATCGGGTGTTTAGTCGTGAGCCGGATTATCCCAAAATTTTGTTTCGGTTTTCCAGGCACTTTCCATCGCATAGTACTTTCGTACTATGGCCGCCAAGTCAGCGAAGTGTGCTATGTCATGGCGACTTATAGCCTTAAGGATTCCCTTGTCCGTGCAATTATTGCAGAAGAATGAGATTGCGTCTTCCTCACGACAGTCCTTGACCTTTTTCATTACAAGGAGGAATCTGGCCCAATAGTGATGTATCGCTTCCGGGCTCTTGCCTAATATGGGAGAGATCACTTATATCCGGGTGGGTGGGTGGATTTGAGTCCGAACTCGACCCGATCCGAGACCTGTGGGGCAGGGAGTTTCCGATCTTGGAAGTTCGGCCCGGATGTTGCCCGATAGGTCTAGCCCACGCTCGATTCTAGGTTCGAGGCTTGGCGACGCCCTCCCAGAACGGGTATCCGGCTCGGAGAGCTCGGGAATCCGGACATAGTTCCACAAGATAGAGGAATATTTGTTGCATTGTTCCTCCACCACCGCTATCTGATGGGTGACCGGCAGAGAGTTAATCTCCCTTTGGTCGGGTTTAAGCCCAATCCGATCATAGTCCGTAGCGACTCCCAAGGCGGCGATGCGATCCAAGAGCTCGTTTAGGGAAGAGAGCTCCATTGGATCCATCTGCTCAGCAAGTTCTGAGCCAACGAGGAGGCTGTTTTCGATGACCCGAGAAGTCATCATCGCGGCGGAAATTTAACGAGGCGGTTATGATGAAACCGCCTAGCCGGAGGGTTTGGACGATAGCCAGGGCTCCCCTATAGGTAACGTTGTCCTTGACAACGAGACGAGGCATCCTTCCTTGTAGTGACGGCACAATGGAACTCTCAATGAAAGCACCAATGTCGGTGTCAAAACCGGCGGATCTCGGGTAGGTGGTCCCGAATCATGCGTCTAAGGCGATGGTAACAGGAGGCGGGGACACGATGTTTACCCAGGTTCGGGCTCTCTCGATGGAGGTAATACCCTACTTCCTGCTTGATTGATCTTGATGATATGAGTAGTACAAGAGTTGATCTACCACGAGATCGTAGAGGCTAAACCCTAGAAGCTAGCATATGCTATGATTGTTGTTGGTACTACGGACTAAGCCGTCCGGTTTATATAGACATCGGAGGGGGCTAGGGTTACACAGAGTCGGTTACAATGAAAGGAGACCTACATATCCGTATCGCCAAGCTTGCCTTCCACGCCAAGGAGAGTCCCATCCGGACACGAGACGAAGTCTTCAATCTGGTATCTTCATAGTCCAACAGTCCGGCTGTTCGGATACCCCCTAATCTAGGACTCCCTCACTGTTATTATTAGTGCCAACCTTTCAGAGCATGAAGAAGAAATATTATTGAAAACTCTGAGGAAGCACCGTGCTGCCATTGGATATACTCCTGATGATCTTAAGGGCATTAGTCCCACTCTATGTCAACATAAAATAAATTTGGAAGAAGATGCCAAACCAGTTGTTGATCATCAACGAAGGCTGAATCCTAAGATGAAAGAAGTGGTAAGAAAGGAAATACTAAAGCTCCTTGAGGCAGGTATAATTTATCCCGTTGCTGATAGTCAGTGGGTAAGTCATGTCCATTGTGTCCCTAAGAAGGGAGGTATTACCGTCGTTCCTAATGATAAAGATGAATTGTTTCCGCAAAGAATTATTACAGGTTATAGGATGGTGATTGATTTCCGCAAATTAAATAAGGCTACTAAGAAAGATCATTACCCCTTACCTTTTATCGATCAAATGCTAGAAAGATTATGCAAACATACACATTTTTCCTTTCTAGATGGTTATTCTGGTTTCTCTCAAATACCGTGGTCACCCAATGATCAATCAAAACTACTTTTACTTGCCCTTTTGGTACTTTTGCTTATAGACGATGCCTTTTGGTTTTATGTAATGCACCTGCTACCTTTCAAAGATGCATGATGGCTATATTCTCTGACTTTTGTGAAAAGATTTGTGAGGTTTTCATGGACGGTTTTTCCGTCTATGGATCCTCTTTTGATGATTGCTTGAGCAACATTGATCGAGTTTTGCAGAGATGTGAAGAAACTAATCTTGTATTGAATTGGGAAAAGTGCCACTTTATGGTTAATGAAGGTATTGTCTTGGGGCATAAAGTTTCTGAAAGAGGTATTGAAGTTGATAAAGCTAAAGTTGATGCTATTGAAAAGATGCCATGTCCCAAGGACATCAAAGGTATAAGAAGTTTCCTTGGTCACGCCAGATTTAATAGGAGGTTCATTAAGGACTTCTCCAAAATTTCTCGGCCTCTGAGTAATTTATTACAAAAAGATATACCATTTGTTTTTGATAATGATTATGTAGAAGCATTTGAAATACTTAAGAAAGCATTGATCTCTGCACCTATTGTTCAGCCACCTGATTGGAATTTACCCTTTGAAATTATGTGTGATGCTAGTGACTATACCTGTAGGTGTTGTTTTAGGGCAAAGAGTTGATAAGAAATTAGATGTTATTCAATATGCTAGTAAGACTCTAGACAATGCTCAGAGAAGTTATGCTACTACTGAAAAAGAATTCTTACGAGTTGTATTTGCTTGTGATAAGTTCAGACCTTATATTGTTGATTCTAAAGTAACTATTCACAAGGATCATGCCGCTATTAAATATCTTATGGAAAAGAAAGATGCTAAACCTAGACTTATTAGATGGGTTCTCTTGCTACAAGAATTTGATTTGCATATTGTTGATAGAAAGGAGCCGAGAACCCTGCTGCGCATTTACTTTGTCTAGGTTAGAAAATGTTCTTGATGACCCACTACCTACTGATGATAGCTTTCCTGATGAGCAATTAAATGTCATAAATGCTTCTCGTACTACTCCGTGGTATGCGGATTGTGCCAATTACATCGTTGCTAAATTTATACCACCTAGTTTCGCATACCAGCAAAAGAAAAAGTTTTTCTATGATTTGAGACATTATTTTTGGGATGATCCACATCTTTATAAAGAAAGAGTAGATGGTGTTATTAGACGTTGTGTACCTGAGCATGAACAGGAATAGATCCTACGCAAGTGTCACTCCGAAGCTTATGGAGGGCACCACGCTGGAGATAGAACTGCACATAAGGTATTGCAATCTGGGTTTTATTGGCCTGCTCTCTTCAAGGATGCCCGTAAGTTTGTCTTATCTTGTGATGAATGCCAAAGAATTGGTAATATTGGTAGACGTCAAGAAATGCCTATGAATTATTCACTTGTTATTGAACCATTTGATGTTTGGGGCTTTGATTATATGGGACCTTTTCTGCCTCTAATGGATACACACATAATTTAGTTGTTGTTGATTACGTTACTAAGTGGGTAGAAGCTATTCCAACTAGTAGTGCCGATCATAACACTTCTATTAAAATGCTTAAAGAAGTTATTTTTCCGAGGTTTGGAGTCCCTAGATATTTAATGACTGATGGTGGTTCACACTTTATTCATTGTGCTTTCAGTAAAATGATTTCTAAGTATTATGTTAAAAATAGAAATGCATCTCCTTATCACCCACAGTCCAAAGGGTCAAGTAGGATTGAGTAATAGAGAGCTCAAATTAATTTTGCAAAAGACTCACAATAGATCTAAAAAGAATTGGTCCAAGAAACTTGATGATGCATTATGGGCCTACAGAACTGCATATAAAAATCCTATGGGTATGTCTCCGTATAAAATGGTTTATGGAAAAGCATGTCACTTACCTCTCGAACTAGAACATAAGGCATATTGGGCTATTAAAGAGCACAACTATGATTTCAAACTTGCCGGTGAGAAGAGGTTATTTGATATTAGCTTACTTGATGAATGGAGAACCCAAGCTTATGAAAATGCCAAGTTGTTTAATGAAAAAGTTAAAAGATGGCATGATAAAAGGATACAAAAGCGTGAGTTTAATGTAGGTGATTATGTATTGCTATACAACTCTCGTTTAAGATTTTTTGCAGGAAAACTTCTCTCTAAATGGGAAGGCCCCTACGTTATCGAGGAGGTCTATCGTTCGGGTGCCATAAAAATCAACAACTTCAAGGCACAAATCAAGGTGGTGAACGGTCAAAGAATCAAACATTATATCTCAGGTAATCCTATAAATGTTGAAACCAATGTTATTGAAACCAGAACTCGGAGGAATACATAAGGGACACTTTCTCAAACGCTTTGAGACTCGAAAATGAATTGGTATGTGCTACGGTAAGTAAACCGACTCCAAAACAGTTTTTAAGGCAATATTTCTCCGTTTTAGAATATTTAGAAAAATAGAAAAATAAGAAGCAACCCGGGAAGGACACAAGGGCCCCACGAGGGTGGAGGGCGCGCCCTACCCCCTACCTCGTGAGCACCTCGTGTGCCTTCCGGACTCCGTTTTCTTGCACGATACGTATTTTGGTCGGTAAAAATTCATTATATAATCTCCCGAAGGTTTTGACTCCTGTATCACGCAAATATTCTCTGTTCTTGTTTTGAGCTGTTGCTGCTGCAGATTAGAGAAAGATGTCTTCTCAAGAGTCAGTTGGGGAGAGTCGGGTGTCTCATCCGGCGTCAAAACCAAGGACAAACAGCGATGCTGACCACTTTGGGCCAGCAACGAAGGAAGAGATGGAGGGTGACTTGATGAGGATGGATGCCATGGAGGAAGATCAAGAAGTCACTTCTAAGCTTCGAAAGCTGGATTCACGATGGGGAACCACTGAGCTCAGCTATTCCAAACTCGGTTATCCCTTCCAATGTTAGATTTCTTTCTTATGAAAATATGAAGAAGAGTGTCACTTGTTCTCCCGCAGCTATGCAACACCCTTGGGTGCAAGGAGCTTTGGCCGTTACAGGAAAGCTTCGAAAGGAAATAATGGACCTCAAGCAGCAAGTCAATAAGCTCGAGGAGGAGAATCGTATCCTGAGGGGCATCATCGCCAAGAATATCACATCACCATCTCCGAAGAAGGAGATATAACGACATGGGTATGGGCGCTCCCCTTGGCAATTGCCAAGCTTGGGGAGGTGCTTGATATCGTATCACCATCACACTCCTATCTTTACCGTTTTTCTTAGTTCGATCCTATTAGTAGTATCTTGATCTAGTATAATAAAGTTTTGGCATGATCTAGTTTTGAGTTTTTGCTTTATGATCTCTTTATGTAATCGAGTCCGTGAGCTATATAATAAAGATTAGTGTTGAGTCAAGGGCTTGATTATCTTGCTATGATCTTGAGTCAATAAAAGAAAAGATAAAATAATAAAAAGAAACAAAGAGTTCATATTGATCTTATTGAGAGTAATGACTTCACATAGAAAGAGTATGATGATTAAAAGTTGTTGGGAGTTAGCAAACATAGTTTTGGTCATCGTTGCAATTAATAGGAAGTAATAAGGAAAGAGAGGTTTCACATATAGATATATTATCATGGACATCTTTTATGATTGGGAGCACTCATTAAAATATGACCTGCTAAAGAGTTGATGTTGGACACGGAAGACAACGTAATGGGTTATGTTTTCTTATATCTGAGATAAAGTATATTGTCATGGATCATCCAACATGTTGAGCTTGCCTTTCCCCTCATGCTAGCTAAATTCTTAGCACCAAGTAGAGATACTACTTGTGCTTCCAAAACCCTTAAAGCAGTTTTGCCATAAGAGTCCACCATACCTACCTATGGACTTAGTAAGATCCTTCAATTAAGTTGTCATCGGTGCAATCAATAAAAATTGATCTCTAAATATGTTTGAATTATTTGTGTGGTAGAAAATATGCTTTATACGATATTGTGATGTGTAAGAAATAAAAGCGACGGATTGCATTATAAAGGTTCATATCACAAGGGCAATATAAAGTGACGTTCTTTCGCATTAAGATTTTGTGCATCCAACCATAAAAGCGCATGGCAACCTTTGCTTCTCTCGCTTGAAGGGCCTATCTTTTACTATTATCTTCTACCTTATGCAAGAGTCATGGTGATCTTCACCTTTCCTTTTATACTTTATCCTTTCGCAAGCACAGTGTGTTGGAAAGATCCTGATATATATACCTAATTGGATGTAGGGGAGCATGAGTAATTATTGTTGACATTACCCTTGAGGTAAAAGGTTGGGAGGCGAAACTATAAGCCCCTATCTTTCTCTGTGTCCTGTTAAAACTCCGTAACCACAAGTATTGCGTGAGTGTTAGCAATTATGAAAGACTAACTGATAGTTGAGTATGTGGACTTGCTAGAAAGCTCTGACATAGACTCTTTCCGACGTTATGATAAATTGCAATTGCTTCAATGACTGAGATTATAGTTTGTGGGTTCTCAATAACGTTTTTGATTCATACTTTTGCATTGTGAATAGATTATTACTTGAGCATAAGAAATCATATGACAATATCTATATATTTTGCTGTTATGAGAATAATCATGATGCCCTCATGTCCGTATTTTATTTTATCGACACCTCTACCTCTAAACATGTGGACATATTTATCCTTATCAGCTTCCACTTGAGGACAAGCAAGGTCTAAGCTTGGGGGAGTTGATACGTCCATTTTGCATCATGCTTTTATATCGATATTTATTGCATTATGGGCTGTTATTACACGTTATGTCACAATAGTTATGCCCATTCTCTCTTATTTTAGAAGGTTTACGTAAGGAGGGAGAATGCCGGCAGCTGGAATTCTGGGCTGGAAATCGAGCAAATATTAGAGACCTATTCTGCACAAATCCAAAAGTCCTGAAACTCCACGAAAGTTATTTTTGGAAATAATAAAAAATATTGAGCGGAAGAAGTACGTCAGAGGGGGCCCCACCTGGCCACATAGGTGGGGGCGCCGCCTAACCCCCGGGCGCGCCCCGCCTCGTGGGCCCCTGTTGGCTCTCCGTGGCCATCTTACGCTATATGAGGTCTTCCGTCGAGAAAAAAATGATAAGCAACCTTTCGGGACGAGACTCCACCGCCACGAGGCGAAACCTTGGCGGAACCAATCTAGGGCTCCGGCAGAGCTGTTCTGCCGGGGACACTTCCCTCCGGGAGGGGGAAATCCTCGCCATCGTCATCACCAACGCTCCTCTCATCGGGAGAGGGCAATCTCCATCAACATCTTCACCAGCACCATCTCCTCTCAAAACCCTAGTTCATATCTTGTACCCAATTCTTGTCTTCAAGTCCGGAATTGGTACTAGTAGGTTGCTAGTAGTGTTGATTACTCCTTGTAGTTGATGCTAGTTGGTTTATTTGGTGGAAGATCATATGTTCAGATCCTTTATTCATATTAATACCCTCCGATTATGAACATGAATATGCTTTGTGAGTAGTTACGCTTTGTTCACGAGGACATGGGAGAAGTCTTGCTATTAGTAGTCATGTGAATTTGGTATTCGCTTCGATATTTTGATGAGATGTATGTTGTCTAGCCTCTAGTGGTGTTATGTGAACGTCGACTACATGATACTTCACCATTATTTGGGCCTAGAGGAAGGCATTGGGAAGTAATGAGTAGATGATGGGTTGCTAGAGTGACAGAAGCTTAAACCCTAGTGTCGGTGTCAAAACCGGCGGATCTCGGCTAGGGGGTCCGGAACTGTGCGTCTAGGCGGATGGTAATAGGAGACAAGGGACACGATGTTTTTACCCAGGTTCGGGCCCTCTCGATGGAGGTAAAACCCTACTCCTGCTTGATTAATATTGATGATATGGGTAGTACAAGAGTAGATCTACCACGAGATCAAGGCGGCTAAACCTAGAAGCTAGCCTATGGTATGATTGTTGATGTTTGTAGTTGTTGTCCTACTGGACTAAAACCCTCCGGTTTATATAGACAGCGGATAGGTTAGGGTTACACAGTCGGTTACAATGGTAGGAGATCTACATATCCGTATCACCAAGCTTGCCTTCCACGCCAAGGAAAGTCCCATCCGGACACGGGACGAAGTCTTCAATCTTGTATCTTCATAGTCTTGGAGTCCGGCCGTGGCGATAGTCCTGGCTATCCGGACACCCCTAGTCCGGACTCCTCGGTAGCCCCGAACCGTGCTTCAATGACGATGAGTCCGCGCGTTGATTGTCTTGGCATTGCGGTATGGGTTCTTCTCCAAATTCCATATACTTGTCAAATAGTGTCCGCTTCTCGATAAATGCTGCGCTCTTCAGCTTCTATGCCCAATAATGGCAATCTTCCACGTGTTTGAATGAATGCGAACAGCCAGGTATTTTTACAATTACCCCCTAGTCACAAGAAATGAGCCGCCCATAAAAGGGGCAAGGATCTAGATCTGAGTCACACCGTCTCCCCCTGTTCAAGCTTTCCTCGGAGTGCCTCTGACCCAAGTCCATTCCATCATGGACAGTCGACGCGGCTCATCTTCTCGCTCCCAGCCCTCAGCCAGGAAATTGGGAGAGATGCTCAGTCCCGCATAACGAGCTAGTTATACTCCAAACCAAGGGATTTCTCCCCCCAGCCTTCTTGGTTCCGGTTCGAGCGACTTGCCACCTACAAGGGCGGAAAGCAAGCGGAGAACGCCCCCCGATCCCTCTAAAGGAGAGTGGGTGTGCTTCATCTCTTATCTAGTAAGAGGCCTCGGATTTCCCATCCATCCGCTTTCTCGGGGCTCTTGGAGTTCTCTGACCTCCAATTGCACCATCTTACTCCTGCCTCCATCCTACACATCGCGGGCTTTGTGGCCCTCTGCGAACTATTCTTGGGCGTTGAGGCTCACTTGGATTGTGGAAGAGAATATTCTGCCTAGTGCCCGTTCTCATGAGGGGTCAATATATCAAGTGGGCGGAGCCGAGCTATGGCGCATCGCGGGACGGATACCTGTCCGGAACCCCAAAGAAGGCGTCCAAGACTGGCCTTCGGAATGGTTTTACATGGAGGACGTCCCGCTGCCGGATCCTGTTTGGATCGGCCTTCCGGAGTTCAACAACGCTCCTCTGAAGAAGCGCCTAAGCTGGCGCCCTCGGAGCCCCCGGAGAGAAGATGACCAGGACGTCCGTTATTTGATGAGCCGAATAAGGTTACTGGCTCATGCCGGATTGACCATGCCAGGAGTCATGGCAATCTGTATCATGAGGAGTGCAGCCGCTTCAATACAGAGGCCACCCCATGTGGGACTTCAACGGGAGGACGACGCCACCCGTCATGGCATAAAGGGCGAGAATCGGTCACCGAACTGGTGAAGACCTTGTTCCGCCATGTACAAAGGAGAGGAGGAGGACTTCCTCCGTCTCAACCCACTGAAGGAGTTTTCTTCGAGTAATCCTCGAAGCTGGGTAAGCAAACATCTTTGCGATCTGTCCGATCCATGTTCCCGTAGTTAAATATCTCGTTTCATGGTTTTTCTTGCGCAGGACCTGCGCCGGACTGTGGAGAAGATACACAGCCCGCCTCCACAACCCGAGGATCCGGAACGGTCCCTCGATCCGACCTCCGAAGAAGATCCGGATATAAAGATGGAGTTGATCGATGGGGTATTCTACCAACTTAGCGTCGACAACGCGTTGGTCGCCATTCTGACAGATTACCGGAATATTTCCAGCCTCACGAGTAAAGGAGACCGAGATCCCAAAATCCTGATAACGACCCATCCATGCTTTATTTTGATCACCGTATACCAATGGTGTTTCACGGGGTACCTTCGAGGCAGGAAGTCAGACTGCGGTGGCCAACAAAGGGCAAAGGCGGCCCCGGAGGTTAAAGGAAGTGTGGTCCGGATCGACACTCCGCCGCAACGGTATGGCATGTCACCATACACCTGTGATTGATTCACGGAAGGCGAACTAACGCCGATATCCTTTTCAGGAAAAAAAGCGCTCGCCGGACTGAATCCGGAGAGGTTGCCGATCGAACCTTCGCCGGACAGGCTTCAAAGCCGGGTCCGGAGGCTGAGGCGAGCACGAGACGTGCGTCGGATGTTCCTCCGACAGAGGATGCCGACAGGTTGTCCGCCACCAACTCCGAGGTGGAGAGCGCCTTGAACCACAGGCGCCGCCGGACATTTCTTCGTGGCGCGTGTTTCTCCCAGGAGGCCTTGAATGCCTTTGACTCGGGAGATGCGCACCTCCGTGCCGCTCAAGATGGACTAGCCAGAGCCACGGGCTGTATGTGAAGGACATACGGGTAAGTAATTTTGACGATTATATATGCCAAGTAGCTCCCCGAGACTTAAAATAGTTAGAATAACTGATTTAAGGATCATTTGTTATCTGAGGATCTCACAAAAAAGAATACCCGATCGCCCCAGGAGCTCAAAGAGTGCAAAGCCCAACTTGAGGTCAAGATTTAGCTGCTGGGGGAGCTACCAAGACCCCCGCCGGTAATATATGCTTCAAAAGATAAATAATTTAGGAAGTGCGGCGTATGTGTAAAGTCGACAAAAACATTGCAGATGGCGCGGATCGATCCGGACAAGCAAGAGCTCTTGCGCCCGATTAAAGGTCTGGCGAGAGCGTGCTTACAAAGTGCGGCAGGAGAAGAATAACCTCCAAGACGCCAACACCAAGCTGGGTGAGGAACTAAAGGATGTTCGTGCCCAGTTATCGACTCCGTAAAGGAGAATCGTCAACCCGGCTCAGCGGCATTTTCAAGATAAGTGCTTGGCGAACTTTGAAAGAGTTGGCGAGGAAGGCGACTAACATAAACATGTATGTAGGTTTGCTCACAGGTCGTCCCGAGGAGGAGATGCCCAATTCTTCGGGTGATCTCCTTCCCGAATGCGTCACCGCATTTAACGAAGTCCCAAGTGATGAAAGGCATCGGTCAAGCCTTGTGGGCATCAATCTCCCTGCCCGAAGGTATTGGAGAGCTGGCGGAGCGGATTCAAGGGGCACGGCGGCGCTTCCGGCTATGGAAGATATCGGCCTGCCGTCAAGGCGCCAGGGAGGCCTGGGCCATGGTGAAGACACGGTACGAAGGTGATCCAAACCACATGGCCGAGGTCGGACCTGTAATGGATGGGATGGAGATCCTCAGAAAGCAGTGTACGGCCAAGTAGAATTGGCCGCCAAGTATTCCCAACAAGATTGTAAATTAGATAGCCTATTAGATGGCATTGAGGAGGAATACAATGAGTCGAATTGACTATGTAAAAATATGACATGAAAGAAATGTCTTCTAGCGGATTGTAGATCGTTTGTCGAAGCGGACCTTTTCGCTTCAACATCCGGACCCAATAGTCCGGAGTGTGTCCGAATACCCTCGTGGTTATATAAGAACCGTGGTATGCATGGAGACAAGGCGTAGGGGTCATTGTTGCTATATCAGACAAGTGCCCAACTAGTTATGCGATATTACATGGGTAGTAAGAAGCATCTTCGGGGAGAATAGTTCCGTTAATGGTTCCTTTTCATTGGGGTGCATGCCCTAAAGTGCATGTCAAAGCTGCTATGAAAGCAGAAAATCATCACGGGGCAGATGGGTAAAAGTTAAAAAATCATCTTTCAATTCACCGACCGAATATTCCCTTAAGAACGCTTAGCTTTGGCTTCACCCGATCGAGGTACACATCCGGTGACCCGGCAAGAATAATCGCAGAGGGTGCTCCCTTTACCACCTAGCCGAACAATCAGAACGAGGGGTAAGCACAGGAGCCGTGCAAACCCAGCTTTGGCCAAAACTTAAGTCATATCGATGCATATAATGGCGAATAAAAGGTACATGCGGAAGTTTAACACATGTCTTTGGGCATGAAGCCCGTATAAATAAGCTTCATTAAAGAAGCCCCAGGTATAATGAGTGCGGAAAAAAGCGCAAAGCGAGCCTCTAAAGGCTACAAGAAGAAGAAGGAGGAAGGAGAGAAATAAAAGACAGCAAAAAAACAAAAATAAAGAATGGGGACGGAGGAGGAGACGAACTTGAAGTCCGGCACTTAGGCGTAGAATCTTCGTAGGCGGGCTGCGTTCCATGGGTTCGGCTCAAGTCGGTTATCCGATGCGTTTACGTAGATGGTATGCTCCGCCCGGTCAGGACCTGGTCGATGATGAAGGGACCTTCCCATTTGGGCTTGAGTTTGTCCTTTTCTTGTCTCGGTAAGCATAGAACTAGTTCGCCAACGTTATAAGCTTTGGCCCGTGCTTCCTGTTTTGATATCTTTGAGCCTTCTTTGTTGATAGAATGCGAGCGAGCTTTTTGCCACATCGCGCTCCTCCTCCAATGTGTCCAAACTGTCACCGCCGATCGAGTTCGGCTTCTCTTTCTTCATACATGCGCTTTTCGAGGTGAGTCATGAATTATGTCGCAGGCTAGACTGCCTCTGCGCATACACCATAAAAAATGGTGTGAATCCGTAGTGCGATTTGGCGTGGTCCGCAGCCCCAGTAGTACGGAGTCGAGCTCCTCAACCCGGCGTGTTAGATTCCTTGAGGGACCGCAGTAGTGCGGTTTAATGCCGCTCATGATTAGACCGTTTGCCCGTTCGACTTGACCATTAGTTTGAGGGTGATAGACCGAGGCGTAATGTCGAGCTTGATGCCCATGTTTTGCACCATAGTTTGACCTCATCGGCTGTGAAGTTGGTTTCGTTATCGATGATGATCTTGTGGGGAACACCATAACGGTGTACAACCCACGATATGAAGTCTATCACTGGTCCGGATTCGCCGCTTTAATGAGCTTGGCCTCTATCCATTTGGTGAATTTATCTACCATGACCAATAGGTATTTACGCTTGTGGGTTCCTCCCTTAGGGGTCCAACCATGTCAAGCCCCTAGACCATGACGGCGGTGATGGGTATAGTCTTAAGGGCGGTGGGTGGCATGTGGCTTTGGTTAGCAAAAGCTGGCAACCCGACGCATCGTTGGACTAAGTCGTGCAAGATTGCCTGTGCCGCCGGGCCAATAAAAATCCTGGGTGCGTAAGGCCTTGCCTACAAGGGCGGGCTGCGGCGTGGTGCCCACCAGTCGGCATGAATTTCAGCCAGGAGGTTCGCCCTTCCTCTTCGGAGATACACCTTTGAAGGACTCGGTAGTGCTTTTCTTATAAAGCTCTCCCTCATGGACTTTATAGGCTTTAGAACGCCCGTACTATGCAGTGAGCCTCATTTTGGTCTTGGGAGTTCCTGCCTAGTTAGGTAGGCTAGGAATGGTTCTGTCCGCAGGCGATAACCGCCATTATTTCATGAGCAGAGGGTGTTATCTCGGCAGAGCCTCCGGTTGTGTCGAAAGTGTTTGGCATCGGGCTGTGCGGTTGGGTCCGGTTATTGTGCGGACTCCCTTCCCATAGTACGGATGGCGAACAGCCGTTCCAAAAGATATTGGGTGGGGCGGTATCGCGTTTTGCGCCGATGCGTGCCAATATATCCGCCGCCTGGTTGTTATCCGGGCTATATGATGAAATTCGAGCCCTTGAACTGCGTCTTGACATTCTTAGGACCGCATTGCGGTATGCTGCCATTTTCGGATCTTTGGCGTCAAAGTCTCCGTTTATTTGAGATATTGCGAGGTTTGAATCCTGCGCACCTCTAGGCGTTGAATGCCCATGGAGGCGCCATCCGGAGGCCGTGCGTATGGGCCTCATATTCGCTGCGTTGTTGGAGTCCGTATACATTATCCCGAAGGACGATTGACTGTGTCCCGGTTGGGGACGCCAGACGACGCCAGCCCTGTGCCGCCAACATTTTGGAGCCATCAAAGTGCATGATCCAATTGGAGTATGCACCGTACTCTTTAGGGAGTTCAGCTTCAGTCCATTTGGCCACGAAGTCGGCCAAAACCTGCGACTTAATAGCTCGTCGTGGCTTATAAGTTATGTCGAATGGAAGGAGCTCTATGGCCCATTTAGCAATCCGCCCGTCGCGTCGCGATTGTTTATAATGTCGTTAAGAGGTACTTCGGAGGCTACCGTTATCGAACACTCTTGAAAGTAGTGTCGCAGCTTCCGAGATGCCATGAACACCGCATATGCTATCTTTTGATAGTGTGGGTACCGGACTTGCATGGAGTTAGGACGGTGGACACATAATAAACCGGTTTTGAATAGGGAACCGTGTCCATCCGCTTTCTCGTTCGACGACGAGCACCGAAATGACAACTTGATGTGTTGCGCGATATATAATAGCATTGGTTCGCCTGCGTTGCAGCCAGACCGGATTTGTTGCGAATGGCCTTTATTTCTTCGAGTCCGGCCATATGCGGCATCCAATCCACTCAAAGTGTTCGGGGCGGAGGAGGCGGTAAAGAGGTAATGCCTTTTCTCCTAAACGGGAGATAAAAGCGGCTTAGAGCCGCTACACATCTCGGCCAATTTTTGTATTTGTTTGAGGTCTTTTGGAATATCCAATTGTGATGAGCATGAATCTTGGCTGGGTTTGCTTCAATTCCTCTACGGACACAATGAAGCCCAGAGCTTTCCTACTGAACGCCAAGACGCATTTTTCGGATTGAGCTTGATGTCATATTTTTGAAGATTGTCGAATGTGAGCCTTAAGTCGTCTACTAGAGTTTCAACGTGTTTGGTTTTGACGACCACGTCATCTACATATGCTTCCACCGTTTTGCCGATCTGGTTGGCGGACATGTCCGAATCATGCTACCGATATGTTAGTACGGCGCTTTTTGAGCCCAAAGGGCATTGTGTTGAAGCAGAGCGGGCCGTATGGAGTTATGAATGTTGTTGCAGCTTGGTCTGGCTCTGCCATCTTGATTTGGTGGTAGCGAGTGCAGCGTCGAGGAAGCACAATGAGTCGTGTCTCCGCCGTGGCATCAATGATTTGATCAATTCATGGAGGGGAAGGGATCCTTTGGGCAAGCCTTATTGAGGTCTTTGAAATCAACACATAGGCGCCAGATTTATCCTTCTTTGATACCATCACCGAGTTCGCTAGCCATCCGGATGTTTTATATCTCCGATGAATCCGGCCTCCAAAAGTTTGGCTAGCTCCTCTCCCATGGCCTGTCTCTTGGGTTCGGAAAAGCGCCGAAGAGCTTGTTTGACTGGCTTGAATCCTTTTAGGATATTTAGGCTGTGCTCGACTAGCTGACGTGGGATTCCTGGCATATCTGAAGGGTGCCAGGCAAAGATGTCCCTGTTTTCTTGTAGAAATTTTCGTAGTGTGGCATCTACATCAGGGTTTAATTGTGCCCCGATGGAGGCCGTCTTTGCAGGGTCTGTTGGGTGGACTTGGAATTTGACTATTTCATCCGCTGGTTTAAAAGAAGTGGACTTGGATCTTTTATCAAGTATCACATCGTCCTTGTTCACCGTGGGCGCATCATGATGAGTTCCTCGGCCGCTAGGGCTTCGGATAGTGCCTCGAGGGCTAGTGCGGCTGTCTTATTTTCGGCGCAGAGCGCTATGCTTGGATCACTAGTGAGAGTGATGATTCCATTCGGACAGGGCATTTTAAGCTTCATGTACCCGTAATGGGGTATAGCTTGGAAAATTGTGAATGCCTCTTGTCCTAGTATCGCATGATATCCGCTGTTGAATGGGGCCACTTGAAATGTGACCTCCTCGGACCTGTAATTGTCCGTGACGAACACTACATCCAGCGTGATTTTTCCCTGCGGCATACTTCCCGGCCGATTATTCCTCTAAAGGTTGTGCTGCTTCGCTCAATGCGGTTCGATCTATTTCCATCTTTCGAGAGTTTCCTCATAGATGAGGTTTAGTCATTGCTGCCATCCATGAGTAGCTTAGTAAGGCGAAGCCGACTACTATCGGGCCGAGAACCAATGCGTGGTGCCCGGGCAGTTCGGAATTCAGGTTAAATTCTTGGCATTGAAGGTAATAGCCGTGTCCTCCATGGATTCATTGTTGCTACTTGGTAGACTTGACAAGGTTGCGGAGTTGTCGTTTCGCATGTTATTTGATGCGAAAGTCTCAAGACTATTAAGACCGTCTTGGTGTTCTTTGGGCTGGGATTACGAAGCTAGAAGCTCTTCCCACTTTTGGCCACTGTCGTAGTATCCAACATGCTCGAAGGCTATGAGATGGAGCGGCGCCCTACGTATGAATTTTGCAGGTCCGTTTAGCCAACCCTCCAAGATGGTTCCGTACTTTTAGGGGGTTTTGGTTTTTGGTATTCAACCCCGGTGCTTGATAATGATGCACCCTTTTGTTCCGAACTAGGGATGTATTCAGGGCCGGATTATCCCAAAATTTACTTTCGGTTTTCCAGGCGCTCTCCATTGCACAATATTTGTGTACTATGGTCACCAAGTCAGCAAAGCGTGTGATTTCGCGACGGCTTATGGCGTTTAGTATTCCCTTGTCCGTGCAATTATTGCAAAAAATTGGGATTGCGTCCTCCTCTCGGCAGTCCTTTATCCTGTTCATAACCAGGAGGAATCGCCCGATAATGATGTCTTGTTTCAGTGGCTCTTGCCGAATTCGAGAGAGATCGCCAATGTTTGGGTGGGCGGGTGGCACTAAATCCGGAACCCCGTCCAATTCAGGACTCAAGGGCCGAGAAGTTTTCGAACTCAGAATTTTGGATTTTTGAGTGCAATCCAATGAGTCCGGCCCGCCGCCTGACTTTAGGGTCAGGGCTTGATCAACATCCTTCCCTCCGCAGGAATCCAGCATGGAGGGATCGCGAATCCGGACGTAACTAGTCCTTAAGGTAGGGGAAGAATCGCCGCATTGCTCCTCTATCACAGTAACATGATGGGTAGCACGGGAGAGTTGATCTCTTAGATCGGTTTTAGGCCCGATCCGGTCGTAATCTGTGGCGACTCCTGTATGCGATGCGCGATCCAAGAGCTCGTTTATGGAGGAGAGCTCGATCGGATCTAACTTGTTGGCGATTCGAACTAACATGAAGATTGGATTTGATGACTCGAGAGGTCATCGTCGGCGCGGAGGCCGAACTAGCGGTCATGAGAAAACTGCCAAGCCGAAGAGTCTGGCCAGTGGCCAAGGCTTCTTTGGCGAAGGTGTCATCTTTAAAGACGAGGCGAGGCATCCCACCTGACGGCGATGGCACAGAGGAACTCTCAATGAAAGCACCAATGTCGGTGTCAAAACCGGCGGATCTCGGGTAGGGGGTCCCGAACTGTGCGTCTGGGCGGATGGTAACGAGGAGACAAGGGACACAATGTTTTTACCTGTGTTCGCCCTCTCGATGGAGGTAAAACCCTACTCCTGCTTGATTAATATTGATGATATGGGTAGTACAAGAGTAGATCTACCACGAGATCAAGGAGGCTAAACCCTAGAAGCTAGCCTATGGTATGATTGTTGATGTTAGTAGTTGTTGTCCTCACGGACTAAAACCCTCCGGTTTATATAGACACCGGATAGGTTAGGGTTACACAGAGTCGGTTACAATGGTAGGAGATCTACATATCCGTATCGCCAAGCTTGCCTTCCACGCCAAGGAAAGTCCCATCCGGACACGGGACGAAGTCTTCAATCTTGTATCTTCATAGTCTTGGAGTCCGGCCGTGACGATAGTCCGGCTATCCGGACACCCCCTAGTCCGGGACTCCCTCACCTAGTTTATGCGTTGCTTCGTAAGGGGCTGATTTGGAACCATATGTTTCATGCTATGGTTAGGTTTACCTTAATACTTTTGTTGTAGTTGCGGATGCTTGCAATAGAGGTTAATCATAAGTGGGATTCTTGTTCAAGTAAGAACAGCACCCAAGCACCGGTCCACCCACATATCAAATTATCAAAGTACGAACGCATAAATCATATGAACGTGATGAAAACTAGCTTAACGATATTCCCATGTGTCCTCGGAGCGCTTTTCTCTATATAAGAGTTTGTCCAGGCTTGTCCTTTGCTACAAAAAGGATTGGGCCACCTTGCTGCACTTTATTTACTTTTGTTACTTGTTGCTCGTTACAAATTATCCTATCACAAAACTATCTATTACCACTTATTTCAGTACTTGCAGAGATTACCTTGCTGAAAACCGCTTATCATTTCCTTCTGCTCCTCGTTGGGTTCAACACTCTTACTTATCGAAAGGACTACGATAGATCCCCTATACTTGTGGGTCATCAGGCCCGAAGGCTCCTTCGCGGAGACGGTGAAGGGATGGCAATCGGGGTTGTTTTACATCACCGAGCCGCGTGACACCAATTGGGTAGCAGCCCCCCGAATTCAGATCCAGAGTTCCAATGCGGCTCAATTCCAGGCAAGAGAAGGGCCTGGCCTGGGGATCTTCGAACGAGATAACTGGACTCCAGACATGCATCCAGAACATGATAACCAAGAAGATCAAGCTTGTGAATGTGATCCAGGTTATGCTCATTCGCCGGATCCTTCCGTCCCAACGCTGGACTTGCCATTTGTGGGTGTACGACCCAACCAAGCTCCAGACGCTGCTAGAGCTCTTCGGCGCAACGCATGAAGGTATCTGGAAAGCGCTCTTCAAGGCTGGTGAGACGCCACCGCCCACGACTGAAGATCGCGGGCTTAGCTTAAAGCGCCAAGCCAATCCGGTAAGTCCTTTAATGTTCTCAAGGTATATCCTTCACTAGCATTTTTTTGAGGATGGAGTCTAAGCTCTTCTATCTACTTTGACAGGCCTGGATCGAGGTGGCGGGGCAGATTAACTGTCCAGCTCCGCTTCCTGAGGAGCAGGAATTCCCACTTCTGACGAACATGTTATTTCCGGCACCTTCTGACGTCTTGCGGAGAAGAAGGTTGTGAAAGCGGCGAAGGGGACCAGGAGTGGCCTTCGCCGGAAAGGAGCTTCGGACGCGATGTCCGAAGATGAGACTCACTCTTCGTCCGCCGAAGACGAGGACGAAGAGGAGGAAGAAGAAGATGACTCCCCACCTGAAGCGGGGAGGAAAAAGAGGGCGGCCTCCAAGAACCTGGAGGCCAAGGCGCCCAAAAGGGAAAAGGCTCCCCCACGGATAACTCCGTGTGGGATGTCGATAGCAGTCCGGAGCGGCCTTCCCGGGCCAAGCCTCAAGCTAAATCGTAATTATCGAGATTCCTTACGCGCGTCCGAACGTCCGTCCTTTCTGTCTTGCAATGTTTATGTCGTGTTTTTGCAGTCCGGCTCGGGACAGCTCTGTGCTATCTTCGTTGGAAGGTTCGCTGGACCCAAAGGAGAGGGCCGTCATGTCGCCAATGCCCGCTTACTCCCCCTCGGCCAATGGTGACGACGAGGAGGCATCTCGAAGGGCCTCCTCGGATCGGGGGAAGACTCCGGAGATCGTCAGGGCGACGCTCCAGGATGACTCCCGGAGCGCCGGATACATGGGGCAAACAGCCCCTACGGAGACGGACGGTGCGGGCCGAGTTCTGGTCGACCCTCAGCTGGATTTTATTCCGGAGACCTACGCGGCTCCAGAATCCGTCAAATGGCCCTTCCCAAAAGGAGGGGGCGTGCTATCGGTGTCCTCTGTCCAACTAGAGGCGCCGGATCATCTACTGGAAGCGCTGCGAGGCGCCTCCATCGTGGATGAGCACCATGCCCATATGGGTATGGTTGTTGAAAAGGTTCGGTCCGTCAAAAACGGGCTAACCAAAGCTTGTGCTAGCCTTCTAGCAGGCTTTGAGGTGAGCACATGATTGTGAGAAGAATATCACAGCATAGACAGTAGCCCCTCATGCACTGTTCGGTGTCCGGAAAGAAAAGCCGAACAGAGGATCAAAATTAATTTTCGCAGGAGTCTAACATGAGGTGTCTATGTGAATGAGCAGGCCTCGTTGCAGGCTACTACCGCTCAAACTGCGGAGGTCTCTGGACTGAAGCAGAAATTGGAGCGGGCCGAGGAAGAGCTCGGCCGTGTGAAGAAGCAGCTGGAGGAGAGCAAAGGTAATATGTCTCCAACGTATCTATAATTTTTGATTGCTCCATGCTATATTATCTATTGTTTTGGACATTATTGGGCTTTATTATCCACTTTTATATTATTTTTGGGACTAACCTATTAACCGGAGGCCCAGCCCAAAATTGCTATTTTTTGCCAATTTCAGAGTTTCGAAGAAAAGGAATATCAAACGGAGTCCAAACGGAATGAAACCTTCAGGAACGTGATTTTCTCACCGAACATGATCCAGGAGACTTGGACCCTACGTCAAGAAACAAGGGAGGAGGCCACGAGGTAGGGGGCATGCCCTCCACCCTCGTGGGCCCCCTGTTGCTCCACCTACATACTCCTTCCTCCTATATATACCTACGTACCCCCAAACGATCAGATACGGAGCCAAAAACCTAATTCCACCGCCGCAACCTTCTGTACCCACGAGATCCCATATTGGGGCCAGTTCCGGAGCTCCACCGTAGGGGGCACCCATCACGGAGGGCTTCTACATCAACACCATAGCCTCTCCGATGAAGTGTGAGTAGTTTACTTCAGACCTTCGGGTCCATAGTTAGTAGCTAGATGGCTTCTTCTCTCTTTTGGATCTCAATACAATGTTCCCCCTCTCTCGTGGAGATCTATTTGATGTAATCTTCTTTTTGCGGTGTGTTTGTTGAGACTGATGAATTGTGGGTTTATGATCAAGTTTATCTATGAACAATATTTGAATCTTCTCTAAATTGTTTTATGTATGATTGGTTATCTTTGCAAGTCTCTTCGAATTATCAGTTTGGTTTGGCCTACTAGATTGATCTTTCTTGCAATGGGAGAAGTGCTTAGCTTTGGGTTCAATCTTGCGGTGTCCTTTCCTAGTGACAGTAGGGGTAGCAAGGCACGTATTGTATTGTTGCCATCGAGGATAACAAGATGGGGTTTTTTATCATATTGCATGAATTTATCCCTCTACATCATGTCATCTTGCTTAAGGCGTTACTCTGTTTTCATGAACTTAATACTCTAGATGTATGCTAGATAGCGGTCGATGAGTGGAGTAATAGTAGTAGATGCAGGCAGGAGTCGGTCTACTTGTCTCGGATGTGATGCCTATATACATGATCATACCTAGATATTGCTCAACAGTAATTCGTTCACCCACCGTAAAATACTTATCCTCTTGAGAGAAGCCACTAGTGAAATCTATGGCCCCCGGGTCTATTTTCATCATATTAATCTTCCAATACTTAGTTATTTCCTTTGTTTTTACTTTGCTTTTACTTTACTTTGCATCTCTATCACAAAAATACCAAAAATATTATCCTATCATATCTATCAGATCTCACTCTCATAAGTGACCGTGAAGGGATTGACAACCCCTTATCGCGTTGGTTGCAAGGAGTTATTTGCTTTGTGCAGGTACAAGGGACTCACGCGTAGCCTCCTACTGGATTGATACCTTGGTTCTCAAAAACTGAGGGAAATACTTACGCTATTGTGCTGCATCATCCTTTCCTCCTCAAGGAAATCCAACGCAGTGCTCAAGAGATAGCAAGAAGAATTTCTGGCGCCGTTTCCGGGGAGTCTATGCAAAAGTCAACATACCAAGTACCTATCACAAATCCCTTATCTCCCGCATTACATTATTTGCCATTTGCCTCTCGTTTTCCTCTCCCCCACTTCACCCTTGTCGTTTTATTCGCCTTCTCTTTTCCGTTTGCTTCTTTTTTCGCTTCCCTTTTGTTTGCTCGTGTGTTGGATTGCTTGCTTGTCACGATGGCTCAAGATAATACCAAATTATGTGACTTTACCTATACCAACAATAATGATTTCCTTGGCACTCCGATTGCTCCTCTTACCAATACTGAATCTTGTGAAATCAATGCTGCTTTGTTGAATCCTGTCATGAAAGATCAATTCGCCGGCCTTCCTAGTGAAGATGCCGCTACTCATCTAAATAGCTTCGTTGATTTGTGTGATATGCAAAAGAAGAAAGATGTTGATGATGATATTATTAAATTGAAGCTATTTCCTTTTTCGCTTAGAGATCGTGCTAAAGCTTGGTTTTCGTCTTTGCCTAAAAATAGTATTGATTCTCGGAACAAGTGCAAAGATGCTTTTATCTCTAAGTATTTTCCTCCCGCTAAGATCATCTCTCTTAGAAACGATATTATGAATTTTAAGCAACTTGATCATGAACATGTTGCACAAGCTTGGGAGAGGATGAAGTTAATGATACGTAATTGCCCTACTCATGGTTTGAATTTGTGGATGATTATGCAAAAAAATTATGCCGGATTGAATTTTGCTTCTAGAAATCTTTTAGATTCGGCCGCAGGAGGCACTTTTATCGAAATCACTTTAGGAGAAGCTACTAAACTCCTAGATAACATTATGGTTAATTATTCTCAATGGCACACTGAAAGATCTACTAATTAAAAAGTGCATGTTATAGCAGAAATTAATTTTTTGAGTGGAAAGATGGATGAACTTATGAAATTATTTTCTACTAAGAGTGTTTCTTCTGATCCTAATGATATGCCTTTGTCTACTTTGATTAAGAATAATAATGAATCTATGGATGTGAATTTTGTTGGTAGGAATAATTTTGGTAACAACGGCAGATAGAGGAAACTTTAATCCTAGGCCTTATCCTAGTAATCCTTCTAAGAATTATGGAAAGTCATACATCTACTATTATGGAAATTTTAATAAGATGCCCTCTTAATTTGAGACTAGTGTTAAAGAGTTTATGAATTCGCAAAAGAATTTCAATGCTTTGCTTGAAGAGAAATTTCTTAAAGTTGATGAATTAGCTAGGAACATTGATAGAATTTCTCTTGATGTTGATTCTTTAAAGCTTAGATCTATTCCTCCTAAGCATGATATCAATGAGTCTCTCAAAGCCATGAGAATTTCCATTGATGAGTGCAAAGAAAGAACCGCTTAGGATGCGTACTTTCTAAAGATGCGTTTATTAAAGCGTGTTCTTCTAGTTCCTATGAAAATAAAGATGAAGATCTAAAAGTTATTGATGTGTCCCCTATTAAATATTTGTTTTGCAATATGAATCTTGATAATCATGGGACTGAATATGATCCACCTTTACCTAGAAGGCGTTCCAAGGATTCGGAGTTTTTAGATCTTGATGATTAAATTGATAAAAGTGGGATTGAAGAAATCAAAACCCTAGATGTTGCTAAACCCACTATTTTGGATTTCAAGGAATTTAATTATGAAAGTTGCTCTGTAATTGATTGTATTTCCTTGTTGCAATCCGTGCTGAATTCTCCTCATGCTTATAGTCAAAATAAAGCGTTTACCAAACATATCGTTGATGCCTTGATGCAATCTTATGAAGAAAAACTTGAGTTGGAAGTTTCTATCCATAGAAAACTTTATGATGAGTGGGAACCAACTATTAAAATTAAGATTAAGGATCATGAATTTTATGCTTTATGTGATTTGGGTGCTAGTGTTTCCTTCCCAAAACTTTGTGCGATTTGCTAGATTTCCGTGATTTTGATGATTGCTCTCTAAACTTGCAGCTTGCGGATTCCACTATTAAGAAACCTATGGGAAGAATTAATGATGTTCTTATTTTTGCAAATACGAATTATGTGCCCATATATTTTATCGTTCTTGATATAGATTGCAATCCTTCATGTCCTATTATTCTTGGTAGACCTTTCCTTAGAACGATTGGTGCAATTATTGATATGGAGGAAGGGAATATTAGATTCCAATTTCCATTAAGGAAAGGCAGGGAACACTTCCCTAGGAATAAAATAAAATTACCATATGAATCTATCATGAGAGCCACTTATGGATTGCCTACCAAAGATGGCAATACCTAGATCTATCCTTGCTTTTATGCCTAGCTAGGGCGTTAAACGATAGCGCTTGTTGGGAGGCAACCCAATTTTATTTTTAGTTTTTGCTTTTGCTTCTGTTTAGGAATAAATATTAGATCTAGCCTCTGGTTAGATGTATTTTTATGTTTTAATTAGTGTTTGTGCCAAGTTAAACCTATAGGATCTTCTTGGATGATAGTTATTTGATCTTGCTGTAATTTCCAGAAACTTTCTGTTCACGAAAACAATTGTTAAAAATCACCAGAACGTGATAAAATACTAAATCCAATTGATGCTGATCAATCAACAAATTGTCTAGGTCGTCCTATTTTGGCTGAATTTTTGGAGTTCCAGAATGTTTTGTTAGTTACAGATTACTACAGACTGTTCTGTTTTTGACAGATTCTGTTTTCCGTGTGTTGTTTGCTTATTTTGATGAATCTATGGCTAGTAAAATAGTTTATAAACCATAGAGAAGTTGAAATACAGTAGTTTTAACACCAATATAAATAAAGAATGAGTTCATTACAGTATCTTGAAGTGGTCTTTTGTTTTCTTTCGCTAGCAGAGCTCACGAGATTTCTGTTGAGTTTTGTGTTGTGAAGTTTTCAAGTTTTGGGTGAAAGATTTTGATGGATTATGGAACAAGGAGTGGCAAGAGCCTAATCTTGGGGATGCCCATGGCACCCCCAAGATAATCTAAGGACACCAAAAATCCAAAGCTTGGGGATGCCCCGGAAGGCATCCCCTCTTTCGTCTACTTCCATCGGTAAATTTACTTGGAGCTATATTTTTATTCACCACATGATATGTGTTTTGCTTGGAGCGTCTTGTATGATTTAAGTCTTTTCTTTTTAGTTTACCACAATCATCCTTGCTGTACACACCTGTTGAGAGAGCCATACATGATTTGGAATTTGTTAGAATACTCTATGTGCTTCACTTATATCTTTTGAGTTATATAATTTTGCTCTAGTGCTTCACTTATATCTTTTAGAGCACGGTGGTGGATTTGTTTTGTAGAAACTATCGATCTCTCATGCTTCACTTAGATTATTTTGAAAGTCTTAAATAGCATGGTAATTTTCTTTAATTCTAATATGCTTGGTATTCAAGATTTGTAAAACTTTCTTTTGAGTGTGTTGAATACTAAGAGAAGTTTGATGCTTGATAATTGTTTTGAGATATGAAGATGGTGATATTAGAGTCATGCTAGTTGAGTAGTTGTGAATTTGAGAAATACTTGTGTTCAAGATTGTGATTCCGTAGCATGCATTATGGCGAACTGTTATGTGATGAAGTCGGAGCATGATTTATTTATTGATTGTCTTCCTTATGAGTTGCGGTCGGGGACAAGCGATGGTCTTTTCCTACCAATCTATCCCCCTAGGTGCATGCGCGTAATACTTTGCTTTGATAACTTGTAGATCTTTGCAATAAGTATATGAGTTCTTTATGACTAATGTTGAGTCCATGGATTATACGCACTTTTCTTCCTTCCACCTTTGCTAGCCTCTCTAATACCGTGCACTCTTCGCCGGTATCATACACCCACCATATACCTTCCTCAAAACAGCCACCATACGTACCTATCATGGCATTTACATAGCCATTCCGAGATATATTGCCATGCAACTTTCCACCGTTCCGTTTATTATGACACACTCCATCATTGTCATATTGCTTAGCATGATCATGTAGTTGACATCGTATTTGTGGCAAAGCCACCGTTCATAATTCTTTCATATGTGTCACTCTTGATTCATTGCATATCCCGGTACACCGCCGGAGGCATTCATATAGAGTCATATTTTGTTCTAAGTATCGAGTTATAATTGTGAGTTGTAAGAAAATAAAAGTGTGATGATCTTCATTTTTAGAGCATTGTCCCAAGTGAGGAAAAGGATGATGGAGACTATGATTCCCGCACAAGTCGGGATGAGACTACGGACGAAAAATAAAAAAAAAGAGGCCATAAAAAAGAGAAAATGCCCAAATAAAAAAAACGAGAGAAAAAGAGAGAAGGGACAATGTTACTATCCTTTTACCACACTTGTGCTTCAAAGTAGCACCATGATCTTCATGATAGAGAGTCTCTCATTTTGTCACTTTCATATACTAGTGGGAAATTTTCATTATAGAACTTGGCTTGTATATTCCAATGATGGGCTTCCTCAAAATGCCCTAGGTTTTCGTGAGCAAGCGAGTTGGATGCACACCCACTTAGTTTATTTTGTTGAACTTTCATATGCTTATAGCTCTAGTGCATCCGTTGCATGGCAATCCCTACTCACTCACATTGATATCTATTGATGGGCATCTCCATAGCCCGTTGATACGCCTAGTTGATGTGAGAATATCTTCCCTTTTTTGTCTTCTCCACAACCACCATTCTATTCCACATATAGTGCTATATCCATGGCTCACGCTCATGTATTGCGTGAAGATTGAAAAAGTTTTGAGAATGTCAAAAGTATGAAACAATTGCTTGGCTTGTCATCGGGTTGTGCATGATTTAAATACTTTGTGTGGTGAAGATAGAGCATAGTCGGACTATATGATTTTGTAGGGATAACTTTCTTTGGCCATGTTATTTTGAGAAGACATGATTGCTTTGTTAGTATGCTTGAAGTATTATTATTTTATGTCAATATTAAACTTTGGTCTTGAATCTTTCGGATCTGAATATTCATACCACAATTAAGAAGAATTACATTGAAATTATGCCAAGTATCACTCCGCATCAAAAATTATCTTTTTTATCATTTACCTACTCGAGGACGAGCAGGAATTAAGCTTGGGGATGCATGATACTGATACGTCTCCAACGTATCTATAATTTTTGATTGCTCCATGCTACTTTATCTACTGTTTTGGACTATATTGGGCTTTATTTTTCACTTTTATATTACTTTTGGGACTAACCTATTAACCGGAGGCCCAGCCCGAATCTTTGTTTTTGCCTATTTAGGTGTTTGAAGAAACGGAATACCAAACGGAGTCCAAGCGGAATGAAACCTTGAACGTGATTTTCTCACGAACGTGATCCGTGAGACTTGGACCCTACTCCAAGAAGTGCCGGAGCGGTCACGAGGTGGAGGGCGCCCCTACCTCGTGGGCCCCGACGCTCCACCGACGCACTCCTTCCTCCTATATAGACCCACGTATCCCCAAGCAGTCGTAACAGGAGCCAAAACCTAATTGCACCGCTGCAACTTCCTGTATCCACGAGATCTCATCTTGGGGCCTGTTAGGAGCTCACGGAGGGGGCATCCACCATGGAGGGCTTCTACATCAACACCATAACCCCTCCGATGAAGTGTGAGTAGTTTACTTCAGACCTTGGTCCATAGCTAGTAGCTAGATGGCTTCTTCTCTCTTTTTGATCTCAATACAATGTTCTCCCCCTCTCTCGTGGAGATCTATTCGATGTAATCTTCTTTTTGCGGTGTGTTTGTTGAGACCGATGAATTGTGGGTTTATGATCCAGCTTATCTATGAATAATATTTGAATCTTCTCTGAATTCTTTTATGTATGATTGAGTTATCTTTGCAAATCTCTTGAATTATCCGTTTGGTTTGGCCAACTAGATTGGTAGTTCTTGCAATGGGAGAAGTGCTTAGCTTTGGGTTCAATCTTGCGGTGTCCTTACCAGTGATAGAAAGGGTTGCAAGGCACGTGTGTATTGTTGCCATCGAGGATAACAAGATGGGGTATTTATCATATTGCATGAATTTATTCCTCTACATCATGTCATCTTGCTTAAGGCGTTACTCGCTTTTAACTTAATACTCTAGATGCATCTTTGGATAGCGGTCGATGAGTGGAGTAATAGTAGTAGATGCAGAATCGTTTCGGTCTACTTGTCTCGGACGTGATGCCTATATACATGATCATACCTAGATAACCTCATAACTATGCTCAATTCTGCCAATTGCTCAAAAGTAATTTGTTCACCCACCGTAGAATATCTATGCTCTTGAGAGAAGCCACTAGTGAAACCTATGGCCCCCGGGTCTATTCTCATCATATCAATCTATATCACTTTTATACTTGCTTTCTTTTTACTTTGCTTTTACTTTTTAATTTGCCTCTTTATACCAAAAATACCAAAAATATTATCTCTATCAGATCTCACTCTCGTAAGTGACCGTGAAGGGATTGACAACCCCTAATCGCGTTGGTTGCGAGTAGCTATCGTTTTGTGCAGGTACGAGGGACTTGCGCTGGCCTCCTCTTGGATTGATACCTTGGTTCTCAAAAGCGAGGGAAATACTTACGCTACTGTGCTGCATCATCCTCTCCTCTTCGGGGAAAACCAACGCAAGCTCAAGACGTAGCAAGAAGGATTTCTGGCGCCGTTGCCAGGGAGGTCTATCCAAAATTCAACATACCAAGTATCCATCACAATCCCTATCTCCCGCATTACATTATTTGCCATTTGCCTCTCGTTTTCCTCTCCCCCACTTCACCCTTGCCGTTTTATTCGCCCTTCCTCCATTCAATCTTGTGTTACCATGTGCCTTCTTTTTGCTTGCATCTTAAGCTTGCTAAAAGTTTATGGATCCTCATCCACTTGCTAATCTCTTTAAGAGATCCAATTATGATGAACCTATTGCTAGTGAATTGAGTGCACTAGATTATCTTTATGAGGTTTTGCCTGAAATTCGTGAATCTAAAAATTGTGATGACGTACTTTATGAAGCGATTCACGATAGATCTTTGAATAAAAAGCATGATTGCAATGATTTTACTATAAATTCTATTGATGTCAATTGTGCTAAAAATATGCAAAACCCTAAGCTTGGGGATGCTAGTTTTGCTATGTCCTCTACTTGTTGCAATGATCATGATTGGGGTGATTCTTCTTACGATATTGAAAATTTATTTAAGCCCCATGATGAATATGAGATTGATAATATTGTTTGCAATGGGTTTGGAAGAGTGTCAACTTTAGATCCCACATATTTGGAGAATATTCAATCTTATCAAATTTTTGATAAAAGTGGGTTTGGAGAGGTCATGACTTTAGTTAATATTAATCCCACTATTTTGGAAGAGTGTCAACTTCGTATGCATGTGGATCGTGTTGAGAATATGTTATGTGATAGCTATATTATTGAATTTTCTTATGATCCTAAATGTAATTATTATGAGAGAGGAAAATATGGTTATAGAAATTTTCATGTTGCTAAATTACCTCTCGTTATGTTGAGATTGCAATTGTTCCTTTCCGCTTCCTTGCATATGCTAGTTTTTGCTTGCTATGATAATTTGTTTTTATATAAGATGCCTATGCATAGGAAGTATGTTAGAATTAGATGTGCTTGTCACGTGTTTTATGATGCTCTCTTTGTGCTTCAATTCTTGTCTTTCTTGTGAGCATCATTGAAATATCAATGCCTAGCTAGGGGCGTTAAACGATAGCGCTTGTTGGGAGCCAACCCAATTTTATTTTTAGTTTTTTTTTCTGTTTAGGATTAAATAATCCATCTAGCCTCTGTTTAGATGTGGTTTTATCTTTTAATTAGTGTTTGTGCCAAGTTAAACCTATTAGATCTTCTTGGGAGATAGTTATTTGATCTTGCTGTAATTTCCAGAATCTTTGCGCTCAGTGCCCGAATTGTTAGAAATCACCAGAACGTGATAATATAGTGATTCCAATTGCTGCTGATCAATAAACAAATTTTCCAGGTCTTCTAATTTTGGTAGAAATTTTTGGGTTCCATAAGTTTGCGTTAGTTACAGATTACTACAGACTGTTCTGTTTTTGACAGATTCTGTTTTGCGTGTGTTGTTTGCTTATTTTGATGAATCTATGGCTAGTAAAATAGTTTATAATCCATAGATAAGTTGGAATACAGTAGGTTTAACACAAATATAAATAAAGAATGAGTTCATTACAGTACCTTAAAGTAGTCTTTTGTTTTCTTTCTCTAACGGAGCTCACGAGATTTCTATTGAGTTTTGTGTTGTGAAGTTTTCAAGTTTTGGGTGAATTCTTTTGATGGATTATGGAACAAGGAGTGGCAAGAGCCTAAGATTGGGTATTCCCATGGCACACGCAAGATAATCCAAGGACACCAAAAAGTCAAAGCTTGGGGATGCCCCGGAAGGCATCCCCTCATTCGTCCACTTCCATCGGTAATTTACTTGGAGCTATATTTTTATTCACCAACATGATATGTGTTTTGCTTGGAGCGTCTTGTATTATTTGCGTCTTTGCTTGTTAGTTTACCACAATCATCCTTGATGTACACACCTTTTGAGAGAGCCATACATGATTTGGAAATTGATAGAATACTCTATGTGCTTCACTTATATCTTTTGAGCTTGATAGTTTTGCTCATAGTGCGTCAGTTATATCATTTGAGCGTGATAATTTTTGCTCTAGTGCTTCACTTAGATATTTTAGAGCACGGTGGTGGATTTGTTTTAAAGAAACTTGATCTCTCATGCTTCACTTAGATTATTTTGAGAGTCGTTAATAGCATGGTAATTTGCTTAATGTTAATATACTTGGTATTCAAGATATGTGAAACTTTCTTTTGAGTGAATTGAATACTAAGATAAATTTAATGCTTAATGATTGTTTTGAGATATGGAAGTAATAATATCAAAGTCATGCTAGTTGATAATTGTGAATTTGAGAAATACTTGTATTGAAGTTTGCAAGTCCCGTAGCATGCACGTATGGTTAAAGTTGTGTAACAAATTTGAAACATGAAGTGTACACAGCTTGTGCATCCTTATGAGTGGCGGTCGGGGACGAGCGATGGTCTTTTCCTACCAATCTATCCCCCTAGGAGCATTGTGTGTAGTACTTGATTTTTGATGGCTTCTAAATTTTTGCAATAAGTATATGAGTTCTTTTGACTAATGTTGAGTCCATGGATTATACGCACTTTTACCTTTCCGCATTTGCTAGCCTCTTGATGCCGTGCATTGCCCTTTCTCACCTTGAGAGTTGGTGCAAACTTCGCGGTGCATCCAAACCCGTGATATGATATGCTCTTTCACACATAAACCTCCTTATATCTTCCTCAAAACAGCCACCATACCTACCTATCATGGCATTTCCATAGCCATTCCGAGATATATTGCCATGCAACTTCCATCATCATCATGACATACATTACTTTGGTCATATTGCCATTGCATGATCATGTATTTGACATCGTATTTGGGGCAAAGCCACCATGCATTATTTTCCATACATGTCACTCTTCATTCATTGCACCATCCCGGTACACCGCCAGAGGCATTCATATAGAGTCATATTTTGTTCTAAGTTTCGAGTTGTAATTGTTGAGTTGTAAGAGAAATAAAAGTGTGATGATCATCATTATTAGAGCATTGTCCTAAGTGAGGAAAGGATGATGGATACTATGATTCCCCATAAGTCGGGATGAGACTCCGGACGAAATAAAAAAAGAGCAAGGCCAAAAAAAGGCCCAAAAATGAGAGAAAAAGAGAGAAGGGACAATGCTACTATCCTTTTACCACACTTGTGCTTCAAAGTAGCACCTTGTTCTTCATGTAGTGAGTCTCATATATTGTACTTCAAAGTAGCACTAAGATCTTCATGATAAAGAGTCTCTCGTTTTGTCACTTTCATATACTAGTGGGATTTTTCATTATAGAACTTGGCTTGTATATTCCAATTATGGGCTTCCTCAAAGTGCCCTAGGTCTTCGTGAGCAAGCAAGTTGGATGCACACCCACTTAGTTTCTTTTGTAGAGCTTTCATATACTTATAGCTCTAGTGCATCCGTTGCATGGCAATCCCTACTCCTCATGTTGACATCAATTGATGGGCATCTCCATAGCCGTTGATTATCCTCGTCTATATGAGACTTTCTCCTTTTTGTCTTCTCCACACAATCCCATCATCATATTATATTCCACCCATAGTGCTATATCCATGGCTCAAGGCGCTCATGTATTGCGTAAAGGTTGAAAGAGTTTGAGATTATTTGAGTATGAAACAATTGCTTGGCTTGTCATCGGGGGTATAGAAGTTGGGAACATCTTTGTGTGACGAAAATGAAGCATAGCCTAACTATATGATTTTGTAGGGATGAACTTTCTTTTGCCATGTTATTTTGCGGTAAAACAAGAATAACTTATGGGAACAAGAATCAACTTGCATAGGAAGGTAAAACAAGCATAGCTTCAACAATTTAAGCACATAGAGAGGAAACTTGATATTATTGCAATTCCTACAAGCATATGTTCCTCCCACATAATAATTTTCAGTAGCATCATGAATGAATTCAGCAATATAACCAGCACCTAAAGCATTCTTTTCATGATCTACAAGCATAGAAAACTTACTACTCTCCACATAAGAAAAATTCTTCTCATTCGGAATAGTGGGAGCAAACTCAACAAAATAGCTATCATGTGATTGAAAATTAAGATCAAGATGACAAGTTTCATGGTTATCATTATTCTTTAAAGCATACGTGTCATCACAATAATCATCATAAATAGGAGGCATGCTTTCATCATAGTAAATTTGCTCATCAAAGCTTGGGGGACTAAAAATATCATATTCATCAAAAATAGCTTCCCCAAGCTTGTGGCTTTGCATATCATTAGCATCATTCAAGGAATTCATACTAACAACATTGCAATCATGCTCATCATTCACATATTTTATGCCAAGCATTCTATGTAATTCTTCTTCTAGTACTTTGGCACAATTTTCTTATCCATCATACTCACGAAAGATATTAAAAAGGTGAAGCGTATGAGGTAAACTCAATTCCATTTTTTTTTGTAATTTTCTTTTATAGACTAACTAGTGCTAAAACAAGAAACAAAAAGATTCGATTGCAAGATCTAAAGATATACCTTCACTTACCTAGACTCCCCGGCAACGGCGCTTGAGAAAAAGAGCTTGATGTCTACTACACAACCTTCTTCTTGTAGACGTTGTTGGGCCTGCAAATCTGCAGGGTTTGTAGGACAGTAGCAAATTTCCCTCAAGTGGATGACCTAAGGTTTATCAATCCATGAGAGGCGTGGGATGAAGATGGTCTCTCTCAAACAACCCTGCAACCAAATAACAAAGAGTCTCTTGTGTCCGCAACACACCTAATACAATGGTAAATTGTATAGGTGCACTAGTTCGGCGAAGAGATGGTGATACAAGAGCAATATGGATGGTACATAAAGGTATTTGTAAACTGAAAATATAAAAACAACAAGGTAACAAGTGGTAAAAGTGAGCGTAAACGGTATTGCAATGACAGGAAACAAGGCCTAGGGTTCATACTTTCACTAGTGCAAGTTCTCTCAACAATAATAATATAGATAGATAATATGACAAGCCCTCAACATGCAACAAAGAGTCACTCCGAAGCCACTAATAGCGGAGAACAAACATAGAGATTATGGTAGGGTATGAAACCACCTCAAAGTTATTCTTTCAAATCAATCCGTTGGGCTATTCCTATAAGTGTCACAAACAACCCTGGAGTTTTTACTAGAATAACACCTTAAGACACAAATCAACCAAAAGCCTAATGTCACCTAGATACTCCATTGTCACCTCAAGTATCCGTGGGCATGATTATACGATATGCATCACAAAATCTCAGATTCATCCAACCAACATAAAAGTACTTCAAAAAGTGCCCCGGAGTTTCTCTGGGAGAAGCAAGAACGTGTGCCAACCCCTATGCATAGGTTCCCAAGCGTCCACGAAACCCGCAAGTTGATCACCAAGACATACATCAAGTGTTCTCATAAAGACTCAATCCAATAAGATAACTTCAAAGGGGAAACTCAATTCATCACAAGAGAGTAGAGGGGGAGAAACATCATAAGATCCAACTACAATAGCAAAGCTCGGGATACATCAAGATCGTGCCATAGAAGAACACGAGAGAGAACACGAGAGAGAGAGAGATCAAACACATAGCTCTTTGGTACATACCCTCAGCCCCGAGGGTGAACTACTCCCTCCTCGTCATGGATAGCCGGGATGATGAAGATGGCCACGGCCGATGGATCCCCCTCCGTGAGAAGTGTAGGAAAGGGTCCCGATTGGTTTTGGTGGCTCTGGAGGCTTGCGGCGGCGGAACTCGATCTATCTTCTGTTACGGAAGTTTTAGTGCACGAGGTATATATGGGTGAAAGAGATGCGTCGGTGGAGCTACGGAGGCCCCACGAGGCGGGCGCGCCTGTGGGCACGCCCACCCTCGTGAGCACCTCCGTATCTTCGACATGCGATCCAAGTCCATCGTGGGTTTCCTTCCAAAAATAACTTCTCCAGTTGATTTTGTTCGTTTTGACTCCGTCGATATTCCTTTTCCTCGAAACACTAATAGGCATAAAAGCGACAAATGCAATGGGCCTCCGGTTAATAGGTTAGTCGGAAATAATATAAAAGTGGATAATAAAGCCCAATATTGCCTAAAACAGTAGATAATATAGCATGGAGCAATCAAAAATTATAGATACGTTGGAGACGTATCAACCCACCGTAGAATATCTATGCTCTTGAGAGAAGCCACTAGTGAAACCTATGGCCCCCGGGTCTATTCTCATCATATCAATCTCTATCACTTTTATACTGGCTTTGTTTTTACTTTGCTTTTACTATTTACTTTGCATCTTTATACCAAAAATACCAAAAATACTATCTCTATCAGATCTCACTCTCGTAAGTGACCGTGAAGGGATTGACAACCCCTAATCGCGTTGGTTGCGAGTAGCTATCGTTTTGTGCAGGTACGAGGGACTTGCGGCGTGGCCTCTTGGATTGATACCTTGGTTCTCAAAACCGAGGGAAATACTTACGCCATCTTGTCCGCATCATCCACTCCTCTTCAGGGAAAACCAACGCAAGCTCAAGACGTAGCAGATACGTCTCCAACGTATCTATAATGTTTGATTGCTCCATGCTATATTATCTACTGTTTTGGACATAATTGGGCTTTATTATCCACTTTTATATTATTTTGGGACTAACCTATTACGGAGGCCCATTGTAAGTCTTGTTTTATGCCTATTTCAGAGTTTCGAAGAAAAGGAATATCAAACGGAGTCCAAACGGAATGAAACCTTCGGGAACGTGATTTTCTCACCGAACATGATCCAAGAAACTTGAACCCTATGTCAAGAAACAAGGGAGGAGGCCACGAGGTAGGGGGCGCGCCCTCCCCCCCCCTAGGCGCTCCCTCCACCCTCGCGGGCCCCTTGTTGCTCCACCGACGTACTCCTTCCTCCTATATATACCTCTCATTCCCCCAAAGCGATCGTCTGGAGCCAAAAACCTAATTCCACCGCGCAACATACGTACCCACGAGATCCGATCTTGGGGCCTATTCCGAGCTCACGGAGGGGGGCACCCATCACGGAGGGCTTCTACATCAACACCATAGCCTCTCCGATGAAGTGTGAGTAGTTTACTTCAGACCTTGGGTCCATAGTTAGTAGCTAGATGGCTTCTTCTCTCTTTTTGGATCTCAATACAATGTTCTCCCCTCTCTCATGGAGATCTATTCGACGTAATCTTCTTTTTATGTGTGTTTGTTGAGACCGATGAATTGTGGGTTTATGATCAAGATTATCTACGAACAATATTTGAATATTCTCTGAATTATTTTATGTATGATTGGTTATCTTTGCAAGTATCTTCGAATTATCAGTTTGGTTTGGCCTACTAGATTGATCTTTCTTGCAATGGGAGAAGTGCTTAGCTTTGGGTTCAATCTCGCGGTGTCCTTTCCCAAGGACAAGAGGGGGCAGCAAGGCACGTATTGTATTGTTGCCATCGAGGATAACAAGATGGGGTTTTTATCATATTGCATGAATTTATCCCTCTACAGCATGTCATCTTGCTTAAGCCGTTACTCTGTTTTCATGAACTTAATACTCTAGATGCATGCTGGATAGTGGTCGATGAGTGGAGTAATAGTAGTAGATGCAGGCAGGAGTCGGTCTACTTGTCTCGGACGTGTTGCCTATATACATGATCATACCTAGATATTCTCATAACTATGCTGAATTCTATCAATTGCTCAACAGTAACTCGTTCACCCACCGTAAAATACTTATGCTCTTGAGAGCAGCCACTAGTGAAATCTATGGTCCCCGGGTCTATCTTCATCATATTAATCTTCCAATACTTAGTTATTTCCTTTGCTTTTTACTTTTCTTTTATTTTACTTTGCATCTCTATCACAAAAATATCAAAAATATTATCCTATCATATCTATCAGATCTCACTCTCATAAGTGACCGTGAAGGGATTAACAACCCCTTATCGCGTTGGTTGCGAGGAGTTATTTGCTTTGTGCAGGTACGAGGGACTCGCGCGTAGCCTCCTACTAGATCGGTATCTTGGTTCTCAAAAACTGAGGGAAATACTTACGCTACTGTGCTGCATCATCCTTTCCTCTTCAAGGAAATCCAATGCAATGCCCAAGAGGTAGCAGAAGGTATGCAGTAACTTGTGTGTATATTGAAGGTAAATTGTTCAAGCTGACTAAAGTGTCATGAACTTTATTAGGGGCCACGACTGAGGAGGCGGCCCTCAAAAAGGCGTTAGCCGAGGCAGAGGGCAAGGCGGCCAAGGAGCGCGCCGCGCGCGAGAAGCACGAGGCCCGGGTGGGCGAGGGCAGCAACATCTCCAGGGTGCGATCGAGAGATTTGAGTCCTTGGAGCGCGATTGTAAGGCGTAAGAGTCCGAACTGGCGAAGGTCTGCCAGAGTGCACAGGATCCACGAGCCGAAGCCCAGAACGCCCTCCAGGAAATTCGGGCGGCCAAGGAGATCGCGGCGGGTAAGGCTTTCACCGCGCCAAGCAAGTATATACAGAAATGTTCCTTGTACTTATCCAAATTTGGATTTTCCAAGGCGTTCTGGATCTGCCCGGCGTATCGAGATCTTTGCCGAGTATTCTAGAGCCAAAGAAGGGATGTCGACGGAGAAGCTATTCTGGTCCCAATACCTTGGACCCGAACATGTACCCTTCAGCGACCAGCTAAAGCAGGTGGTCGAGCTGCACAGGTCGGCAGACCTAGCCATGAAGGACCTGATAGTCGGGATGTGGCCTGCCGAGCCTGTACCTAGCAGCTACTTCGGTCTTGTTAAGCGGCTTGTAAGTGCCTATCCGCGGCTCGAAGCCGTGAAGCGGTCGGTATGCATTGAAGGTGCGCGTATGGCCTTTGCCCGTGTCAAGACGCATTGGGCAAAGCTGGATGCCAAGAAGCTGATGACCGAGGGACCGCCGGAGGGCAAGGAGCATCGTCGACCCGAGCTCTATTTTGATGGTGTCCTGGAGGGGTCCCGCCTTGTGGCGGAGCAATGTTCGAAGGATGTCATATTCCCATGTGAACATTTGTATTATCCTGTCCTGTAATATGGAACAATGATGTTTATGTATTGTAATGTTTGCAATTTATATTTTACCTCCTGTGCGGCCGTTTATGAAATCTGAGGATTGACCAGTCGTCGGCTTCTGCCCCCACGTAGATAGTACGGGGGTGTTCGGGATAAATCTAAACACTCTTTACTCCACATTATGGTCCTTAAAGGAGGTGTTTAGTGCAACAAACAAGGCAATCAGACTATGCGGCCTTTACCGCCCTCACTTAGCCATAGGAGTTTGACAATTAAGAAAGTTGGCGAAGCCCCTAGTATTTGGAAGTCCGAACTAGGCGCATTGTACACGCCTAATCGGGGTAACCGATTCTTCGCGAGAAGTGGAAAAAAATCTCTAACAATTTGGGACCTCTCGAACAGCTGACCAGCTCTCGCCGCATCATGACAGTCAGTTTTCGGCTTTCTCTACTGAGGTGCTCGTCCGGAAGAACCGAGACACAATCGCAGTAGTTCTCCCTTTACTACCTTAGCCGATATAATGGAACGTAAGGTAGCAAGCACAGGAGCCGGGCAACCCAACTATTGACCAAAGACATGATTCAGAGCCGATGCATATAATGATATAAGTTCGGGGTGCCGAACTATACTGTAAAAGTGTTCGGACTTTTATTGTCGTAATGCGGGGTGTGCCGAAGCCCCTGGCGTAATGATACATACAATGGTGTACGCATGCGATAAGCAACATATACAAAGGCGAGGAGACAGAAAAATTAAGTAATAAGCTGGCCCCACCATGCATTCACTATTGTGATGTAATTAGTACGTCGAGGCGTACTTTGTGCAAGTAATGCGATAAATAACATGCCGCAACCAAGGGCGAGCTACATGCCGGTTTGTAAAACAGGTACGGCAATCGTTTGATAGAGACCACCTGGGAATTCCCTTGTACGCCAGAGCTCCTCGCCTCCTTGGTGTGTTTCGCAAGCGGGTCGTCCGCATAGACCTCAAAAAGAGAAAAAACATGTAATAAAGAGAAAAAATTAAAGGCGTGCGAATCACAGGGTCGGTCCAGCCGCACTATGGGTCGCGAGCAAGTTATGCCTCTGTCGGTACCCGTGCGGTTTCGAGTGCGTAATTATGTACGCGCGTTACAAATGCCATTTCCTCATCAGGGTTGGGACAGAGGCCGAATTATTAATTCAGCTCTTGACAAACCGAGCTTCCCTGATGCAGTGTAGTCCGGACCTTCTTAACGATGTCCGGTGGCTCGGCGGCCGGATTGTGGTGCCGCTTTAGAAGGCCGCTCTGTACTTCTGTTGCTAGGGCTGCGGTGTGTTCCTCTGTATGGAGGGAACATTCCGTGTTTCCATTTACTATGATGACGCCGCGTGGACCGGGCATCTTAAGCTTGAGATAAGCATAATGTGGCACCGCGTTGAATCTAGCAAACGCGGTTCGTCCGAGCAGTGTGTGGTAGCCGCTGCGGAATGGGACGATATTAAAGATTTGCTCTTCCCTTTGGAAGTTATCCGGTGAACCGAAGACCACCTCCAGCGTGATTGAGCCCGTGCAACGGGCCTCTACGCCTGGTATGACTCCTTTAAAGGTAGTTATCGTGGGCTTGATTCGTGAGGGATTAATGCCCATTTTGCGTACTGTATCCTAATAGAGCAGGTTGAGGCTGCTACCACCGTCCATTAGGACTCGTGTCATGTGAAATCTGTTGATAACTGGGTCGAGTACCAATGCGGCCGAGCTGCCATGTCGGATACTAGTTGGATGATCTCGATGATCAAAGGTGATCGGGAATGACGACCATGGGTTGAATTTTGGGGCGACTGGCTCTACCGCACAGACGTCCATGAGTGCGCGCTTGCGCTCCCTTTTGGGGATGTGTGTCGCATATATCATGTTCACCGTTTTGACTTGAGGCGGGAATTTCTTCTGCCCCCCAGTGTTCGGCTGCCAGGGCTCCTCATCATCATCCTCGCTATGCGGTTCACCTTCCTTGTTTCCGCTATTTACCCTGCTGGTTTGCTTAAAGACCCGGAAATCTCTGTTAGTGTGGTTCGCCAGTTTTTCTGGGGTGCCATATATCTGGCACGGACGATCGAGTATGCGGTCCAAGCTGGATGGTCCTCCGCCGTTCCTTTTATAGGGCCTCTTTCGCTGGCCGTACTTGGAGCCGCTGAATCCGGCGTGAACTGTAGCGTCATCGGTGTTATCGCCATTACTTCGGCGCTTGTGTCTGTTGCGTCCTATTTCTGGTCTCGGAGGGGCACCGTTAGCTGGTCGTTGTTTGTCCGCGAGCCAGCCAACTATCTCTCTCCCGCAAAAGCGGGTCATAAGTGTTGTCAGGGCTGCCATGGTCCTCGGTTTTTCTTGGCCGAGGTGGCGTGCTAGCCATTCGTCACGAATGCTGTGCTTAAAGGCCGCTAGGGCTTCAGCATCCGGACAGTCGACGATCTAGTTCTTTTTGGTTAGGAACCTAGTACATAATTTTCTGGCTGATTCTCCAGATTGTTGAACTATGTGGCTTAAGTCATCGGCATCCGGTGGCCGGACATAGTACCTTGGAAGTTGTCAAGGAAGGCTTCTTCCAAGTCCTCCCAGTTGCCGATGGAGTTTTCAGGCAGGCTATTTAGCCAGTGTCGAGATGGTCCTTTGAGCTTTAATGGGAGGTATTTGATAGCGTGGAGGTCATCTCCTCGGGCCATGTGGATGTGGAGAATAAAATCTTCGATCCATACTGCAGGGTCGGTTGTTCCGTCGTATGATTCAATATTGATGGGCTTGAATCCCTCGGGGAATTCGTGATCCAGCACCTCATCTGCGAAGCAGAGAGGGTGTGCGGTGCCTCTATAGCGGGCCGCGTCACGGCGCACCTCCAATGAGGTCCGTCTGCGGTTATTGGGCCGGGTGTGATTAAGTTTGTCACGTCCGAATAGGTAGCTGTCGTCCTGAGTAGGGAAGCATCCTCGCAATCTGTATATAGATCTGGTGTGTCCTGCTCTACTGTCCAATTCCTGCCGAAGATCGTATGTATGGTCCCGAGCTGGTCTGCCCTGTGTTTGCGGGGCGGTGGGGCGGACTGTTGTTCGGCCTGAGTTGCCATTTTATCCCGACCGCGAGGTGGTTGGTCTGCCGCACTATCCCGACTGCGTGGTGGTCGGTCCGCATTGCGCGAGGGGGGTATGGGGTCTGGTGCCTCCTCATCGAACTGAGGTAGCAGTCCGCGTTTCGGGTAACTCTTGGTTGTGCGCTTGAGGCCGTATTCTTCAGCTGCCAGGACGTCTGTCCATCTATTGATGAGTAGGTCTTGATCTGCTTGGAGCTGCTACTGCTTTTTCTTTAGGCTTCTAGCTGTAGCTATGAGCTGGCGCTTAAAGCGCTCCTGCTCGAGGGGTGCCTCAGGCACGATGATGTCCTCATTGCCAAGGCTCTCATCATCCTCGGAGGGTGGACGACAACTATCATCATCCGGGTCATTCGGTGGGCTTATTTATCAGGGTTAACTTGCTCATTGGCTTGCTCCTCCTATTCAGATGCGGCTTCAACAGGGTCTTCATTGTTTTCGGCGTCGCCCGGATACTGTTTTCTCCGGTGCCAGTGTTGCCATCTTTTGAGCGACGAGGCTTAGAGCGGCGTTTAGGGCGCCGGTGCCTGGACTGTGTTTCGGAGTGTTTGTTCGCATCTGGCTCTTCTTTGTCATCGCCAGATCCTTTAGGTGTATCAACCATGTACACGTCGGACGAAGAGGTGGCCGTCCAACATCTAGTAAATGGCGGGTCTTAGCCTTGCTCCTTGTCATCATCGTCGCCCATACCGTCGATGTCTTCAGAGCCATAGTCAAGCTCCTCGGTTAAGTCCTCGACGGTAGCTATGAAGTGGGTGGCGGGTGGGAAGCAAAGTTCCCCATCATCAGCCTCTAACTCAAAGCTGAACATAGTTCTGCGAGTCCTTCTCCAAGGACAAATTGTTTAAAGAGTTCAACACATCGACCAAAAGGCGAGTCTTTGGAAAACGTCGTGGCGCGCTGAATTCGAAGATCGATAACCGATCTAGCTCGGTGTCTGCAGGCGTGCGCATGATCCGGAACCTATAGCCGGAGTCGAATCCGAAGTTCCGTTAAAGCAAATATTGCAGGGCATTGAGTCCGTGTGCGGCTCCAACGCCGCGGACTCCGTGGCCTCGAACGGTACGATTTGCTCTGGATCTAAGGCCATTGCAGCAACAGGAACCATCTCCTGGATGTGATCCGATGACAGATTTAAGTCATGTTCATCAGAGCGAGGAGGAGCGATCGCCGTGGTCTCGAACCCATTGAAGACCAAGTCTCCACGAATATCCGCGATGTTGTTCAAGCTTCCAAATCTAACCTGATGGCCAGGGGCGTAGCTGTCGATCTGCTCCAGATGGCCAAGCGAGTTGGCCCGCAGTACGAAGCCGCCGAACACAAAAATCTGTCCGGGGAGGAAGGTTCCTCCTTGGACAGCGTCGTTATCGACGATTGAAGGGGCCATCAAACCTTTTGTCGACGGCACAGTGGAACTCTCAATGAAAGCACCAATGTTGGTGTCAAAACCAACGGATCTTGGGTAGGGGGTCCCGAACTGTGCGTCTAGGATCGATGGTAACAGGAGACGGGGGACACGATGTTTACCCAGGTTCGGGCCCTCTCTTTGGAGGTAATACCCTACTTCCTGCTTGATTGATCTTGATGAATATGAGTATTACATGAGTTGATCTACCACGAGATCGTGAATGGCTAAACCCTAGAAGTCTAGCCTATATGACAATGGTAATGTGTGTCCTTTCGGACTAACCCCTCCGGTTTATCTGAGACAAGGGGGATCTAGGGTTTACGTGGAGTCGGTTACATAAGAAGGAATCTTCATAGCTGGTCGCCAAGCTTGCCTTCCACGCCAAGTAGAGTCCAATCCAGACACGGGTGCAGTCTTCGGCCTTCATGTCTTCATAGCCCATCAGTCCAGCCCATAGATAACAGGCCGGACGCCCGAGGACCCCTTAGTCCAGGACTCCCTCACCGCACATCTACAGTTTCAACAACCTTGTGGTGAAAGGTGTTGAAGACTCTGTAGGTGTGCGAGTCCTTTCCGTAACCAAGCATAAAAACTTCATGTGCTTTCGGTGCAAATTTAGAGTTGTGATGAGGATCTCTACCGAAGACTTTGAAATAACTCACATTGGGTTTCTTGTCAGTGAGGAGTTCATATGAGGTCTTCTTGAAGAATTTGTGAAGTTATACCCTATTGATGATGTGGCATGCAGTATCAATAGCCTCAGGCCAGAAGCGAGGAGGCGTCTTGTATTCATCAAGCATAGTGCAAGCCATCTCAAGAAGAGTCCTGTTCTTGTGCTCCACGACGTCATTCTGCTGAGGAGTATAAGGAGCAGATAACTCGTGAGTAGTACCAAGTTCATCGAGATAGTCATCAAGACCAGTATTCTTGAACTTGGTTCCATTGTAACTCCTAATGTGCTTGATCTTCACACCGAAATTCGTCGAGGCCCTTGAGGAAAATCGTTTGAAGACTTCTTGCACAGTTTTGTAAGTGATGATATGCACCCATGTGTAACGAGAATAGTCATCAACAATAACAAAGCCATATGAAGATGCTGCATTTGTGAATGTGGCATAGTGAGTAGGGCCAAAGAGATCCATGTGAAGCAATTCAATTGGACGAGTGGTAGTCATGATAGTCTTCGAGGGATGCTTGGACTTGGTCATCTTTCCAGCCTCACAAGCTCCACACAGATGGTCCTTGAGGAATTTGACACCCTCGATGCCAATGATGTGCTTCTTCTTCGCGAGTGTGTGTAAGTTCCTCATACCAACAAGACCTAGTCGTCGATGCCATAATCAGCCTTCTGAAGCTTTTGCAAGTAGACATGTGGCAGGTTGTGGTCCTGCAGAGAAATCAACAATATACAAGTCTCCTCTCCTAAAGCCTTTGAAGAATTTGGAATTGTCCGCTTCCATGGTCACAACGCAATGATATTTTCCAAAGACAACAACCATATCAAGATCACAATGCATTGAGACAAACATGAGGTTGAATCCTAAGGACTCGACAAGCATGACTTTGTCCATGTGTCGATCCTTTGAGATTGCAACCCTACCTAGACCCAATACCTTGCTTTTGTCTTTGTCAGCGTAGGTGATATGCTTCAGATGTGATGGAGATAAAGCAGTGTCCATCAGTAAGCTCTTGTCATAGGTCATGTGATTTGATCATCATGCAGATGAAATAGTGCATCTTACGAACTCATATACTTCATCAGTGAAGAATATGACATCAATTTCATCAGATTGAATTTCATCAAGCAGTACAACAGAAATAACAGTATAAGGACGTGAGAAATGAATATTCATTTCTTCATGATTAGCTTGCATCCTTTCAAGCATATTCAAGTCTCCAGCAAATTCATCAGACATTTAAGTTCGTCTGGAGACCTGACCCTGCATAAGAGATTAATTGTTTTTCTTCACCACCCACATCTGGAGGGGTGGCAAAGAGTTCATAATTCTGCGAGCTCCATAAGAGAAAGGTGGCCTAGAAGCCAGTCCACTTCGTTTCACAGAAGAGGGGTTATAGTAAGCATATGAATAAGCAGAGAAATTCTTCGAGGACTTATGAACATAATGATTTTAAGAATAATGCACATATTCATAGCCCTTAGATTTTCCCTGCGAAACAGAAGTGTTAGCACGATGATGTTCATATGAGGATTTGAATCCATATGAGGAATTTGATCCACGTGAGGAATTTGGTCCATATGAGGACTTGGATCCATATGAAGACTTTGGTCCATATGAAGAATTTGATCTGGGTTCGTATTCTTCACAGGTAGTGTCATGATGACATTCACCGGAAGATTTTCAAGGCACCTTTTGGGAAACCAGATTTTCTTCATAGGGGAACCATTCCTGCAGTTAGTGCCGACATATCTAGCAAATACTTCACCATTCTGATTTTTGAACAGTTTATAGTTGGAGTCAAACGAATCATCAGAGGAATATGAAGATTCACATGTAAAGCCAGATAAAGTGGATGGATCTACGAGAGGTCCTTTTGCAGCAACCCATGAGGTTTTGGGATACTGCTCAGGTTTCCAGTTGGTCCCATCAGCATTGAGTTTCCTCTCAAAGGCAATACCCTCTTTCCTAGGGTTCCTGTTGAGGATCTGCTTTTTAAGCACATCACAAAGAGCCTGATGCCCTTTGAGGCTTTTGTACATGCCTGTCACATACAATTCCTTCAACCCTGCATTGTCAGTGATACTTGTGGTATCCTCAGATGAGGAATTTGTGACCACAGAGACAGTTGAAGAATTTGCAGCAATAGAAGCATTTGAACTTTCAGGTGAAGAATTAGCAGATTCACGTTCAATGCATTTCAAACATGGTGGAATGAATTCATCCTGAGCGGCACTGATCTGTTGAGCAAGCAATGAATCACGTTCCTTCTGAAGATCTTCATAACTCACCCTTAGCTTCTCAAGATCTACCTTTTTTTTAAGAAATTCATAAGAAAGCTTTTCATGATCAGCTAAGAGAGTGTTATGATGACTTTGAAGGTTATCAAACTTGGACTGAAGACGCTGAAGATTATCTGTCAGAGTTTGAGTTCTATCCATTTCCTCACCCAACAGGTCATCGCTTTTGTCTAGTAGATTTTGAACCTTTTCAAAAGCCTTTTGTTGTTTGATAGCAATCTTAGCAAGTTTGGAATAGCTTGGTTTGAGATTTTCATCAGATTCATCCTCACTTGATTCAGAGGAGGGATATTTGAGTACCTTGGCACCTTTTGCCATGAAGCAATAGGTGGGAGCGTAGTCATCGTTGCCGTCATCAGCAGTGTTGGGGAAGTCATTTTCCTTAGAGTTGAAGATGGACTTGCTGATGAAAGCAGTAGCAAGGGCTAGGCTCGCCACACCAGAATCTGACTCCTCAGATTCCTCCGCTTCCTCATTTTCCTCAGATTCAGCTTCAGAGTCCATTTCCTTGCCAATGAATGCCCGAGCCTTTTTGGAACTACTCTTCTTCTGAGATGAAGACTTTGAAGATTTTGACGATGAGGAATTTGAAGATTTCTTCTTCTTATTCGAGTCATCAGAACTATCATCCTTGTACTTCTTCTTCTTTGATTCCTTCGCCCACTGAGGAAAATCAGTAATATAGTGGTCAGGTTTCTTGCATTTGTGGCAAGTCCTCTTCTTGTAAACGCGGGATGAGGAATCTGATCTCATGTCATCACCTCTTGAAGATTTTCCAAAGCAACCACGTCTTGAGAACTACTGGAATTTCCTCACGAGCATTGCTAGCTCCTGGCTCAGTTCTTCAGGATCTCCAACGCTGCTACCAGTATCCTCTTCTTCAGATTCGGAGACTGCCTTGGCCTTCAGTGCGCGTGATATTCCATAGCTTGGTCCGTAGAGGTCTCTATTCTCAGCAAGTTGGAACTCATGAGTATTTAGCCTCTCGAGGATATCAGCAGGATCAAGTTACTTGTGTTCTCCGCGTTCTTGAATCATCAGTGTAAGTGCGTCGAATGAGGAATCAAGCGATCTCAGCAATTTCTTCACCACCTCATGGTCGGTGAGGTCAGTGGCACCAAGTGCTTGAAGCTCATTTGAGATGTTGGTGAGGCGATCGAAGGTTTGTTGAACATTCTCATTGTCGAGTCTTTTGAAGCGGTTGAAGAGATTGTGAAGAACATCAACTTAAGAGTCACGTTGAGTTGAGACTCCTTCGTTGACCTTGGATATCCTATCCCAGATAAGCTTTGCTGTCTCCAAAGCACTCACTCTGCCGTATTATCCTTTGCTCATATGGCCACATATGATATTCTTCACTTGAGAGTCGAGTTGCTTGAATCTCTTCACATCAGCGGCATTCACAGAAGGAGTGATGGAGGGAACACCATTTTCCACAATGTACCAGAGATCGTTGTCAATTGCCTCAAGATGCATTCACATCTTATTCTTCCAGTAGGGGTAGTCCTTCCAGCGAAGGTAGGACGCCCATCCGAGACCTTGATCATGCCTGCAGTCGACATAACTAAAACTCCAGGTGGTTAAACCAAAATCACACAGAACAAGGGAGTACCTTGCTCTGATACCAATTGAAAGTGCGTTATATCGACTAGAGGGGGGTGAATATGCAATTATTACAAATTCGTCACTCAGGAAATTCAAGGTGAGAAATTTCCTAAGTCACGAACAACTAGCAGCGGAATAAGTACTCAGGTGCAAGCATAACAGAGCAGTAGCACAATCATCATGATGAAATGAAATAAGCACAGAGCACAAGAACGTGTAAACAGGATAAGCAGGCTGAAGACAAAGTGACTGAAGAATTAGGAATGAGGAAATTGAGAAAGTCTTCAATGAAAGTCTTCAAACAGTAACGATCAAGTTCATCAACACATGAATGAGGAAATGAAAGGGTTGAGGAAATAGAACTAGTAGCTCGGTGAAGACGATGATTTGGTAGAACCGATTAATTTGCTATGACAGTTATATATGCAGTTGGAGCGGCTAGGTATTTAAACACGAGGACACACGGTCTGCACACACAGTACTCACCGTATTCTCCTTGAGCTAAGATCACACATACCTCGCCCAATCACTCGTGGTAAGTCTTCTGGTGACTTCCAAACCTTCACAGACTTGGTCACTCGGCGATCCACAATTCTTCTTGGATGCTCTAGACCATGACGCCTAACCATCTGGAGGACGCACGGTCCTCAAAGGCGACAGGCGTCGATTCCACACAAGAACAATCTCTCCAGTGATGCTCAATCACTTTGGGTTGTTGGTGTTTGGGTTTGGGTTTTCCTCACTTATGATTTTCGCTCAAAGTCCTCGGAGGATGGGATGCTCTAAATGGCAAGTGTCAGTTTCTCTCGGAGCATCCAACCAACTAGTGGTTGTAGGGGTGGCTATTTATAGCCTAGGGAGCAGCCCGACATGATAAGACATAAATGCCCTTCAATCATATGATTTTTAGGTGGGTAGATATTTTGGGACAGCTGGCGCTTAGCACAGCAACGGTCAGAAATTTGAGTATCAAATTCCTTAGGGCTATCACGTTCCTCACTTATATGCAATCCACACTGGCGAATTCCTAACTCCTCAGTCAGAACCAGTTTCTCAGAGATTAGAAGATCTTCGTCTCTTTCAATGATGAAATTGACTGAACTGTATGAGATTTCCAATGGCTTCACTCGAAAGGATTGGGTAGGTGTAGGATTTTGAGGTGAGCATCACTTGGAAACTTTTCCTTAGTTTTACCTCGACCCCCTTTAACAGTACGTTGTTTCCTATGACTCAAGAAAGAGAAAAATAAACTACGAAAATAGAAGTCTTCACGCTTCATAATCCTCGCATCAATATCGAAGTCTTCAAGGTCACACCAATTTCTTCATTTTCAAAGTCTTCAAGAAAACCAACGTCTTCAACTGAAGACATTCAATTTTAGGGGTCGACTTTCATCGTGAATATCAAACTCCTCATAGACTTATAGTACCTGTGTACACTCACAAACACATTAGTCCCTTAACCTATAAGTCCTCAATACACCAAAATCACTAAGGAGCGCTGGATGTAGTTATAGGTCCCAGCTGTCATGGGGAGGAATAATTTTTTTGCGCCTAATATGGAGGCACTTCCTTGCGTCCGAAGATGTAGCTGGTGGGTCTAGCTATCAGTGTCACTGCTTACAATCGTCTTCCGATGGCTATCATTCATTGACCATGTTGACCACGTTATGACGAGAGCACCAAGGTGGTGGACGACGGTGAGGCCTAGGAAGGGAACGATGCAGAGCTGGAGAAGACGCGACAGTGGATGTCCACGCGGAGGGGAGTATGAGGGTTGACTGCTTCGGTTGCGGTGTGAGGCCGTCGTCACCGGAGAATAACAGGAGGTGTGGGTGAGTAGAAGGATGGCATGTCCAGCGGTGGTAGAACAGCCGGCCACAGGAGGGAGGAGTAGGCGGTCCCGCCGGCACAGGTTTCGATGGCTGGAGCAAGAAGATCAGAGATTGAAGAAGCAGCGCGGCCGTTGGATGTTAATCCAATGGTCACTACTGCTAGAATCGTTTGTTCACTAAGTTAACAAAGCCCTACGTACGTGTCAACTTAGTAGGCCCACAAGTCAGCCTCTGAATCAGGTGGGACCGAGCTAGCAGGGGGAGGAATCATTTTTCTTGGCGTAATAAGGAGGCACTTCTTTCCGGGCGGAGATGTAGCTCGTGGGTCCCAGCTGTCATGGGGAGGAATTTTTTTTCGCATAATAAGAAGGAACTTCCTTGCATGAGAAGATTGTAGCTGGTGGGACCAACCTATCAGGGGGAGGAATCGTTGGTTCCCGGCTGTAGCTTGCGTGCAAAGATGTAGCTGTTGGTTCCCAGCTGTCAGCCTCTCCACGTACTCCACGTTGGCTCTCGCTATTGACCATGCATCGTCGAGCGCACCATGGCGAGGCCTAAGATGGGAACGATCTGGAGTCGTGGAAGAAGGGGCACTGGAGTCCCTGGCGGAGGGGAGTACGAGGGACCGGTTTGGCTGCGGGTGAGGTTGTCATCGCCGGAGAATAACAAAAGGTGTGGGTGAGTACAAGTATGACCTGGCCACCGTTGGGAATAGGGTGGGGCGGCGAGGCCTGCGTGGCAGCACAGCTGGTCACGGGAGGTAGATGCAGGCACTCCAGCCGGTGATGGTTTTGGCGGCTGGAGCAAGAGCAACTAGATCAGAGGTTGAAGAAGCAGGATCGCCATTGGATGTCAATCCAATGGCTACATATGTCAGAATAATTTGTTGACCTTTTGTTTTTTTACCATTAAATCGTTTTGTTCATTAAATGGACAACACCTTGGGCAGGCTTCGTCCTAGTGGGCCAACAAAGTCAACTTCGAAAGTTGTGGCAGACATGCAACCCATTTATTTAGGTTGTACGGCCCAATTCATTTTGTTTGCCAATACGTCTGTTTCCCGGGCTTTGTCTCAAAAAATAATCTATTTCCTAGGCTGGGTAGAAATAATAATAGCTGATTTACTATTTATGATAATTTATAGCGCATTTGATTATTTATTCAAATACACCTATTTACTGGGCTGGGTGAAAAAGCGGACATGCAGCCCATTTATTATTTCTGATAATTTGCAACCCATTTGATTTTAGTAGAAATGGACCCATTTTCTAGGATGGCTGAAAAAACAATGATGGTCTCGACTGAGCATCTCATATAAAAAATTAATATTGAGATAGGAATATTATTAAAAAAAACTTAAGTTGGGCTTGGTAATCTTATAGTATATAAAATGAACTGAGTTGTGCATTTTATTAAAAGAAACATAGGCTAGGTTGCGCTTATTTTAGGATCTTGTGTACAACTTTTGGCCCAGTTGCATTGCTGATGTTCAATGAAAAAGGCATGTGTAGTACGGTACAACTTTACATAGCTACTCAGCCCATTCAACGGCGCCTGAAAAGGCCCAAAGAAGGCTTGTGTACCACTTTTTGAAGTCCCTGAGCTCAAATTTTAACTTAAGAAAAAGGTAGAGTGCATTATTCAGTGGTAGTTATGTTCAATGCATGTTTATGGCCGTTTTTACTTTTTGGTAGGTCGCTTCTCAATCCATTTGCTAGCCTTCATTTGTACTAAGATGGAATGCTGCTTGTGCATCCAATTCCCTAAACCCAAAGTTGTGCCAAATGAGTCCACCATACCTACATATATGTGGTATTTCCATGTCATTCCAAGTAAATTTGCATGTGCCAACTTTAATTTTTCAAAATAATTTTCCGTTTTGTGTGCACGTACCACTCATGAAGCGGCAGGGGGTGGCCAATAGTTTCCATGCTTGGTGGGTTATTATCATGGTGAGTGTTCATTCAATTGTCATTGCACGAGAAAGTGGCAGGTAATAGGGATGCTCGGTCCCGAAATGAAAAAAAATATGATGATAATAATAAATTCCTTGGAAAGTGTTTGGTATGGAAGGCACCCGTGGATACGGCTAGCGAGAATGGTGGAAAGGAAATAAACTTTATTTTCGTTTTGGGAACCGCCTATAATGTGTCTAGCATGGAAGATACTGAGAATTCTCAGTCGTCTTCGTTGACAGGAAGAGCATGCCTCTCAAAATAATTTTATCTCTCTCATTTAAGCCTTGAGCTCTCGCACCTCTGCAAATCTATGCTTCCCTCTGCGAAGGGCCTATCTATTTACTTTATGCAATTTTTATTTTCATTTCGAGTCTCCATCTTCTCTTACAAAGCACCAACTAGAGAGCATTATTTTCATACTTGTGCATTGGTTGTAGCTAATATTGAGTGCGTTTCAAGAATGGATCAATGATTGAGCATAACGGGCTAGGGTTAACAACTTTCTTTAGCATTTGATATTTTGAAAGATACAGTTGCTTGTTAGTATGCTTGAGTATTTATGTCTTCATGTCAAACTATAGACTATTGCTTTGAATCACTACTACAGGATACTGCTAATGCGACACTACGATCAGAGACCCTTTGACAAAACTGTGTGCAATGCATTAATCGCAAAACGGTGATGTAAAAAAACTGTCAAAAAAGATGCAAAATGTTTGCGACGGCGGATACATCAAACACGGTTCAGATTTTAGTTGCGTGTGCGATGCGGGGCATACGATTGATCCATACGAACTATTTGCGATGAGACAGAACAGCTGAAATGGGTAGCCAGATCAAGGTGTGTGTGATATACGACATATAGTTCACCCCAATGAACTGTTTGTGATGAGGCAGAACAACAGAAATGGGCAGCCAGATGAAGGTGTGTGCTATATATACGGCATACAGTTCACTCAGATGAACTGTTTGTGATTAGGCAACACAAAAGAAACGGTCAGCCAGGTGAAAGTCTGTGCGATATACGGCATACAGTTCACTCGGATGAACTGTTTGTGTTGAGCCAAGAGAACAGAAATGGTTCAACTTAACAATATGTGTGTGATACGCGGCAAACATGTCTGTAATCAGAAATGTGTGGGAAGACCGATACAACACATACGATTCCTGTTAATAAGCCATGTGTGTTGTGATCAAACGATTTTTGGTATACAATTCTGAGTGATTGATGAAATCATCACCGACGGGTTCCATTGTTTAGTCCGTGTACGATGTGATTTGCTCTGTCTACAAAACATCAACATATATACTTACAAGAACAACATTGCATCACCAAATTAAGCATACAATTACATAAGTGACTACACCCATAATTTCCATACACCAAAGTAAACAATTACATGCATACTAAACTAGGAGAAATGAGCATCTAATCATCTACATCTTGTTGCAACGACGCTTGCCATTGCTCTGCTTCCGGCTGGATCCCTGGTCGTGAATGGTTAATAAAGTCTAAGTCTATTGCATATTAAGGCCAAAATAGTACTACCAATATACGAGTCTCATATGATGCCATTTCAACGATTGTACCACAAAAGCCCAAAATATTACAAGGTTCAAATTCTAGAGTTACATGGCTCAAATTCGAAGATTACAAGGTTCAAACTGATATTAGAAATGAAATTCAGCTCATTCAGCTGCAAACGTCTGTGCTGATTAGCTGAACATGGATATAAGATAGGTTCAAACTAAAAATACCAGTAGTAAGGCTGATTTTGAAGAATAATCATTTCTGCAAAGGGATCAGCCGCTCACAAGTCATGTATGGGGTTGACACAATGACTTCCGATTACTCTGTCATATGTAGTTCCAATATGAAGTTCTGCTTTTTTGGAGCCTTTTCCATTCTGCAGTAGCTGCAGGCGCTGATCAACAAACCATTCATTTTTCTCCGATATAAATGCATGTCCAACCTCATTACCTTCAGCACCCTTGCTCTGACAACAAAGAACCTAGCAAATATAATCTACGGTAAGGTCCCTCGATAGCAGTTCAAAGCAATTCCTGAGAGTTGCAGATCTAGGCATTCGATGTGATTGTTATATTGTACCACATTATCCACCACCGGGCCTAATATTATCTGCAAAAGAAGAGAACGTGTTAGTGCCTACATGCAGTTTTGAACACTACTACAGGCCTGATTTGCAGGATTTGTAAAATGCACCAACGTGCCATCTTTGATCTGACATGATTAACATGGGCATCTGGTTAGAATCTAGAAAAATGTGGCCTTCTTCACAAGAGGTTGGAGTGGATGAAAAATTCCTTAAGAAAACTAGCGCGGATGAATCCAAAGGAGAAATGCTTATGGATTGTAACCATATGAATCAAGCAACCAATATGGGGTGGGGTGTATGTCCTGAAATCCTCCAAATTTCCTTCAGAAATCATAGTACATTGTCATTGTAAACTTCGGAAAAGGTGCCAAAAATTGAACTCCCTTATGGTTAACATTTAACAGGAAAGGAACATCACCTCGATATACAGATTCTCCAGGCACGAAAAGCATCTCGAGAAACTGACAACTTCATGCAGGTTGGGACGATAGATTCTAGTGCCAAGACCTTCACTGTGCGCAGAATCTGGGTCAATCTAGTCGGGATCATTTCCTGGATGACAGATGAACATACATCTTCAAAGTTAGAAATAATGTTGATATCAATAAGGAGAGGTAGAAGGCGACTATTGTACCTGAGCGGGTGTGGATCCAGTAACAAGTTCGGAGTATTTGACAGAAGAGTAACCCACCACTGTCAATTTCAGCGCAGAAATGAAATTGATTCTTGTTGGACCTTATTGATCAACTACAAGTGATCTCTCAAGTGAAGGCGTGTCCTCAATGACCATATTGTGGTCCACCTTTTGTGATCTCTTGTTGCAGCACCAGCAACACACATAAATAGTCCGGGAGTCATGGAGGTGATGTGGAATCTACTCGACCAATTCATCGCCTGAAGATGAAGGAACTTGAGTGCAGTACAACCGTGGAGCAGGCGCTCCATGTCATCTTTTGGGATGCAGAAGGCGACCAGCTTGAGGTGCTTCAGTTGTGGTAGAAAAAGAGTGGGCGCGTCATTAAGGACGGAGGAATGGCAGTTCATGAACTTGCCGAGGCGCAGCGTGGCGCGAGGCGGAGCGCGGACGTTAGCAGCAAGCGCATATGCCCATCATTAAAACTAAGCTCCTCGAGCCGATCTAGGTCGGGGGATCGGAACCACTCGTCAAGCTTGGCTCGGTCCTTGTCGTTGGCACGTAACTTACCCGTGATAAGGCCTCTGATTTGGCCATGGTGACCGTTGAGGATCTGGGAGAACGCATCCAAGCTTTTGCGATAGCCATGGCAGAGCTCGTGGGCGTCGATGAGGTCGAGCGGGGTGGAGAGCCATAGGGGGCGCCACCGCCGGGAAAGGACGGTTGTCCTCACCCCATATTTGATTGGGAGGAGGGATATGATGACTTTCAACATATCATTGGGGAGGTTGCTGATGAAGTCTAAGCCTGCTGGAGTCGCTTGTGGTTCTTTCTCGACCCGCCTCCGCTTGTTGGCAGCCTCGTTCTCCACCTCTAGAGTCTCCAAAAAAATGGCACAAACATATATGTAGGTCATTCAAAATCAATTGTCAAGACCTGGCTAGGAATTATATTAGCACGAACACTAACCCAAGTCGGATTATTAGCAGAAATCATTCGCACATATGAAACAACTAATCACTTATCATTTTTACCATTCAAACAATCAATACACTACAGGGATCTAACGAAACTTACTCAGTTTTCATGGATTGAGATAACATAACCATAGGATTTCTATTCCAAAAAGGGGGAGGCAAGAGTAACCAGAGAAACCCTAGGATGTATTTGACACATAAATGGTTATAGATGACTAACCGGTTGCCCGTCGGAGTCGGAGTAGTCATCGGAGTCGTCGCAGGAGTCGGTGTGGACCTCCGGCTCCGGCTGTGGAAGCGCGACGACACGTCGACGACGTCGAGGTGCAGCGATACCTCATTGGCGGTGATGACAACCTCTGTCTCCATATTCACGCCATGCTCTGGTGCTTCAGCAGCCCCGGCGTTGCCACTCCCTCCGATTGCGCACTTGGGCGGCATCCTCATACACTGACGGCTTTGAGGACTGAGAGCGGCGTCGAGGATGTGGGAGGAGAGAGGATTGTGTGTGTGGTGAGGATGGGGGTGCGGCTGCTCGGGCGGCCATTAATATGGAGTAGTGGGAGAGAGGCGGGCGTCGGTTAAACCGCTGGCTCGCCTCCCGGTGAGCCTGTGTGGCTGACTTCTAGGATTCGTACCATCATTTAACACAGCCGCTTGCACGCCTCCTGGTGGCACTACGCAGCGAAAACACCTCCCGTCAATTCACACACCTACACGCATGCCTCCTGGTCTGCCTGTGTAGTGGACTGCTCGCCTGCGTCCCGTCAACTCACGCCCGCTCGCAGGCCACACGGGGCGTGTGGCGGCACATATATATTTTTTGTTTTTTGATGATTCATGTCCTGCTTTATTGCTTAACCAAAGCATGGCACAGTCTAACGCACACGGTCGGAATAAATATTCTGTATGAGATATTGGTTGCCGATTATTAACAATCCCCCGTTTGTAAGAAGATTATATCAAAACTTGTCTCAAATTTGACGAAAATATACAATATCACAGTCTACTGGTGTCCATATATGCAACCACGATAAGTTTCATGAATTTTAACTAGGTTTTGGATTTACTGAATTTTACAAATCAACATTCTCAATGTTTTGAAATCTCTTTCACGAGGAAACATGCACCCAGGGACACACATATGATTTCGCAACCCATTTTGGTGCACATGTAGCTCAAATTTGATTTTTGCACATTAAATCCATAGGAAATCAATCAACGTATAGAACGGGTTGAATGATCTTTGTTTTTTTTTTAACTTTAACACAACCCTCCTTTGGTCACATGTTCATTGCAGAAAAAGTTTGACATGCCTCAGAGCGGCGGTGGTGGTGCGGGATGTGTGTCTCTGTGTGTGTGTGGGGGGGGTCCGGCAGTACACTACTAGTCGCGAGCCTCCGTGATGTGGGGTTATTGATCATTTTGTGAGTCATGTATATATGCCACATCAAAGTCGTGAATTGTTATTTAAAGCATTACACAACCCTTTCATACAAACATGTTTGGGCCACATGCATGCATTGGTGGTCCTCTCGGACACTCTCGTGCGGTTAGCAGCGACGTGCCCATGCGTTAGCCCGCAAAGGTTTTCAGTTTCCACCAACAACGAGAGGCATCAGACCGAAGGTGGATTCATCTTGGCATGTGTGTTACGGTGTGGATCATGGTGAGATTCCATATCAAAGTTCGGGAACGTGCGTATACATGAGTCCCTCCCACCGGCTCGAAGTGAGGGGGCTACGCATCGTGAACCTCTGTGTAGTGCATTTCCGGTTTGCGAAGCATGTGCCACGTCAAAGTTGTGCATTGGGTATTCAAACATCACACAGCACACGACAACATCCACGTGGTGGTTGTCCTATGACACTCGCTCGCGTGTGACTCTCTCTGTGGGCTCGCGAGGTCGTCGTCAATCAATTGAACGTACAATGAGAGAGAGGTTAATTTGACCAACAAGGATGGTTCTTTTTTTGTTTGTGTTACGTATATGCATGGTAGGAGTATGTAGTACATGTCAAAGAGGGGCAACATGTATACTCTATATATATATGTGTCATAACCTCGCTCCATGTGGGGACTTTCCGGTTCCCGAGGCAGGTTCGACATCAAAGTTGTGCATTGGTATTCAAACATCACGCAATATGATGCAGGCGGTGGTTGGCCTATAGGAACTCACTCGCGTGCGGCGCTTCCATCTGTGAACCCACTGTGTGCATGCATGCTATGCATCATGAACCCTCGCTCAGTGTGGGGATGTAACATCCCAAATTTTTAATTTGGAATGTTATACATTAGGTCATCATGCATATCATATTTTTCTCGCATTTTTCCGATCCTATAAAATTTCACGCAACTCAAGGACCCTCGGAGAGAGTTGGAGATTTCATTATTTTCATATTTGAGATTTCTCAAATTTTGAAAATAGGATCATTGATTTATTTAATTATCTTCATAAAGTTTTTCCGATAAAAAATTAAGAGAGAATAATATGACTTTCCCAACATTTAGGAAAAATGAAGATATTATAAATAAATCAAATTTGGCTTTTGAAAGATTTATTTGCTTTAGGCAAAATGAGCATTTTAAAAAATATGCATACTTGCCCGTTTTAAAAGTTCATTTTGTTCGACTCATTTTAGGAGTCGGGGAAAATTAGTTTATTAAATTGGAGTTCGTTTGGTATTTTTTTAATCCGTTTAGTTTTGTTTAAAAAAACTGCGCCCGCCCTTTGGGCCGAGGCCTAGCCCACCGTGACCCACCTCCCTTCCCTCGCTCCCAGCCGGGAGAGTCCCGCCGCCATGCCGCTCTGAGTCCGGCTCGGACCCGGCCGCCGCCCCCACAGCTTGCCCTCCCCAAGCCACCGGCACCCCCCTCCTATTTAACCCGCCGCCGCCCTCCTCTCCCCTCACCTCGAGCCGCCGCCTCCACCCGAGCCGCCGCTTGCTTGCCAAGGCCGTAAATGCCGAGCCACCACGCCTCGCCGCCACCGCGCCCTCGCCGCCTCGCCCGACCCGCCGCCACTGCCGAGTCTCACGAGCCACCGGAGGTAGCTGGCCACCCACCTTCGGGTCCGGTTTTCTTTAGAAAACCCGATCCGGTTTTTTTTTTCGAGATGTTTGGTTTTTTTTAAAAAAAAACCCTAGATGGTTTTATTTTTTTCGGTTTTCTTATTTAATGAACGTTCACCGACCCGTTCGTTTCAATGAATGTGTTCGTTGTATTAGTTTTGTTAACAAGCGTCCAGTTATTTAAGCTGTTAAATCGTTTTTCTTTTTAATCGGATTTAATCCGTTATTTTCGATGTTGATTTACGATTCGATTTTCAAATCTGTTTAATTTCTCGCTCGTTTATCGGAATCAGGTGATTCAAGCGCCTGGAGTTTCGTTACGAAACCGCCGTTCCGACTAACCTACTTACCCAGAGTTTTGCTACTGTAAAATTTTGACTTAGTTTCAAATTGCTAAACCGAGTCGTTCTCCCTCGAGTTTCGACTTTCGATGCTTTGTTTGATTCGATTCTTTTGCAACCAGGGTTCTTAAGTTGAACTTTCTGGTTAGATCTTTTATTCGAGATTTCCCTGTGCATTAGATGAGTACTTATTGTATGCTTGTTGTTTGTCTGCGTTAGATCACCCGAGTGCGCCGCTTGTTACTTGAGTCTCTAGGTTTGTGGATCGTCGACAAGGCAAGTAACACTTGATCATACTTTCTCATACCCAGTTTTGTGCATTAGATCAATCCTCAAACACTTGCATGAATAGGATCTAATTAAATTGTGGGATGGGAAGTAGATTGAGGTAGTACCTATTACTGTTTTACTTATGAAACCTTTGGGAGTTACTCTCACGTTTGTTTATTATGCTATGCTATGCTAGTAGACATGGATTGGGTGAGTGAATATCCATGACAGATGTGAGATTGATAATTAATGGTTTATCTAAGGTGGCAACTTAAACACACATCCTGGGTGGATTGAGGCACCTGTTTTCAAGCAGGACTTGCCTGTGTTTTTTGGGACCGCCACCTGTGCTCAAAGGGATCATAAGATAATTCATACTAGTAACTAACGTGTGCAGCCACAAGCCACTATGGGCTCTGGCATAGTTGACTAAGTCGTCACGAACTCTTATAGCGGTGGACTAGCGGATGTAGGGGATGTAGGTGTACCGGTTCACCCATCGTAAGGGCTAAGCGCTTACGAAAGACTGTGTCTCGGTCATCCGTCTCTCAAACACCATGTAGTGCGAGAAACCAAGCGGAGGCGATCGAGTCTTGTGGGGAAAAGTCATAAACCTCTGCAGAGTGTACAAACTAATCATGATTAGCCGTGTCCCCGGTTATGGACAAACCTTGAGTATCTAGTACTTGAATATCATGTGAATCTCAACATGTTACTTCTAATAAAAGTTATTGGGTTTTAATGAGTACTTTTTAATTGGGATTGAGGATGTCATGTCAACCATTCTCAATGTTTAACAACCACCATGATAGTTAAATAAAATTATTCCTTTGATGTAGGGAAAAATTTGCTTTTCGCTTAAAAATCAGAACCATAGAGCTTTCCACCAGCCAAATATGCATGTAGTATAGGCTTGTTGCTTCATTACTCTCTATGTGTTACATTGCCGGCATATTCCACGTCTTTGACCCGTTTTTGGGCTGCAACTTTCATGTTCAGAGACTTTTCGAATGACGCAGTAAGGTGTTTAGGTCGTGGTTCTATACTCAGTGATGCCGATGGAGTTGATGGACTCACTTATCTTCCAAGTCTTCCGCTGTTATCGTTATTAGATGGCCTTAAGCCATATTTATTGTAATAAGTCCTCTTACGGACAATCGATGTAATAAGTGTGTGATTGCTACTCTGCTATAAATCCTTAATCTTGTGTGGTGTCGGCATTATCGATCCAGGGGATGACACACGAGCACAGTAGACTTGATCCATTCGGTCTGGTCGCTTTCTGAGGATTTTATGGTTCCATGACATGGTGCCACATCAAATTTGTGCATTGCGTATTCAAACACAACACACACCACCTCCATATACATAATTGGGCCACGTGCACAGAGTGGGTTTTGTCTTCAGATAGTACTCCCTCGCGAGGTTATCGGCGACAAGCTAGCCCATTTTGCGGCACCGTGTGGACGTCCATCACTTTGACCAACAATGAGCGAGAGAGGTTATACGATCAAGTTGGATTCTGTTTGGTCCGTGTTCTGATGCGGCTTGGTGAGATGCCCTACCCTGACATGTGTGTGGGGGGGTGGGGGGCTACTTCGCACTACCCGCATCCTCCGTGGGGTCGGGGAAGTCCTGTTATTTTGTGAGGCACACGTGCCACATCAAAGTTGTGAATGGTAGTTACATATCACACCACACCCTTTTCACACATATAGTATAGGGCAACCCGCAGGTGGTTCGTATGTGGTCTCACCCATCTCCCGCCACAGACACACATTTTTGGGTCGGCACACGGTCCACCTTTGCTCGGAAGAGAAAGGGGAAGTTTGACCATATATATGATGGACTCCTATAGGTTTTGTGTTATGGTAGGGTGAGATTTCAAACGTAACTCTTTGGGGGCATGCATTCGTAGCTAGGATTCCCTTACCACTGATGCGAAGTGGGGTTCGTAGGGGGTGGCCGACTAGCAATACTGTGCGCTTTGTGCGACAGGGGCAACATCAAAGTTGTGCATTCGGTATTCGAACATCAAACCACCCTTTTCATACTTATATTTGGTCCACATGCAAGTGTGTTCGTGTTCTGACCCTTTCTCGCGTTATTCTTTTTGCCAAATTTATAAACAGCACACGGGTTGGATGAAGAAACTGTCTGCGATTGGGGACGCGACATACGATTCGGTCGAACTACCCGTGTGCCACGCCCGTGCCCCTGCAGTCACTCACATCAGCATAGTAGATTGGGCTCCATGAGGCTTGCCTCCTGCTCTCGAAAATATCTATTGCCTCGTAATCTCGAAAATATCTACCGCTTGGAAGGTTTTTATGTTTGACAGCACAGGATTAGTATGTGCGGACCGTGTGTGATGTATGTTACTCCCGCTCTGCTTCAACCCCTTGATTCAAATTTTCAGTAGCCCCGGCATTTTACTCCCGCCTCTGCTTCCCTCGCAATCTCAAAAATATCTGATCGCCCTTGATTCAAATTTTCAATAGCCCCGCCTTGTTACTCCCTCCTCTGCCCTCGCAATCTCAAAAATATTTGCTCTCCCTTGATCCAAATTTTCAGTAGCCCTGGCATTTTACTCCCCCCTCTGCATCCTTCGCAATCTCAAAAATATCTGCTCACCCTTGATCCAAATTTTCAGTAGCCCGGCATTCTACTCCCGCCTAGTAAAATTTTCAGTTGCCGTGGTATTTCCTTAAACACCACCTTGCCCCCCCCCCGCCTCTACACACACCATTGATAACCCACAAGTATAGGGGGTCAATTGTAGCCATTCTTGACAAGTAAGAGTGTCGAACCCAATGAGGAGCTAAAGGTAGAATTTATATTCTCTCAAGTTCTATCAACCACCGATACAACTCTACGCACGCTTGACATTCGCTTTACGTAGAACAAGTATAAAACTAGAAGTACTTTATAGGTGTGATAGAATAGGTTTGCAAGATAATAAAGAACACGTAAAAAAAGATAGGGGTTGTTTAGATAAATAAACAACTAAGTTGATTTTAGTAGAGAGCTTTTTGTCACAAGAAAGCTATTTGTCCCTAGGCAATCGATAACTAGACCAGTAATCATTATCGCAATTTTATATGAGGGAGAGGCATAAGCTAACATACTTTCTCTACTTGGATCATATGCACTTATGATTGTAACTCTAGCAAGCATCTGAAACTACTAAAGATCATTAAGGTAAAACCCAATCATAGCATTATAAGGTATCAAGTCCCCTTTACTCCCATACGCAAACAACCTACTTACTCGTGTTTGTGCTTCTATCACTCACGCCACCCACCATAAGCGAATCATGAACACATTGCAAACCCTACAGTGGGGATCCCTCACGCTTGCGTGACACGGAGAGTACCATAGGACAACACCAATAATAAAACATGCAACTCAAACCAATCACGGTCATCAATTAACCCATAGGACAAAACGGATCTACTCAAACATCATAGGATAGCTATACATCATTGGGAAATAATATATAGTGTTGATCACCATGTTTAAGTAGAGATTACAGAGGGGGAGTAGGGGTGTTACACCACTACATAGAGGGGGAGAGAGTTGGTGATGATGGCGGCAAAGTTGTTGGTGTAGATCGCCAGTCACGATGATGGCCCGTGACGTTCCAATGCCACCGAGAGAGATGGGAGAGAGCCCCCCTCTTTCTTATTCTTCCTTGGCCTCCCCCCTAGATGGGAGGAGGGTTTCCCCTCTGGTCCTTGGCCTCCATGGCGGCGAAGGGGCGAGAGCCCCTCCGAGATTGGATCTCTCTCTCTGTTTCCATTTGTTTCTCGCTCTTAGATTCTGGCCTTTCACCATTTCTTAAATTCCCAGAGATCCCTAACTCCGATTGGGCTAAAAATTTAACACGATTTTTATCCAGATATTACCCTTCTTGCGGCAAAATAAGGGAACCGACCGCCTTACGGGGTGGCCACAAGCCCCCTGGCCATGCCCAGGGTAGGGGGCGCACCTCCAGGGCTTGTTGGCCCCTTGGGCATCATTTCGTGTTGATTATAATTCCCAAAAATCACATATATTCCAAAAAAATCTCCATAAGTTTATCGCATTTGGACTTTGTTTGGTATGGATATTCTGCGAAACAAAAAACATGCAACAAACACGAACTGTCACTAGGCACTAGATCAATATGTTAGCCCCAAAAATAGTATAAAAAGTTGACAAAAGTATATGAAAGTTGTAGAAAATTGGCATGAAACAGTCAAAAATTATAGATACGACAGAGACGTATCAGCATCCCCAAGCTTAATTCCTGCTCGTCCTCGAGTAGGTAAATGATAAAAAAGATAATTTTTGATGTGGAATGCTACCTAGCATAATCTTGATTATATAATCTAATCATGGCATGAATATTAAGACACGAGTGATTCAAAGCAATAGTCTATCATTTGACATTAAGAAAATAATACTTCAAGCATACTAATAAAGCAATCATATCTTCTCAAAATAACATGGCCAAAGAAAGTTATCCCTACAAATTCATATAGATGCAGCTATGCTCCATCTTCATCACACAAAGTATTTCATCATGCACAACCTCTATGACAAGCCAAGCAATTGTTTATACTTTTAATGTTCTCAAGCCCTTTCAACTTTAACGCAATACATGAGCGTGAGCCATGGATATAGCATTATCGGTGGAATAGAATATGATGGTGGAGGCTGTGTGGAGAAGACAAAAAAGGAGAAATTCTCACATCGACGCAGCTAATCAATGGGTTATGGAGATGCCCATCAATTGATGTCAATGCGAGGAGTAGGGATTGCCAAGGAACGAATGCACTAAGAGCTATAAGTGTATGCAATCTCAAACTGAAAACTAAGTGGGTGTGCATCCAACTTGCTTGCTCATGAAGTCCTCGGGCATTTGAGGAAGCCCATCATCGGAATATACAAGCCAAGTTCTATAATGAAAATTCCCACTAGTATATGAAAGTGATAACTCAAGAGACTCTCTACTATGAGGAACATTGTGCTACTCTGAAGCACAAGTGTGGTAAAAGGATAGTAGCATTGCCCCTCTCTCTTTTTTCTCTCATTTTTTTGTTTTCTTTTTTTGGGCTCTCTCTTTTTTTTGGCCTCTTTTTTTTCTCGTCCAGAGTCTCATCCCGACTTATGGGGGAATCATAGTCTCCATCATCCTTTCCTCACCGGTACAATGCTCTAATAATGATGATCATCACACTTTTATTTACTTACAACTCAATATTACAACTCGATATCTAGAACAAAGTATGACTCTATATGAATGCCTCTAGCAGTGTACCAGGATGTGCAACGATCTAGCATAGCAAAGAAATAAAAAAACGGGCAAGCCATGAAAATATCATGCTAGCTATCTTATGATCATGCAAAGCAATATGACAATGAATGTTCAAGTCATGTATATGATGATGATGGAAGTTGCATGGAAATATATCTCGGAATGGCTATGGAAATGCCATAACAGGTAGGTATGGTGGCTGTTTTGAGGAAGATATAATGAGGCTTATGTGTGATAGAGCGTATCATATCACGGGGTTTGGATGCACCGGCAAAGTTTGCACCAACTCTCGAGGTGAGAAAGGGCAATGCACGATGCCGAAGAGGCTAGCAATGATAGAAGGGTGAGAGCGCGTATAATCTGTGGACTCAACATTAGTCATAAAGAACTCACATACTTAATGCAAAAATTTATTAGCCATCAAAGCAAAGTACTAATACACATGCCCCTAGGGGGATAGATTGGTAGGAAAAGACCATCGCTCGTCCCCGACCGCCACTCATAAGGAAGACAATCAAAAAATAAATCATGCTCCGACTTCATCACAGAACTGTTCACCATACGTGCACGCTTCGGGAATCACAAACCTTAACACAAGTAGTTCTACCAATCCACTATTACTCACTAGCATGACTCTAGTATCACCATCTTTATAACGCAAAACTATTGCAAGGAATCAAACATATCATATTCAGTGATCTACAAGTTTTATGTAGGATTTTATGACTAACCATGTGAAAGACCAATTCCTGTCAACTCTCTAAATAGATATAAGCGAAGAATATGAGTTTAATTCTTTCTACAAAAGATATGCCCACGCTCTAACAAATATAAGTGAAGCAAAAGAGCATTCTACAAATGGCGGTTTTTTATGTGTGGAGAAACAGGCAATCCAAATTTCAAAAGATATAAGTGAAGCACATGAAGCATTCTATAAAGCCATACTCAAAAGATATAAGTGAAGTGCAAAGAGCATTCTATAAATCAACCAAGGACTATCTCATACCAGCATGGTGCATAAAATAAAATGGGAAAATAAACAGAAAAGACGCTCCAAGATTTACGCATATCATGTGACGAATAAAAATATAGCTCCAAGTAAAATTACCGATGATCGTTGGAAGAAAGAGGGGATGCCTTCCAGGGAATCACCAAGCTTAGTTGCTTTGGAGTCCTTGAATATTACTTTCGGGTGCCTCAGGCATCCCCAAGCTTAGGCTCTTGCCACTCCTTATTCCTTCATCCATCATGATCTCAACCAAAACTTGAGAACTTCAATCACACAAAACTTAACAAAACCCTCGTGAGATCCGTTAGTATAATAAAACAAATCACCACTTTAAGTATTGTTGCAAACCCATTCATTTTTTGTTTTTGCATTGTAGCTAATGTATTATAACTTCTCCATGGCTTATACCACCGACAAAATCGATAATTTCATCAAAATTAGCAAAACAATGCATCAAAAACAGAATTTGTCTTAAACAGGACAGTATGTGGCAATCTGAACATCTATCATACTTCTATAACTCCAAACATTCTGATCAACTAGAAAAAATAAACAATTTGTATAGCGATACTGCGCAAAAAGTTTCATAAGCTTTTCACGTTCCAGTAAAAAATGTAAATTCACGCACTACAACCAAAGTTTCTGTTTTTGCACTGCACACACCAAACAAGCAATCTAATCATCCTAAAGGAAAATCTTGGCACATTATTTTTATAATACAATGGATTTGTACAAGGGGGTAATTATTTATGTTGAAAAGTTTCTGTAATTCAATATTTGCAAAGTTTCCGTGGGCATGAACAAAGTCAAGGAGCTCCCCCACTTCAACGGTGCTCATCCGTCTTACTTTCACTTTTCTTATTGAAAAAGATTTTAAGTTCCCCTCTATATTTTTTGTTTTTAAACTTTATATAAGCACACAACAGAATAAAATGACTCTATAAAACTTCCGGGTTGTCTCCCTGGCAGCGCTTTCTTTAAAGCCATTAAGCTAGGCATATAGTGCTCAAGTAATGGAACCACCCGGATCCCAAGGTATATCAAAGCCAGTTTTAATTAAAAATGATTTGTATTATAGTATTGAGCGCATAGTAACATATATCATGCAACAACGAATTCTAATTCTCTTCCTATGCATCGGCATGTCATAAGAGAACAATTCATGCACACAAAGTAAAGGCCAATACATAGTATAAACAGTTTCTTGCAATTTTATCGTATTTGAAACATAGAGAGACGGAGATGTAGTTCCTCTCTCATAATAATTGAAAGTAGGAGCAGCAAGCACATGCATATTATATTCATCAAAATCATCTTATGTAGTAGTAAAATGCAACCCATCAATATAATCCTTAATAAGCCCAAGCTTCTCCGATATAGTGTAGTTGGGAGAATTCAAAAAGATAATAGGACTATCATGTGTGGGTGCAATAGTAACAATTTCATTCTTCACATAAGGAACTATATAAATTTCATCTCCATAAGAATAATTCATATTGGCATCTTGGCCACAAGCATAGCAAGCATCAATTTCATCAAAAAGAGATATTTCAAGCGAATTAAAGGGATCATAGCAATCAACATAGCATTCATCCTTCGGTAAGCACGAAGGGAAATTAAATAATGTATTAGTTGAAGAGTTACTCTCATTAGAAGGTGGGCACGGGTAGCTAATCTGCTCTTCCTCCTTTTGTTCTTCGCTCTCCTCGTCATCTTTTTCATATAATGAGCTCACAGTGTCATCAATCTCTGATACGTCTCCAACGTATCTATAATTTTTGATTGCTCCATGCTACTTTATCCACTATTTTGGACTATATTGGGCTTTATTTTCCACTTTTATATTATTTTTGGGACTAACCTATTACAGGAGGCCCAGCCGAAATTGTTGTTTTTGCCTATTTCGGTGTTTGAAGAAAGCGGAATATCAAACGAGTCCAAAGCGGAATGAAACCTTGAGGCGTGATTTTCTCACCGAGCGTGATCCGGGAGACTTGGACCCTACGCCAAGGAACAGCAGGCGGTCACGAGGGTGGAGGGCGCCCCCCTAGGCGCGCCCCTGCCTCGTGGGCCCCCTGTTGCTCCACCGGCGTACTCCTTCCTCCTATATATACCTACGTACCCCCAAACGATCAGAACAGGAGCCAAAAACCTAATTCCACCGCCGCAACTTCCTGTATCCACGAGATCCCATCTTGGGGCCTGTTCCGGAGCTCCGACGGAGGGGGCATCCACCACGGAGGGCTTCTACATCATCACCATAGCGTCTCCGATGAAGTGTGAGTAGTTTACTTCAGACCTTCGGGTCCATAGCTAGTAGCTAGATGGCTTCTTCTCTCTTTTGGATCTCAATACAATGTTCTCCCCTCCCTCGTGGAGATCTATTCGATGTAATCTTCTTTTTGCGGTGTGTTTGTTGAGACCGATGAATTGTGGGTTTATGATCTAGCTTATCTATGAATAATATTTGAATCTTCTCTGAATTCTTTTATGTATGATTGGTTAACTTTGCAAGTCTCTTCGAATTATCCGTTTGGTTTGGCCAACTAGATTGGTAGTTCTTGCAATGGGAGAAGTTCATAGCTTTGGGTTCAATCTTGCGGTGTCCTTACCCAGTGATAGAAAGGGTTGCAAGGAACGTATTGTACTGTTGCCATCGAGGATAACAAGATGGGGTATTTATCATATTGCATGAGTTTATTCCTCTACATCATGTCATCTTGCTTAAGGCGTTACTCTGTTTTTAACTTAATACTCTAGATGCATCTTTGGATAGCGGTCGATGAGTGGAGTAATAGTAGTGAATCTTGAGAATCGTTTGGTCTACTTGTCTCGGACGTGATGCCTATATACATGATCATACCTAGATATACTCATAACTATGCTCAATTACATCAATTGCTCAACGGTAATTTGTTCACCCAAGTAGAATACTTATGCTCTTGAGAGAAGCCACTAGTGAAACCTATGGCCCCGGGTCTATTCTCATCATATCAATCTCCATCACTTTAATACTTGCTTTGTTTTCACTTTGCCTTTTACTTTTCACTTTGCATCTCTATACCAAAAATACCAAAATATTATCTATCATCTCTATCGGATCTCACTCTCGTAAGTGACCGTGAAGGGATTGACAACCCCTAATCGTGTTGGTTGCGAGTAGCTATCGTTTTGTGCAGGTCAGGGGGACTTGTCGTGGCCTCCTCTTGGATTGATACCTTGGTTCTCAAAAGCTGAGGGAAATACTTACGCTACTTTGCGTTTGCATCATCCTCTCCTCTTGGGGAAAACCAACGCGATGCTCAAGAGGTAGCAAGAAGGATTTACGGGCGCCGTTCCCGAGGAGTCTCATAAAAGTCAACATACCAAGTACCCATCACAATCCCTATCTCTCGCGTTACATTATTTGCCATTTGCCTCTCGTTTTCCTCTCCCCCACTTCACCCTTGCCGTTTTATTCGCCATCTCTTTCCCAATCTCCTCCTCTCTTTTCCGTTTGCCTTCTCGTTGCCTTTTTCCTCGTCCGCTTGTTTGCTCGTGTTTTGGATTGCTTGTTTGTCGCGATGGCTCAAGATCCTACTAAATTGTGTGACTTCACCAATACCAATAATAATGATTTCCTTAGCACTCCGATTGCTCCTCTTGCCAATCTCGAATCTTGTGAAATCAATCTTGTTTTATTGAATCTTGTTATGAAAGATCAATTCGTCGGCCTTCCTAGTGAAGATGCCGCTACTCATTTGAATAACTTCGTTGATTTATGTGATATGCAAAAGAAAAAAGATGTCGATAATGATGTCGTTAAATTGAAGCTATTTCCTTTTTAGCTTAGAGATCGTGCTAAAGCGTGGTTTTAATCTTTGCCTAAAAAAATTATTTATTCTTGGAAAAAGTGCAAAGATGCTTTTATCTCTAAGTATTTTCCTCCCGCTAAAATTATCTCTCTTAGGAGCGATATTATGAATTTTAAGCAACTTGATCATGAACATGTTGCACATGCTTGTGAAAGAATTAAATTTATGATACGAAATTGTCCTACTCATGGTTTGAACTTGTGGATGATTATACAAATTTTTATGCGGATTGAATTTTGCTTCTAGAAATCTTTTAGATTCGGCATGGGAGGCACTTTTATGGAAATCACTTTAGGAGATGCTACTAAACTCCTAGATAATATTATGGTTAATTATTCTCAATGGCATACCGAAAGACCTACTAATAAAAAAAGTGCATGCGATAGAAGAAATCAATGTTTTGAGTGGAAAGATGGATGAACTTATGAAATTATTTGCTACTAAGAGTGTTTCTTCCGATCCTGATGATATGCCTTTGTCTACCTTGATTGAGAATAATAATGAAACTATGGATGTGAATTTTGCTAGTAGGAATAATTTTGGTAACAACAGCATTATAGAGAATTTTAATCCTAGGCCTTATCCTAGTAATCCCTCTAATAATTATGGAAATTACTACAACAACTCTTATGGAAATTTTAATAAGATACCCTCTGAATTTGAGAGTAGTGTTAAAGAGTTTATGAATTCACAAAAGAATTTTAATGCTTTGCTTGATGAGAAATTGCTTAAAGTTGATGATTTGGCTAGGAACGTTGATAGAATTTCTCTTGAGGTTGATTCTTTAAAGCTTAGATCTATTCACTCCTAAGCATGATATCAATGAGTCTCTCAAAGCTATGAGAATTTCCATTGATGAGTGCAAAGAAAGAACCGCTAGGATGCGTGCTTCCAAAGATGCCTTTATTAAAGCGTGTTCTTCCAATTCCTATGAAAATCAAGATGAAGATCTAAAAGTTATTGATGTGTCCCACATTAAATCTTTGTTTTGCAATATGAATCTTGATGAAACTGAATATGATCTTCCTTTACCTAGAAGGCGTTCCAAGAATTCGGAGTTTTTAGATCTTGATGATGAAATTGATAAAAGTGGGATTGAAAGAAATAAAAACCTAGATGTTGCTAAACCCACTATATTTGATCTCAAGGAATTTAATTATGAAAATTGCTCTTTAATTGATTGTATTTCCTTATGCCATCCGTGCTAAATTCTCCTCATGCTTATAGTCAAAATAAGGCCTTTACCGAACACATTGTTGATGCCTTGATGCAATCTTATGAAGAAAACCTTGAGTTGAAAGTCTCTATCCCTAGAAAATTCTACGATGAGTGGGAACCTACTATTAAAATTAAAATCTAAGATTATGAGTTTCATGCTTTGTGTGATTTGAGTGCTAGTGTCTCCACTATCCCCAAAACTTTGTGTGATTTGCTAGATTTCCGTGACTTTGATGATTGCTCTCTAAACTTGCATCTTGCGGATTCCACTATTAAAAAACCTATGGGAAGAATTAATGATGTTCTTATTGTTGCAAATAGGAATTATGTGTCCGTAGATTTTATCGTTCTTGATATAGATTGCAATCCTTCATGTCCTATTATTCTTGGTAGACCTTTCCTTAGAACGATTGGTGCAATTATTGACATGAAGGAAGGGAATATTAGATTCCAATTTCCATTAAAGAAAGGCATGGAACACTTTCCTAGAAAGAAAATAAAATTACCATATGAATCTATCATGAGAGCCACTTATGGATTGCCTACCAAAGATGGCAATACCTAGATCTATCCTTGCTTTTATGCCTAGCTAGGGGCGTTAAACGATAGCGCTTGTTGGGAGGCAACCCAATTTTATTTTTAGTTTTTTGTTTTTGCTTCTGTTTAGCAATAAATAATCCATCTAGCCTCTGTTTAGATGTGTTTTTATGTTTTAATTACTGTTTGTGCCAAGCTAGACCCATTGGATCTTCTTGGATGATAGTTATTTGATCTTGCTGTAATTTCCAGAAACTTTGCGCACAGTTCCCGAATTATTAAAAATCACCAGAACGTCATAAAATACTGATTCCAATTGCTGATGATCAATAAACAAATTGTCTAGGTCTTATAATTTTAGTAGATTTTTTGGAGTTCCAGAAGTTTGCGTTAGTTACAGATTACTACAGACTGTTCTGTTTTTGACAGATTCTGTTTATCGTGTGTTTTTTGCTTATTTTGATGAATCTATGGCTAGTAAAATAGTTTATAATCCATAGAGAAGTTGGAATACAGTAGGTTTAACACCAATATAAATAAAGAATGAGTTCATTACAGTACCTTAAAGTAGTCTTTTGTTTTCTTTCTCTAGCAGACTCACGACATTTCTATTGAGTTTTGTGTTGTGAAGTTTTCAAGTTTAGGGTGAATTCTTTTGATGGATTATGGAACAAGGAGTGGCAAGAGCCTAAGCTTGGGGATGCCCATGGCACCCCAAGATAATCAAGGACACCAAAAGTCAAAGCTTGGGGATGCCCGGAAGGCATCCTCTTTAAATCCACTTCCATCGGTAATTTACTTGGAGCTATATTTTTATTCACCACATGATATGTGTTTTGCTTGGAGCGTCTTGTATTATTTGCGTCTTTGCTTGTTAGTTTACCACAATCATCCTTTATGTACACACCTTTTGAGAGAGCCATACATGAATTGGAATTTGATAGAATACTCTATGTGCTTCACTTATATCTTTTGAGCTTGATAGTTTTGCTCATAGTGCTTCACTTATATCTTTTGAGCATGATAATTTTTGCTCTAGTGCTTCACTTAGATCTTTTAGAGCACGGTGGTGGATTTGTTTTAAAGAAACTATTGATCTCTCGTGCTTCACTTAGATTATTTTGAGAGTCGTTAATAGCATGGTAATTTGCTTAATATTAATATACTTGGTATTCAAGATATGTGAAACTTTCTTTTGAGTGCGTTGAATACTAAGATAAGTTTGATGCTTGATAATTGTTTTGAGATATGGAGGTGATAATATTAGAGTCATGCTAGTTGAGTAGTTGTGAATTTAAATAATACTTGTGTTGAAGTTTGTGATTCCCGTAGCATGCACTTGTGGTGAACCGTTATGTGATGAACTTCAGACATGATTTATTTATTGATTGTCTTCCTTATGAGTGGCGGTCGGGAGACGGCGATGGTGTTTTCCTACCAATCTATCCCCTAGGAGCATCTTGCGTAATACTTTGCTTTGATAACTTCTAGATTTTTGCAATAAGTATATGAGTTCTTTATGACTAATGTTGAGTCCATGGATTATACGCACTTTTCCCATCCTTCCACCATTGCTAGCCTCTCTAATACCGCGCACTTTTAGCGATTATCATACACCCACCATATATCTTCCTCAAAACAGCCACCATACCTACCTATCATGGCATTTCCATAGCCATTCCGAGATATATTGCCATGCAACTTTCCACCGTTCGTTTTATTATGACACGCTCCATCATTGCCATATTGCTAGCATGATCATGTAGTTGACATCGTATTTGTGGCAAAGCCACCTTTCATAATTCTTTCATACATGTCACTCATGAATCATTGCATATATCGATACACTTGAGGAACATACATATAGAGTCATATTTTGTTCTAAGTATCGAGTTGTAATTGTTGAGTTGTAAGAAAAATAAAAGTGTGATGATCATCATTTACTCGAGCATTGTCCCAGTGAGGAAAGGATGATGGAGACTATGATTCCCCCACAAGTCGGGATGAGACTCCGGACGAAAAAAAAGAGGCCATAAAAAAAGGCCCAAAGAAAAAAAAGAAAAAAATGAGAGAAAAAGAGAGAAGGGACAATGTTACTATCCTTTTACCACACTTGTGCTTCAAAGTAGCACCAAGATCTTCATGATAGAGAGTCTCTCATTTTGTGACTTTCATATACTAGTGGGAATTTTTCATTATAGAACTTGGCTTGTATATTCCAATGATGGGCTTCCTCAAATACCCTAGGTCTTCGTGAGCAAGCGAGTTGGATGCACACCCACTTAGTTTCTTTTGTTGAGCTTTCATATACTTATAGCTCTAGTGCATCCGTTGCATGGCAATCCCTACTCAATTGATATCTATTGATGGGCATCTCCATAGCCCGTTGATACGCCTAGTTGATGTGAGACTATCTTCTCGCTTTTTGTCTTCTCCACAACCACCATCCTATTCCACATATAGTGCTATATCCATGGCTCACGCTCATGTATTGCGTGAAGATTGAAAAAGTTTTGAAAATGTTAAAGTATGAAACAATTGCTTGGCTTGTCATTGGGGTTGTGCATGATTTAAATATTTTGTGTGGGGAAGATGGAGCATAGCCAGACGATATGATTTTGTAGGGATAACTTTCTTTGGCCATGTTATTTTGAGAAGACATAATTGCTTAGTTAGTATGCTTGAAGTATTATTATTTTTATGTCAATATGAACTTTTTGTCTTGAATCTTTCGGATCTGAATATTCATACCACAATTAAGAAGATTTACATTGAGATTATGCCAAAGTATCACTCCGCATCAAAAATTCTCTTTTATCATTTACCTACTCGAGGACGAGCAGGAATTAAGCTTAGGGATGCGATCGTCTCCAACGTATCTATAATTTTTGATTCCTCCATGCTACTTTATCCACTGTTTTGGACTATATTGGGCTTTATTTTCCACTTTCATATTATTTTGGGACTAACCTATTAACCGGAGGCCCTGCCCGATTGTTGTTTTTGCCTATTTCAGTGTTTCAAGAAAGCGGAATATCAAACGGAGTCCAAAGCGGAATGAAACCTTGAGAACGTGATTTTCTCACGAGCGTGATCCAGGAGACTTGGACCCTACTCCAGGGAACAACAGAGGCGGTCACGAGGGTGGGGGGCGCGCCCCCTGCCTCGTGGGCCCCCTGTTGCTCCACCGACGTACTCCTTCCTCCTATATACCTACGTACCCCCAAACGATCAGAACAGGAGCCAAAAACCTAATTCCACCGCCGCAACTTCTTGTATCCACGAGATCCCATCTTGGGGCCTGTTCCGGAGCTCCGCCGGAGGGGGCATCCACCACGGAGGGCTTCTACATCATCACCATAGCCTCTCTGATGAAGTGTGAGTAGTTTACTTAAGACCTTCGGGTCCATAGCTAGTAGCTAGATGGCTTCTTCTCTCTTTTGGATCTCAATACAATGTTATCCCCTCTCTTGTGGAGATCTATTCGATGTAATCTTCTTTTTGCGGTGTGTTTGTTGAGACCGATGAATTGTGGGTTTATGATCCAGCTTATGTATGAATAATATTTGAATCTTCTCTGAATTCTTTTATGTATGATTGGTTATCTTTGCAAGTCTCTTGAATTATCCGTTTGGTTTGGCCAACTAGATTGGTAGTTCTTGCAATGGGAGAAGTGCATAGCTTTGGGTTCAATCTTGCGGTGTCCTTACCAGGATGTGAAAAGGGTTGCAAGGCACGTATTGTATTGTTGCCATCGAGGATAACAAGATGGGGTATTTATCATATTGCATGAATTTATTCCTCTACATCATGTCATCTTGCTTAAGGCGTTACTCTGTTTTTAACTTAATACTCTAGATGCATGCTTTGGATAGCGGTCGATGAGTGGAGTAATAGTAGTAGATGCAAGAATCGTTTGGTCTACTTGTCTCGGACGTGATGCCTATATACATGATCATACCTAGATATACTCATAACTATGCTCAATTCTGTCAATTGCTCAACAGTAATTTGTTCACCCACCGTAGAATACTTATGCTCTTGAGAGAAGCCACTAGTGAAACCTATGGCCCCGGGTCTATTTTCATCATATCAATCTCCATCACTTTAATACTTGCTTTGTTTTTACTTTGCCTTTTAATTTTCACTTTGCATCTCTATACCAAAAATACCAAAAATATTATCTATCATCTCTATCAGATCTCACTCTCGTGAGAAGTGACCGTGAAGGGATTAACAACCCCTAATCGCGTTGGTTGCGAGTAGCTATCGTTTGTGCAGATACGAGGGACTTGTCGTGGCCTCTTCTTTGGATTGATACCTTGGTTCTCAAAAACTGAGGGAAATACTTACGCTACTTTGCTGCATCATCCTCTCCTCTTCGGGAAAATCCAACGCAGTGCTCAAGAGGTAGCAATCTCTTCTTCCATATGCAAAATATTAGTCTCTTCTTGGACAGCGAAGACTTTGTCAATAAACTCGTTAATATCGGCATTATCTTCATAGTTCTCATAGCAATATTTAAGTATAGCATAATTTACAAGTCTGTAAACAGCATCATCATAATTTTCACACTTTTCAAACAAAGATTCAATTTCATAAGCACTCTTAAAAGCAGCGAATTCTTATATTTGTTCCACATCATAGTAATCATATATACCATTAGCATAAGAAGCCAAGGTTTCATTATCATTTAATTTACATGAAAAGGGAAGGTGTGGAGCCTTCATCCTAGAGCAACAACTATAATGATATCTCAAGCATAAATTACGAGCATACCAATGCAACATGTGAATTTGATCCCGTCAGAGTTTCCCTTTTTGAGTCAAGCAATAATCCCTAAAGTATTCACGTTGATCCAACGTGTCTCCCATTATCAATTTGAATCGGATTTTCTTAGGATTATCAAAGTAGTATTTAATATTTTCCACGCAACGAGGATCGAGGGTTTCAAGAGGTTCCCCATCTCCATGAGTAGCAAGTACACCCTTTTTTTGGGTATTTCGTGTTCCATATCCATAACTAAAGATATAAAACAACTTAGAACAGGAAATAAAATCTACTTAGTGATAAAGCAAACAAGCACACATGAGAATATTCACCCCACGCTATTGCACCCCGGCAACGGTGCCATAAAATGGTCTTCATAACCCACAAGTATAGGGGATCAATTATAGCCTTTCTTGATAATTAAGAGTGTCAAACCCAACGAGGAGCTAAAGGTAGAATTTATATTCTCTCAAGTTCTATCAACCACCGATACAACTCTACGCACGCTTGACGTTCGCTTTACCTAGAACACGTTTAAAACTAGAAGTACTTTGTAGGTGTGATAGAATAGGTTTGCAAGATAATAAAGAACACGTAAATAAAAGATAGGGGATGTTTAGATAAGTAAACAACTAAGTTGATTTTAGTAGAGAACTTTTTGTCACAAGAAAGTTATTTGTCCCTAGGTAATTGATAACTAGACTGGTAATCGTTATTGCAATTTTATATAAGGGAGAGGCATAAGCTAACATACTTTCTCTACTTGGATCATATGCACATATGATTGAAACTCTAGCAAGCATCCACAACTACTAAATATCATTAAGGTAAAACCCAACCATAGCATTATAAGGTATCAAGTCCCCTTTACTCCCATGCGCAAACAACCTACTTACTCGTGTATATGCTTCTGTCACTCACGCCACCCACCATAAGTGAATCATGAACATATTGCAAACCCTACAGCGGGGATCCCTCACGCTTGCGCGACACAGAGATCACCATAGGAGAGCACCAATAATAAAACATGCAACTCAAACCAATAACGATCATCAATTAACCCATAGGACAAAACGGATCTACTCAAACATCAGAGGACAGCTAAGGGAGTCCTGGACTAGGGGGTGTCCGGATAGCCGAACTATCACCGTTGGCCGGACTCCTGGACTATGAAGATACAAGATTGAAGACTTCGTCCCGTGTCCGGATGGGACTTTCCTTGGCATGGAAGGCAAGCTTAGCGTCTGGATATGTAGATCTCCTACCAATGTAACAGACTCTGTGTAACCCTAACCCTATTTGGTGTCTATATAAACCGAAGGGTTTTAGTCCGTACGACGAAGAACAATCATACCATAGGCTAGCTTCTAGGGTTTAGCCTCTCCGATCTCGTGGTAGATCTACTCTTGTACTACCCATATCATCAATATTAATCAAGCAGGAGTAGGGTATTACCTCCATCGAGAGGGCCCGAACCTGGGTAAAAACACCGTGTCCCTTGTCTCCTGTTACCATCCGCCTAGGCCTTGCGATTGGGACCCCCTACCCGAGATCCGCCGGTTTTGACACCGACATTGGTGCTTTCATTGAGAGTTCCTCTGTGTCGTCACCTATAGGCCCGATGGCTCCTTCGATCATCAGCAACGACGCGGTCCAGGGTGAGATTTTTCTCCTCGGACAGATCTTCGCATTCGGCGGCTTTACCTGCTGCGGGCCAATCGCTAGGCCATCTGCGGCAGAGATTGAAAGCTTCGCCCCTGGCCATCAGGTCAGATTTGGAAAGCTTGAACTATCGGCCGATGTCCGTGGAGACTTGATCTTGACGGATTCGAGCCCGCGGCGGCGATGCCGCACCGTCTCGATGGGTGCGATCTAGCTCTGCCAGCAAAGCGGTGCCACAGAGGCCGCACGAGTGCCGCTCGACCCTTTAATCCGGAGCCGGTTTAGCCCGATCGAGGATGGTTGGTTGGACACCGCCTCGAGGGGCTGAAATCTCTACGGCGATTGAGCGAACACCATCCCTGTCCTTTGCTGCGGCTTCGTGACTCCTGTGTGCGGACTCCTTTCCGGGACTCGAACCTCCAGCGCCCCTGCGGTCGAATCGGCATGGCGCGGTTATGGAGTTCACCGCCAGCGGGACGTCTTTCGGCACTTCGCCCTTTGGCGATATCACGAACTCATTAAAGTCTCTCTCTTTGTCAGAGGAGCCTGGCGAACTCTGATCGGGAAGGTTGGGATTCAGACGACGAAGAAATTCAACGCCACCCACCACCCACTTTGTACCTTGCAGCCGATGATTTAACCGACATGCTCGACTTCGACTCCGAAGACATCGACGGTATGGACGACGGTGCCGGAGACGATCAAGAGCCAGCGCCCACGGGGCACTGGAAGGCCACCTTGTCGTATGAAATATACATGGTGGACATCCCAAAAGATGGGAATGGCGATGGAACAGCGGAGAGATGACCCTCCAAGAAACAACCCAAGCGCCGACGTCGGCTGGCGCCTCTAAATCCCGCCACAGTAAAAGCGGTGATTCCAGCACGGGAGACAATAATACCGGACGGTGCGAGGCGACCCCCTCCAATGAGTTGGCCGAGGAGGAGGAGAAAGCAAGTCCGCATGACGGCGGTCTGTGAAAGAGAGGTAGAGGGCGATAATTATGCGCCCCCCTCACGAAGGCGAGGCAAGCCTCGACGACAGCAGGTCGTCGTGCGAGGAGGATCCGTCCATTAACAAGAGCGTTTTAAATGCAGGCTCATGGCCACGGCAAGCAGCCTCAAGAAAAGCGACAATAGCTTAAAGCGACCAAGACACGCTGGGCAGCGGATGGACCAAAGTCCTTGCAGCCGAAGAGTCTGTAACTCGAGCGCCCCTCAAAAGCTACCCCAAAGCGCAGGCCGTTGCCTCGGCCAGGAGGAAGCACCAGCGTCACTGGCGCGACATGGCGAACCGGCCACCCGTGGGCCTTGGCGGAGAAGCCTCTCGGCCCTCCGCTCAAGCCGCGCCCGACGCCGCTCAAAAAGTACCAAGGCACGGGAGAAGCGCCCGGACTTGCAAGAATATACTAGAGGATAAGGCAAAGCAAAACAAGATCAATCTACAGATCGCGTGGCGTAGCGACTCGGGATGATTAAATCACGCGGAATCTGACAACCCGGCGGCGGGCGAACACGATGAGACAAAAGCTCATATGAGCTCTACGTCGTGATATAGCCCAATACATAGGCGCCGCACCCACTATGCTTCACAGATGAAGTAATGGATCATCAAATCCACGAGGGCTTCACACGCGTAAACATCGAATCATCACGATGGTACCACGAGATCCTGCGGTCCGGATCGAGGACTATCTCCTCCATATCCACATGGCCCGCGGTGATGATCTACATGCCATCAAATACCTCCCTCAAGCTTAAAGGACCAGCTGGCATTGGCTCAACAGCTTGCCCGGCCAGAGTCAATCGGTTGTTGGGAGGACACGGAAGCCGCATTCCTCGATAACTTCGGGGCACATATGTGCGACTACCGACGCCGATGACCTTAGCCATATAATTCAGCAGCGGAAGAATTGGCGGAACAATTACGGGCCAGCAGTTCCTAACAAAGAAAAAATTAGATCGTCATTTGTCCGGATGCGGGCGCTAGCAACCTTCAAACACAACATCCATGACGAGTGGCTAGCCAGCACCTAGGGCGGAAAAGCGAAATCCATGGCAGCCCTCACCACACTCATGACCGCTTTTGCGGCGGAGAGGACAGTGGCTAGCTCGAAGCAACAACTTGGCCAAACACCACGGTAGTTCGGATACCAAGGACAGCAATGGTAGGTGGCGTCGCAACAAGCATAAAGGCCGCGTGCGGTGACAATCACGAAGAATCTGACGGTAAATGTAGGATTCAGAGGCTCTAAACCGGTCGGCGGAAGAAGCCATTCAAAAGAAATACCGGGGCCCGTCCAACTGGACCGAATACTCGATCGCTTGTGCGGATACATGGCACCCCGAAAAACCAGCCAACCACACCAGCGATTTTTGGGTGTTCAAGCAAGCGAGCAAGCTAAGCGCCAAAACAATGACAAGGGGCTGCATAAGCGATGACAAGGAAGAGCCCGGCCGCCCGAACAATAGAGGACAGAAGGGCTTTCCCACACAAATGCAGACGGTGAACCTGATATCACGCAACCCACATACCCAAAAGGGAGCGAGCGTGCACTAAAATGCGTATATGCGTGAGCAGTCGCCCAAGTTCAACCCATGGTCTTCTGCCCGATCGCCTTTGATCGAAGGACCACCCCACTAGCATCCGTCCGCGGTGGTTTACGCGCATTGGTTCTTGACCCAATTATTGTGGATTTCACCTCACCAGTCTGATGGGCGGCGGCGGCAACTGAACCTGATTTATCATGATACGGTGCACAAAATGGGCATAGACCCGTCAAGAATCAAACCCACAAAGGCGACCTTTAAAGGCGTCATTCAAAGGAATGTAGAGGCCAACTATGCAGGCTCCGTTACACTTGAAGTGGTCTTCGGATCCCGGATAACTTCCGGAGTGAGAGTTAATCTTCGACATAGTCCCGTTCGCGGCGGCTATCACGCCTTTGCTTTCGGAGAACCGCATTCACAAAATTCAATGCGGTGCCGCACTACGCGTACCTAAAGCTCAAGATGCCAGGCCCTCGAGGCGTAATCACGGTCAATGGAAACAGCGAACGCTCCCTCCGAACGGAGGAGCATACGGCCGCCCTTGTGGCAGAAGTGCAGAACAGCCTCTTAAGGCAATCCTCCAGTCCGGCCAATAAACAATCGGACCTTTGTCAAGCGCGCCGGGTAACCCTCAGCAAGACCGCTGGCGCGTTAGGGCAAAAGCGTAATGTCGGACTAACCCCAGCCCTCGCGAAATTGCGAAGCCCGATTACTGGCGTGCATAACTACGCTTTCTGGAGATACCATGGGCATAAGGGGAGGAGCACGACCACGGCGCGAAATGCGGCTCAACCGCACTTTGGGGGCTCGATTGTGTCATTCTTTTCTTTCTTCTTTTCTCTTACTTTCAGGACTCCGTTTCCGAGAAGCCCTGTCCAAGCACTAGCAACTGCTGCCAGAACTCACGATGCAACAGCCGAGGAAGCAAAAAGCTCATTCGAATGTCGGTGGTCTCTACTACGAGCATTATACTGTTTTACATACCATCCCGCAGCTTACCCACGGAGAGGACATGTTAAATAGTCCATCCCTTGCTTATCGCACCATTTGTATCGTCCTGCCTTCATTGCGATATCTTTTGAATAAACAATACATAGCTTGCGCTTATTATTGCGTTCCTTTTCCTTTTCCCATATATGTTCATCTATGACATGTTGCACTTTTAGTACACTTTAGATACGGCCACCACACTGAGGGGCTTATGTACCCCAAAAACATGGTGTGACAAGTCCGAACACTTTCACAAGTGTGGCACCGAACTTATAGCATTATATGCATCGGCTCCGAATCATGTCTTGGGTCAATAGTTGGGTTTGCGGCTCCCATGTTTTGGTACCTTACGTTCCGTTATATCGGCTAAGGTAAGCGCCATTTGGGAGAATAACTTCTATGATTGTGCCCGGTTGAGCTGGGTTGAGCACCTCGGTGGAGAAAGCTAAAGCGGCCGTCATGATAAGGCAAGAGCCGATCGCTGTTCGAGAGGTTTCTTCGAGGTCCCTAAAGACTTATGCAGCTTAGGCGAGGAACCGGCATTGTCCGGCCAAATGGCGTGGATAGCGCCCAAACTCGGTCTTCGAATACTAGGGGCTTCGCGAAATTTAAAATTATAGAATTCTATGGCTAAGTGAGAGTGTTCAAGCACTATAAGTCTGGTTGCCTTGTTCGTTCGTTGGCGCCTCCCTCGAAGGACCCAAGAATGGGCAAGAGCGCTCAAGTTTATCCGAACACCCATTTTCGTGGCATGGAAATTTGAAGCCAACGACTTGCCATCTCTCAAATTTTGATAAACAGCCGCCTGAAGGTAATATTTTAAATTCACAAGCGTTGCTTAAGCGCATATGAACAAGTTTGAAGCGTCTGAGGATAACAAATGCGAGTCTATTCAAAATTACATCTTTGGAGCATTCACCGCTATCGGGCGGGCACCCTCGAGGCGCCCTCATAATACATTTCGGGCTTGCGATGCTCCTTGCCGGTGGTGGTCCGTCCTTCACAAGCTTCTCACCGTCGGCTTGCCCCGGTGCACCTTAGTGCGGGCAAGGCCCTCTGAGCACCTTCAATGCGAGCGGAGCGCTTGATGACTTCAAGCCTTGGGCGAGGCATCCTGGCCGCCTTACCAACTCGAAGTAACTCCGGGCATGGCTTCCAGTTAGCCACAGCCAAACTATGAGGCCCTTCATGGCCTGTTCGGCGACCTTGTGGAGCTCGACCAAGCTACTTTCAAATTTGGTCGCTCGAAGGCACGGATGTCCGGCCTCGGCATCTTGAGACAGAACACCTTCTCCGTCGAGCTCCCTCTTGGCTCGGTAGAAAGCGGCGGCATCGGGAATTTTGCTGGGGCAGATCCGCGAAGGCTCCTGGAGAGCTCCGGATTCGGGTAAGTAACAGATAATTGACTTTTACATTCTTGATTTGCATAAAGAATGCCTTACCCGCCGCTATCTTCCTCATCACCTCAATCTCCTGGAGGGCTTTCTGGGCTTCGGCCTTAGCGGCCTTGGCACTCTCAGAGCCGAGGCAAGCTCGGACTCTCGGGTCTTGAGTCACGCTCCAAACCCTCGTGTTTTTCACGAGGCACGGAGCTCTTGCCAGATTCTCCTCCACCCGGGTGCGCCTCCCCCTTCTCTCGCTTCAGTCGCTGCGCTCACGCTTTGTTTTCGACGCGGTCACCGCTTCCTTGCCAGTCGCCACCTCGTTCGTGGCCCCTGCTTGATCTTCGCGTTATTCCTGTTATCTTTTGCAACCACATTTTAACAATTCCATAAGGTATTACTTACCTTCCTTGTCCTCGAGCTGCTTCTTGGCTTGGCCGAGAGCTTCGTTCTCGGACCGCTCGAGGCTCTCCTTCAATGCATTGACCTCCATGATCGGTCTGGCGGAGGTCGGCCAGGGCCTTTGCATTTCCATATTGACATAATTATGATAGACTCATGCGTATATCTTTTTAGATCCTCGGTCGGCTTTTCTCTCCAAACACGAACTAAGCATCATGGGCTCTTGTCTATGCGGTAATATTTTTACATATTCTAAACTTACCTCAAAGCTGTTAGAAGGCTGGTACAGGCTTCAGTCAACCCGCTCTTGGCGGACCGAACTTCTGGATCACCGCACTCATAGCAAAGTGCGGTGCTCCTCCTCGATGGAGGCGCTGTTAAGCGCCTCCGATAACTATCCGGCGCCTCCGGTTGGACGGAGGACACCGGCGTCTTACCCTTCTTCTGAAGGGGGCCGCTTGCCGGACTTGGAACCATTGAAGGTTCGGTATGGAGTCCGGACAAGGGTGGGCCCGACTTAGAGCCTGGGGTCTCGCTCCCCTCGCGCTGGAGTCCGGGAGGCTGCCTTGGGCGCCTCTGCGCCACCTCCTCTTGACCAGGCCCCTTGGAGCCCCACCTCGGCGTCGTCCCGGCCAGGCGAGGCAGGCGGCGGAAAAAGTGCTCTCCACTTGGACGAATTCAGGGACCCGGCTTGACGGCGAGAGCTGGAATCCTTGGGCAGGCTGCATGATTGTTCGGCATTAGAAGAACACTATGCAATGAAAAAAAACCATGGGTATCCGGACACTTACGATCTCGCCAGGGGCTTGGCCCTCGAGGGCCACTCCTCCTCGCCGTCGTTGGCGTTGGTGGAGACGTCCGGAGGAAGGGTACTTCCCTTCTTGGACCCTCCGGCCTCCCAGTCAGGCGGCCTTTCTTCTCTCTTCCCCGTGGGGAAGAGGCTTCTTTCCTCCTCCTCGTTCTCGGGAGAGGATTACGCTTCAGAAATCTGCGGCACTTGGTGCGGGAGCTCCTTGAGTTCCGTGGCCTCCTCTTGGCCTTCTTCTCCGACACCACGTGAGGTGCGGAACCAGCAACTCCGTCAAGCGGGCGTCCGGCTGGAGTCTTACGGCAAAGGCTGAGCCGGATTAATCTGTCCGGGCGTCTTCGACCCGATCTGTCAAAGGTTAGGGAGTTTTAGATCCGCATAGAGTCAAACTATGAAAAAGAGTCCCATAAAGGGTAAAATAACACCTCGGCGGCTTGAGCTGCGAGGCTAAATCGCGATCTTGGTGGCGGATGCGGGAACTTGGCGCCCTTGAACAGACACCTTCCGGGCATCTTCGTGCGTAGTGTGAAGAGCGGCTCAAGGTCGGTGTTGTCAGGATCAAACTCCCACAAATTCAAGGCCCGTTCTTGGCATGGGAGAATCCGGCGGATGAGCATAACCTGGACTACGTTGACAAGCTTGAGCTTCTTGTCCACCAGGTTTGGGACTGAGTTTGGAGTCCGGTCGGCTCTTCGAATCACCCCATGTCAGGCCCGTCTCTTTCCATGATGTGAGCAGTGTGGGGAGCCAGATCTGGTCCGGGGCGCCGCCCATTTTTAGTCGCGGCGGCTCGGTGATACAGAACCACCCCGATTGCCACCCCTTTATGGTCTCCACGAAGGAGCCCTCAAGCCATGTAACGTTGGGCATCCTGCCGCCATGGCGCCCTCCGCCTCCGCAGCCGGCCGCCCACTATCTTGACGGCGCTAAGGTCTTCAACCATAAACCAAAGTGGGGCTGGATGCGAGGAAAGCCTCACTGCATTTCCACGATAAACATCGAGATATTGAGGATGAAGTTTGGGGCGGATCGTGGAAATCCAGGCCGTAGTAGAACATGAGCCCCGGACAAATGGGTGAAGTGGAAAACCCTAGTCCATGGGAGGAAGTGGGTGAGGAACACCACCCTCTCATGGGGCACAGGGGTGGGGATGAGCTGCCTTGTTGGGAGCCGACACGTGATGTCGCGGACAAGTATCCGGCCTCCGCAGCTTTGTGATGTGCCCCTCGTGACGGAGGAGGCCATCCACTGCCTCTCGCTCCGGACATAATTGGAGAAGGTTGAGGTGGGATGTGCGGACTTGGGCGCTGGAGCTCGAGTGCGCGGAAATGGATGAGCAAAGGAGGAAGAAGGCGTAGGTGGAAAGGTGGATCCTTATCCCCTTATATGGACGGACGCAACTAAGCGCCCCGACCAGCCTGGTAAAACTAGCTTATCTCCCAAAGCGCCATAAATTGATGGCGCGGTGGAATTCTACGTCCGTATTGATGAGAATCCGGAATAAGGGGGACACGATCTGCTTTGACAAGGCGTGCCAAGAAACCGCCTCGCTAAGCGGCGGGTGAATGCAGTAAAAATGATTCGAGCGAAGACTTGGCCGTGGCGTGATGGCACTTCTGCTGGAATACGTCGGCCCGATTGATTTTGTGTAAATATTATTCTCTCACGGTGTTATGTGGAAATTATTTTGCGAGCGGACAACGTCATCCTTGTGTTCAAAATCTTCTATGAAGTATCGGAGGAGGAACGCCTTGCAATGCCTAAGACAATATGCGCAGCCTTGGACTTGTCGTCATTAAAGCCTGGTTCGAGGAGCTCTTGAGGAGTCCTGGACTAGGGGGTGTCCGGATAACCGAACTATCACCGTTGGCGGACTCTGGACTATGAAGATACAAGATTGAAGACTTACGTCCGTGTCAGGATGGGACTTTCCTTGGCGTGGAAGGCAAGCAGCGTCTGGATATGTAGATCTCCTACCGATGTAACCGACTCTGTGTAACCCTAACCCTATTCGATGTCTATATAAGCGAAGGGTTTTAGTCCGTAGGACGAAGAACAATCATACCATAGGCTAGCTTCTGGGGTTTAGCCTCTCTGATCTCGTGGTAGATCTACTCTTGTACTACCCATATCATCAATATTAATCAAGCAGGAGTAGGGTATTACCTCCATCGAGAGGGCAGAACACAGGTAAAAACATCGTGTCCCTTGTCTCCTGTTACCATCCGCCTAGGCGCTGATTCGGGACCCCCTACCCGAGATCCGCGGTTTGACACCGACATTGGTGCTTTCATTGAGAGTTCCTCTGTGTGTCGTCACCTATAGGCCCGATGGCTCCTTGATCATCGACAACAGACGGTCCGGGGTGAGATTTTTCTCCTCGGGACAGATCTTCGCGTCGGCGGCTTTGCCGCTTTTGTGGGCCAATTCGCTAGAGCCATCTGCAGCAGATTGAAAGCTTCGCCCCTGGCCATCAGGTCAGATTTGGAAAGCTTGAACTATACGGCCGATGTCGTGGAGACTTGATCTTCGACGGATTCGAGCCCACGGCGGCGTGCCGCACCGTCTCGATAGGTACGATCTAGCTCTGCCGTAAGCAGTGCCACGGAGGCCGCCTGAGTGCCGCTCCGACCCTTAATCCGGGCGGTTTAAGCCGTCGAGGATGGTTGGTTGGACACCGCCTCGGGGGCTGAAATCTCTACGGCGGGTTGCCTAGTGGCTATAAATAGCCCACCCCCTACACCATAAATTGGTGGCTGCTCAGAGTTAGTGCATGGCTTTTGTCGTTTGAGAGCAACCCACCTTGAACCCTTTGAGAGAGAGAAATCCTTGCGAGGACAAAGCCCAAACACCCAGAGCCAAAGAGTGTTAGGCATCACTGAAGTCTTTCTTGTTTGTGTGACCTGAAGACTTATTACACTTGAGGACTGTGAATCCTCCAGCCGGTTAGGCGTCGCGTTCTGAGCATCCAAGAGTCATTGTGGATTGCCGGGTGAGCGCAGTCTGTGAAGGTTCGGAAATCTACCTTGAAGACTTACCAGAGTGATTGGGCGAGGACTGTGTGTCCTTAGCTCAAGGGGAATAAGGTGAAGGCAGCGGTCTTCGAGTTGAATCTCAGCCTCTAACTGCACGTACAGTTGTCACAGCAACTGGAACTGGTCCAACAAATCCTGTGTCATCAACAAGTGACTGGTTCTATCCTCTCCCTCTCTTTACTTAGAGTTTGTCTTCGTGAAGTCATTGCCCATCTATCATACCTATTTGACTTCATTGCTTGACAACTTTTATTGATTGGCTTCATACTATCTTCCATCCTGATCCTTACTACCTAGCGGCTATTAGTCTTGTACTTTCACGTTATTGCATACTTGACTATGGTTTGCTTGTTGTAGTTTACCTTCCGCTGCATATCAATTAGGTCATTTCTATTGTTTGTCTTCAAAACATCCGTGTTTTGAAGACTTTCATAAAAATCGCCTATTCACCCCCCCCCCCTCTAGTCGATAACTAGCACTTTCAATTGGTATCAGAGCAAGGTACTCCTTGTTACGTGTGATTCGGTTTAACCACACGGAGTTTTAGCTATGTCATTGCAGGATTGAGGAACATATCTTGTCCCACCTTTGGCGGTCATGAGTATCCCGATGGAAGGCCATGATGAAGAAGCTACTCATGGCAATGGATAGCGAATGGGCAAATCACGAGAGATTGGCCTCAGCGATCTATGCAAGATGGTGAGGCCGATGACATTCATAAGTACACTCTCTTTGAACCTTACTGCGAAGGATGTCATACGCTCTCATCATCGTAAATCAATTCAGGAATGTTATGCACCTCAATCACATGAAGCTAATGCAGGACCCGGCTTTTTGGGGTCTATGAAGGTCATCGTACTCGTCATGATCCTTGGTTTGAGGACTACAAGGAGGTCTCTCAAAGATATGACTTTGCACCTGAATCGCCATCATCTTCACCATGCCTCATGGCAAGGGTGATAAGGTATGAATGCTACCTCTACGAATCTAGCGATGATGAATCGGTGATGAATTTGACCCCGATTATGTCAAGCTTGCTTCCCTTGCCACTAAACAACAAAGAGTCTTGGAAAAGGTTCAAGACATGCTTAGTAAGAAGCGATGATATGTTGGGTAAAGAAATGGATCGATCAAAAGCTTTGGCTAGGAGTCTTGAGACTTCATTCCAAGTTTGACGCCCTTCAAGATCAACATAATGCTCTCTTATGCGATCATGAGAAGCTTTCTTCTGAATGTCTTCAAAGAAAGCTAGACCTTGAAAAGATAAGAGTGGATTATGAAAATCTTCAGAAGGAGCGCGATTCATTTCTTGCTCAACAAATCAGCGTTACACAGAAAGAATTTGAACCACCATGTCTAAAATGCATTGAGCGTGATAACGCTACCTACATTATTTGAATGTTCCCTTCTTGCTACTCTTTGTTGCATTGTCTTCAACTACTGATGTGGTAACTAACCCCTCTGCGGAGGATACCACTACTATTAGCGATGAAAATGCTAGGTTGAAGACATTGCTTGAAGCAGGGATGTATAAAAAGTCCGAAAGGGCATCGAGACACTGCGATGTTCTCAAAAAGCTGATTACGAGCGAAACCCTAGGAAAGAGGGTGTTGGGTCTGAGAGGAAAATGAATGTTGATGGTTCCTCTTTGGAAGCACGAAGCGGTATCCCAAAACCACATGGAGTTCTTTGCAAAGGGACCTTCAGTGGATCCATCCACCTTATCTGGATTTACACATGCTAACCCTATTGTCATTGATGAATCCTTTGATGCAAACTATAAGCTGTTCAAGAATCGAGAATGGTGAAGTGTTTGCGGTATATTGGTACTAACTGCAGGAATGGACCTCCTATGAAGAAGATCTGGGTTCCCAAAAGCTGTCTTGAAAATCTTCCTGTGAATGTCATCATGACACCCCCTGGGAAGAAGACAAACCCCAGACCAAAGGCGTCATATGGTTCAAAGGCTTCATACATGCATGAGGACTCACAGAGTCACCCTAACGCCAATGTTTTGCGGGAAGCCGTACTCAAACTTATGAATATGAGCGTGTGTCTTCAAACCGCTATGTTCATAAAACTAAGAACTTTTACCTTATTCATATGAGTATCATTCATCACCTGCAAGGCTATTTGCTAGGGCTCCAAAGCCGAAGTTCTCAAATGCTGCACTTAGACTCATTGCTTCTAAGCCACCCCACGAAGATGTGGGTGGTTAAGAAGAATTAACTCTCTTTGCAGAAAGGGTCTCGACCAAAAATCAAAAGGTGTACGATGTCATTCTTTGGGGACCTAAAACATCTTGTAGGGCACAAGATCAAATGCCCAAAATGGTCTCTCACTATATGTATTTTGTTCTGAGATCGATTGCCATTCATCCTATCGGTCCTAATCTTGATTTAAGCTTCAATAATCCACTTGCACATCAAATGTTTATGCTTCACAATGCTCTTGGTGAAGCCTATCCCCTAAGCATCTTTGTGGGGTATGACACCACATGCTTGAGAATGGATTATGGACGGTGGATGCACTAATCATATATTTGGTGATCGAAGTCTTCTCATGGACTCAACCTTCGTCCATCGGAAAAGAGTCACATCACATTCTTTGACCTTTGGTAAAAGCAAGGTATTGGGTCTAGGTAGAGTTGCAATCTCAAGGGATCAACACATGGATAAGTGATGCTTGTTGAATCCCTTGGTTTCAACTTGATGTCTGTCTCAATGCTTTGTGACTTGAACATGATTGTGATATTCGGAAAATATCATTGCCTTGTACTAATGGAATCTGACAAGTCTCTAGTCCTTGAAGGATATAGAAAAGATGATCTATACATGGCAGATTTTTCAGCTGGACCACAGCCTGCCGTATGTCTTCTTACAAAAGCTTCAGAATCGGCTCGGCATCGGAGGCTGGGGCATCTTGGCATGAGGAACTTACACACACTCGCCAAGAAGAAGCATGTCATAGGCATCGAAGATGTCAAGTTCAAGAAGGATCATTTGTGTGGTGCCTGCGAAGGTGGAAAGATGACTAGGGCAAAGCACCCCTCGAAGACAATCATGACGACATCTCAACCCTTCGAGCTGTTACACATGGACTTATTTGGCCCTACTCACTACTCTACCTTCACAACAACCGCATGTCTCTATGGCTTCGTCATTGTTGACGACTACTCAAAGATACACATGGGTGCACATAATTCTCTACAAGTCTGAAGTACAAGATGTCTTGGGGCGCTTAATAATCGAGCAATGAACAATTATGGCGTCAAGATCAAGCACATCAGAAGTGACAACGGCACTGAATTCAAGAACACCGGACTTGATCTCTATTTGGATACAATGGGAATCACTCATGAGTTTTCTGCTCCATACACACCTCAGCAAAATGGCATCGTGGAGCGAAAGAACAGAACCCTCATTGAGATGGCTCGAACAACTGCTCTCTGAGTACAAGACACCAAGAAAGTTACGGCTGAAGCCATTGATATAGCTTGTCACGTCATCAACCGTGTTTATATCCATAAGCTTACGAACAAAACTTCCTATGAGCTCCTTCTTGGCAAGAAGACAAATGTCAGCTACTTCTGATTACTTGGGGCCAAGTGCTGGATCAAGGATCCCCATCACAAGTCATAATTTGAACCCAAAGCTCACGAAGGCTTCATGCTCGATTCTGGAAAGGACTCGTGACTCCTACGTAGTCTTCAACCTCTATCTCTACAAAATCGTCAAAGCGATTGGGCGTGCGATTTGATGAAACCAATGGTTCACAAAGAGAGCTGCTTTGCCAAAGCGCACTAGATGAAGCTTCACCCGAATCTATCAAGCTAATGGGAATTGGTGAAATCATGCCTTACGAAGCACACCGAAGAGGAACTTATCATTTCTGCACCTAACCAACTTTGAAGACAATGCTCATTTGAAGACAATCCTTCCAATGATGACGATGATCAGCCAAGAGCAAAGTCTTCGTCCAGTTCATCCTCGAGTTGCAAATGAAATGCAGATTGAGAAGATAATCGATAGCATCAATGCACTGGTCCGCTTACTCGCTCAAGAAGCGACACAGCTAACAAATTTACATGGGCACTTTTCTTTTGTGTCAATATCGGAACCCAAGAAAGTTCTTTGAAGCCTTTATGGAACGAGAATGGATACAAGCTATGCAAGAAGAACTTCAGTTCAAGCTAAATAATGTTTGGGAACTTGTCAAGCGTCCACGACCCTACATAAGCATAAAATTATTGGCACCAAATGGATATGTCGAAACAAGCAAGATGAGCATGGTCAAGTCATCAGAAACAAAGCACGGCTTGTGGCTCAAGGATACACTCAAGTTGAAGGAATTGACTTCGATGAAACATTTGCTGCTGTAGCTAGGCTTGAAGCCATTCGCATACTACTAGCCTATGCTAACCACCACAACATCTTGCTATATCAAATGGATGTGAAGAGTGCATTTCTCAGCAGCAAGATTGAAGAAGAAGTATATGTCGCTCAACCACGGCTTTGAAGATCCAAAACATCACGATATGGTGTACAAGCTAAATAAAACCTGTATGGCCTCAAACAAGCTCCTCGCGCTTTGGTATGATACAATCAAAGACTTCTGAAGAGCAAAGGCTTCAAACCTGGATCCCTTGATCCCACACTCTTCACGAAGACATATCTTTGGTGAACTGTTTGTATGCCAAATATATGTGGATGACATTATCTTGGCTGCACCAACGGAAGTATAGTGATGAATTTGCATACATGATGCAAGAACAATATCGAGATGTCCATGATGGAAGAGCTCAAGTTCTTCCTTGGTCTTCAAATTAAATCGACAAAGGAATGGCATCTTTATATCTCAAGAAAAATACCTCCAAGATTGTTTGAAGAAGTTTGGAATGCAAGAGTGCAAAGGATACACGGCGTAATGCCAGCCAAACACCATCCGGGTCCCGACGACAATGGTAAAGAGTTCGATCAAAAGGTATACCGCTCCATGATTGGTTCCTTACTTTACCTATGTGCATCTAGGCCAGATATTATGCTTAGTGTTTGCATGTGTGCTCGATTCCAAGCGGCACCAAAAGAATCAAATCACTTAGCTATGAAGCAAATTCTTCGATATTTGGCTCACACCCCAACACTTGGATTATGCTATCCAAAGGGCTCAAAATTTGATTTGGTTGGATTTTGGGATCTTTGATTATCTTTGGTGACAAGGTGGATCGCAAGTCTACATCGGGCACATGTCACTTTACGGGGACGATCACTTGTCATTGGTCTTCAAAGAAGCGGAAGCGTATATCACTCTCAAGCTGCTGAATCTGAATACATTCTTGTTGGATCTTGCTTGTGCTCGACTTCTATGGATGAAGCAAACTCTCAAGGACTATGGCATCAATCTGAAACAAGTACCTCTCTTCTGCGACAACGAAAGCGCCATCAAGATTGCCAACAATCCAGTTCAACACTCGAAGACAAAGCATGATTGAGATTCGTCATCATTTTCTCGGGATCATGTCATGAAGAAAGATATTGACATCATTCACGTCAACCTTTGAAGAGCAAGCGAGATATCTTCACGAAGCCCTTCGATGAGAAAAGGTTTTGCAAGTTACGGTGTGAGCTGAATATCTTGGAATCCTCAAATGTCACGTGATCAAGCACACATCCTAACACTTATGCATGTTGATGACTTAGATGCGCAACACACTAAGTAACGTATATCTTCAATAAATGAAGACTTACATTACGAGTGTGAATACATTAACGTGGAATTTGACTTGAGCGCCACGATAATTGTGCTTGTGATATGCAGGTCTAATATTTCCTATACTGATTGGGTAACGCCACCACGAAATTTCTTTGTTTGAAGTATTTCACTCATGGCGTTATTTCTACAATATCTTCGCATTTGATTTGTCTTCAACTTCAACCTATCCTCTGATTTTCTTCACTATGTTGATTTGGTTTATTTGTTGATATATATATATATATATATATATATATATATATATATATATATATATATATATATATATATATATATAGTTCTGTCCTCTGACATTCACTTATAGCTATGTCTTCAAGTTGAATCTTGAACTAAGTGAATGTGATCGGACCCCAAATCTCTCTATGCTTCCTATCTCAAACTCTATCTGTCCAAATCATATGCATTCTATTGAAGCTGCGAATGTCTTCTCTGCGTCCTTGTCGTGAAGACACGAGACAAACTTTAAGTCTGTTTTAAATGATTCATCCATTACATTGAAATCTGGAGAAGCGGAGCGACCATCCGACAAACTGGCGTGCGTGGGAGCGTGAGACATCTCATTGCATGTTGCATGCTTGCCACGTGTCCCTCGAGATGAGAACCGCCCGAGAACACTGTGTAATTGCGATGTGCACACCTGCTTATAAATACATGTCCCTGCGGTAAAGAAAATCTTCTTCCACCTCTCCACCTCGTCAAAACCCTAAGCGCCACCGCTAGCTCTCGGCAACGCCCGGCGACAGGCGCTTAACTACCGCGACTTCTCCGACGCCGTCCTCACGCCCGGCATGAACATATCGTCATCTCCGCCGCCGCCGTAGGTGTCCTCCGTCGCCAAGTTAGGGCACGGTGGACTGAAGCTGCTCGGCTTCCTCTTCTTCCGTCTAGCAGTTCGTCCGAGTGGTAAATATAACTCCATTTTTACCATCTTTTTGATCTTCAAGATTCATCCTACTACGCCAAAATTGGTTTTTGCCCATACTATGTTAGATCTATTCTGTCTGCATCTCGTACTGCCTAGTATATTCACTTAAGCTTCACAACTAGTTAGATTCCTCACTTGTACTTATTCACGGATTCGTACAAATCTGGAACCAACTCCCAGCGTATAAGTGAATGTCTTCGCATCATGAGGTCAATGTCTTCAAACTGATTTATCTTCAAAATCTTCTGAGAATGCATCTGACCTCTTCCCCTTCCCTCGCATCTCTAATGCTGTCACGGTACATGTCCGTGGGAGAATCCCTTGGTTCTCATAGTCTCCGCATTCGTTTGCAGAATTCTTGCAAAGACCAACTTAATTCTCCGAAGCCGGTTCACAATACATCCCGCAAACGCAAGCCCTTGAAGCCTCGATCGTATTGAAGCCATTCAGTTTGAAATTCATGGCTCTGCATAAATCGGTCGAGGAAGGGCGGCGAGCGACATCGTGGGGAAACCTCAAAGGATCTGCACGATGACCTTGCGAGAACTTTACAATCTGAGATCCTGAGGAGTCTTATGCTCAGCGCAAGACACGAATCCAATGGATTCGACGCTATTGGGCTGAACAATGGTTCAAGTACAAGTTCGTCACCAAGGAATATGCTGAGAAGAGTGCCATCAAAAGCCCTTGGGGTGATATTCTCTTCAGAGGCCTTCCACCCAAGAACAGGGCTGAAGCTATTGCACAAGGTTTCTATCCTTGTATGGTCCGTGGACCTCAGCCTGAGAATGCCGACCCAACGTCATTGCTCTGGTGTCGTGACGATAATCTCTTCAAGCGCAACTTCCAAAGATGCAAAGGCACGCAAAGGAAAACAAGAAGTCATTGGGATTAGACTTCAACCTCGGTCCCTCCGCTCCCGTCTTTGGCCGACGGCTCACGTGATTGAACCCAATGTCATCGGTCCCTTTTCAAACCTTGATGGCCTCATCTCCTACATCTTAGTCCAAGGTGCCAAAGTGGATCACTCACGATGGCGATGCTGATTCTCGATGAAATCCCAGGCTCCTGCTCCCGCTCTGCTCCAAAGTCAGAGAAGCAAAAGAAAGTCAAGGCTTCAAAGTCACCGCTCCTCCAAAAGCTTCATGTGTTAAGCCATCAGCTCTGCACCTCCTGAAGTCGGTGTAGTCTCAAGATCACTCCAGATCTCCAAGAAGATGGAGAAGAAAAGAAAATTGTCAAGAATCTTGATCGACCACGACCCTGCTGCCATTCTACGTGAAGAGCACATTGATCATCCGGTGATGAAGATCTTGCGGATGATGCTCTTGAGCAACTTATCAAGAGCAAAGAAGAAGCGAAATCTTCAACAATTTGCCTCTTTTGATGTGGCAATCATCCATCACTTCATTGATGAGTGGTTTGACACTCCAAACATCGACTTTGAAGATCGCAACTTCCAATTGGCCTCGGCGTCTCCTTCAATGGAGCCATTGCTTACGAGCTAGCTCTTGCTCGTGGATTGTTGAACCGAAGCACAAGATTGACTATGAGAAGGCTTCGAGTTCAAGAAGCATATGGCCAAGCTTCAGCGTGCAAGGCGTCAAAAACTTCAAGGTCATGCTGCACGACCTCAAGGAAACCTTTCTCAAGAAGCGTGAAGAAGCGAGGAGGATCTCGCGAGTGCATGAAGGCTCTGGTACGACAAGTGTGTGCTTGCCTACAATGAAATTTGAGAAGCGCCAAAGCACTTGGCCGTCTGGCATTGACCCCAGAATGGCTGCAAAGAAAAGAAGTCTTCAAGCGACCAAGCTGCACCTTCCAGTGGGGAAGAGCCCGCATAGTCTTCCCAAGCAGCATGGTGGCTCGAAGCCAAAGGTCCGGTCAACCGCTCACGAGCAGGAAGAAAGCGAGGGCTGCCGAGGCTGAAGCGAAAAAGGAAACATCTGATGCCTCGACATCTGCTCCCTCCAAGAAGAAGCTCAAGACCAAGAAGAATCGGGCTGCTCCTACAGAGCCCTTGGTTGTTGAACCTATTTCTATGGTTCGCCCTGACTCTGCTATCCAAGAACAACGGATGATAGTTCATGAGCCTACTCCCGCAGAGGCTCATGAAGCTGAAGACATTCCAGCAGTCGACCCCATCGCTGCTGAAGACATTGGTCCCCAAGACAATGTTGAAGATGATGACGTTCTTCCTCGATCAGACCAAACCTGGTATCATCGCCTGTTCTGATGAACAGCGAACTCATCAGCATTGGTTGTCCTCTGTCGCCAATTGCTCAGGATGCATCGTGGGCTGATCACCCACAGCAACAACAAGACTCCCCTAGTACTCCCCAACAACAAGATGAAGAGGAAGACTTTGAGGCAAGCCAACTCCATCTCCAAAGGTGTCGCCAGCATTCCGCAGGCTTCGCAAAGGACAAAGGCCTCAAGCCCCTCTTTCGAGCGTTCCAGAAGGAGAAGAGCACCACCAACCTATTGCACGTCAAGTGTTTTCAAGCCACTCCAAGCATGAATGTCTGCAGTGCGAAGCTAAAGGCTGCTGAAGACAATCCATTGCACATCGACCGATGAACCCAAGAAGAAGCGGATCGTGTCCCTACACCCCTGTCATTGAAGAAGTTATTCCCGATATCAGCGTGCGGTGACCGACCCTCCGGCTTCTCAAGTGGAGGTTGAAAACATTGAGGCTGCCACCACCAACACCAATGAAGCCAGCGTTGTCATGGCTGAAGAAGCGAATGTGGAGCCTGCACCAACTGCTCATGAAGCCGATGAAGCACATGCTCCTGAAGTCAATAGGCTAACGTGCCTGAAGCCAATGAGGCAACTGCCCCTGAAGCGCCTATTGTGCAGCCTGAAGCCTCGATTTGTAGCCATCGCCTCTGTTCCGCCACCAAGGCCTCATACAATTGAGCAAGCATACAACTATGGTCAGTTAATCACTGTCCGATGGCCTGTTCTGGTCCCTCCGCCTCATGCCTCTGGTCCCCAATTCGACTATAACATTGCGCATAGGCCTCAGGTCCAGAAACCAAAGCCAAGAGTGCCAAGGTTCCCAGGCACTGCCACATCTACTGGGTCGTTCAATGCCAATGGTTTCAAGGCCCACAACACTTTCTTTGACAGAGCAAAGAACCCCTATACAAGGCCAAGGATATCATCGATCGCTTACGGAGTTATCAACAACGAAGCTATTACTCCCGTGTTCGTATGATCAAGGTCGCATTTTCCCTCATATGCGCCTCGACACTTGAAGCCATTGTTTGCTGCCGTGCTTAGAAGAAGCACTTGATTGCTTCGTGATGCAGTGTCCGCTTGGTTTCGTAACGGAACAAAACCTTTGGAATGAAGAACTTGTGCTTCAATTCTATGCTACCCTCCACATCCGTGGCTACTACAGAGACACGAAGACATGGGTTCTTGAGTGGATGACAGAAATGTTCATCATGAAGCCAAAGCTCTTGACATCATTGAGCTCACAGGCCTACCCATTCCCGGAGAGCTGTTTGAACACGGATGTCAACTCCATCGCGATGCCTTGGAGAGCATATTTCATAAACGAGAACCCGACATGAGTCAAATGTTGAGTATGATGAAGCCATCGCCACATGATTGAATACCCTCAAGACTTCATTGTTGATGACCTTGAGTATCCGCCTCGTACAATATATCACATCATCGAGTGAACTCTATGGCGGTCAAAGGGCATTCATCGTCTGCAAAAAGCTGGAAGGAGCAATGAAGACATTGGTCTTCTACATCCTCAATGGCATCGGCTTCAACACGCAAGAATTCTTCATCCGACAATTGGGCGCATCTGGATCTCGACCTCTTCGGACTGAAATTCTATGCTCCATGGGTCATGCGCCTCATCAAGCAACACTCGCCATCAACTATCAACCATCCGCTCGCAATCATGTGATCTTCCCTACCAGAGGTTGATATGTCCATTGAAGCCATATACCACGAACTCGCAAAACGCCTCTTTGTCTTGAGAATGCTGAACATCAAAGCTTCACTCAGCCTATGGAAGGAGTCCAAGCTGTCACGTGTGTCTATCCGATGGCTGGAAATATTAAATACGCCTCATCGTGCATCAAGCCCGAAACCCTTTGGTATACGATTGGCCAAAAGGCCTCGGAAGCACTCTCGAGTCCTCAATGATCGAGAACTTCTTGTGGCGCTGCATCAAAATCAAGATAAGCATCACTCCTGGCTCAAGCGTCAACTGCAAAGCCTCTTGGTGGATGTCAATCGCATTCGAAACCTTGCCACCAAGAATGCTTTTGTCACTCACGAGACTCCGGGCGCTCATGGAAGAGTTTGACTACTGCTTTCGGTCTTGAAGCGAGATCTTCAAGAAGATGGCTTCACTGAACGCTTCAACTTTGACTCCACTCCTCCACGGAATGCAGTCCTACGACGAACTCCATCTATTGAAGATTCTGACTATTCTTCCTCCGCGGCAACTGTCAATGCTAGAGTGATCGATGATGAAGCCGATGCAACTTCACCGCCCTACTTACGCATGCATCGACACCGCACCAAGCTAAATGCGCACCGCCAACCAACAACGACAACCTGCTGCATCATCTACTTACGAAGAGAACGAGTAGATGCTCTATGTCTTCAAACCTTTTTGGTCATTCTTGACAAAGGGGAGAAGCATATGAGTTGATAGTCTTCAGCGGGTTCATAAGGGCGGTTGCACTATATTTTGCCTAGTGGTTACAACTCTCGCTTTTGATACATTTGGTTCTTTGAGTTGTAACACTTAACCTAGATGGTCGTCACGCCACTTATTTGCCTTACTGCAGTGCGATGATAAATTCCGCATGTGCGACGATAACTTCCGCACTTAGATCATTCTGCAGACGTCCATTTTTCATTATGCATGTCATTCTCTTAGTTATATCATTTCATGCGTGATGAATTATCTTCATAAGTTGAAGAGGATCTCCACAAGTACAACACGCCATGTGCATTTGCATTCCAAAAGAATACTACTTATATGCACATCTTGAGGGGAGCCTTTGCCTCTTATGAAGACAATTCCCTATCCTTTACAATTTCACATATTTTATCCCCGTTGAAAACTTCAACCAGTTTGTCATCAATCACCAAAAAGGGGGAGATTGTAAGTGCATCTAGTGCCACCCCTAGTTGGTTTTGGAGTATTGACGACAAATGTGGTTGAGGGACTAATGCGTTTGTGACAATTGCAGGATAACGCAGGTAGTGTCCCTCATTGATTCGGTTTACCTACCGGAGATGACCCCTAAAAATGTATGAAGACATTGATGACAATGGTGGTATGTGAAGATAGTCACATTGAAGACTATGACATGAGAAGACATTGAGTGAAGACTATGGAGCCGAAGGCGTATCGTTTAAGCTGTTTCCTTTCTTCTTAGTTGAGTCATAGGAACCACCGTCTTTGTTAAGTGGGGTCCAAGTGATCATAGTCAGAATGACTGAAGTGATGCTCAACCCAAATCCTATGTCTTCGGGCGAAGACAATGAGAGCAAAACTTATCCAGAGCTGGATGAGTCAGCTTTGCTTGTAGCCCAAGTAAAGTTGTCGTGTGTGTTTGAAATCTGACCGTTGGAACACGTGTCAGTTCCTTAGTGACCTAGGGTCATTTCGGACATAACAGGTCGGGTTGCCTAGTGGCTATAAATAGCCCACCGCCTACACCATAAATTGGTGGCTGCTCAGAGTTAGTGCACGGCTTTTGTCGTTTGAGAGCAACCCACCTCGAAGCCTTTGAGAGAGAAATCCTTGCGAGGACAAAGCCCAAACACCCGAGCCAAAGAGTGTTAGGCATCATGAAGTCTTTCTTGTCCTGTGTGACACAAGACTTATTACACTTGAGGGCTGTGAATCCTCCGGCCCGGTTAGGCATCGCGTTACGAGCATCCAAGAGTCATTGTGGATTGTCGGGTGAAGCGATCTGTGAAGGTTTGGAAGTCTACCTTGAAGACTTACCAGAGTGATTGGGCGAGGAGCTGTGTCCCTTAGCTCAAGGGGAATAAGGTGAAGGCAGCGGTCTTACGAGGTTGAATCTCAGCCTCCCTAACGGGACGTCTGAGTTGTCACGACAAGCTGGAACTAGTCCAACAAATCCTGTGTCATCAACAAGTGAATGGTTCTATCCTCTCCCTCTCTTTACTTAGAGTTTGTCTTCGTGAAGTCATTGCCCATCTATCATACCTATTTGACTTCATTGCTTGACAACTTTTATATATTGGCTTCATACTATCTTCCATCCTGATCCTTACTACCTAGCGGCTATTAGTCTTGTACTTTCACGTTATTGCATACTTGACTATGGTTTGCTTGTTGTAGTTTACCTTCCGCTGCATATCAATTAGGTCATTTCTATTGTTTGTCTTCGAAACATCCGTGTTTTGAAGACTTTCATAAAAATCGCCTATTCACCCCCCCTCTAGTCGATAACTAGCACTTTCAAGGAGTAGGGGTGTTACAGAACTGCAAAGATGGGGAGAGAGTTGGTGATGACGGCGGCGAAGTTTTTGGTGTAGATCGCCATCATGATGATGGCCCCGGCGGCGATCCGGCACCACTGAGAGAGAGGGGAAGAGAGCCCTCCTCCTTCTTCTTCTTCCTTGGCCTCCCCCTAGATGGGAGGAGGCTTTCCCCTCTGGTCCTTGGCCTCCATGGCGGTGGAGGGGTGAGAGCCCCTCTGAGATTGGATCTCTCTCCCTGTTTCCTTCTGTTTATGCACTCTTATATTCTGGCCTTTCACCGTTTCTTAAATTCGCAGAGATCCATAACTCCGATTGGGCTGAAATTTTAACACAATTTTTATCCAGATATTACCTTTTCTGCGGTGAAAGAAGGGCACCAGAGTGGCCACAAGCCCCCTGGCCATGCCCAGGGTAGGGGGCGCACCTCTAGGGCTTGTGGGCCCCTCGGGCATCATCTTGCGTTGATTCCAATTCCCAAAAATCACATATATTCCAAAAAAAACTCCGTAAGTTTTTATCGCGTTTGGACTTCATTTGGTATGGATATTCTGCGAAACAAAAACATGCAACAAATAGGAACTGGCGCTGGGCACTAGATCAATACGTTAGTCCCAAAAATAGTACAAAAAGTTGCCAAAAGTATATGAAAGTTGTAGAATATTGGCATGAAACAATCAAAAATTATAGATATGACGGATACGTGTCAACCACACACACTCGAAAACCTCCGCTCACACAGACACACACACCACCCCTCCCTCGCTCGAAACCATTGGTAGGTCGCCGCCGACGCCTCCATCCTCAACCTCTGCCTGTGTGCCGGGGAGCTCGAGAATCCAATGGCCCAAAAGAGGTTTATCGCGGCCTCTTCGCCCGACACCGCCGAGGTGGCTGCCGAGGTGTCCCCATTGTCCTCCGTGGGCTCTTTATTGATCGGCCATCGGCGGTCGCCCGATCCGCCCGCCGCCGCACCCCTACACCAGTTCGAGGACTTCCCCGTCCTCCCTCAGGCCCGGCTGCCGACGACGTCCTACCTTGGGGTCCGACAGCGGTGATGGGGGACGTGGGTCGCCGAGATTAAGGATTGGGAGACCCACAACCGCCGGTGGCTCGGTAGCTTCCACACGGCCGAGCTCGCGGCCATGGAGTACGACCGCTGGCAGGTCCGCTACCACGGCGTGGCGGCTAGGCTCAATTTCCGCTTCGGCGCTCATCCGGTCGACCTTGTCCCGCCGGAGCCAGGGGTGGTGAGCTCGGCTATGGCGTGGGAGGACCACGAGTCATGGGAGCGCCTCGAGGCTGAGGCCGCCGATGAGGCCTACATGCAAGAGCTCCGCCGGCAGCACCCACAGGTCGTGGAGGCAAAGCGGGTGATCTTTGCCGGCGCGGAGGGTGGCGAGGTTATCGTGCTCTCCTCTGATGACGAGGCTGAAGGCGGCGAGGACGGCGGCGCGGAGGGCGTCGAGGTGGGCGGCGAGGACGAGGTGATCGACATCGACGAGTGGAGGAGTGTCTTCCCTTATGACCCCAACAACAGCACCGGCCAGAACCTCGCTCGCGACACACCATACCTGACAAGGAAGGATTGGCTCGACCTCCACTTCGACCGAAAGTAGTTTAGTGTAGTTTAAATTTATGTTTTATGTTCGGTTATGCAAAACTATCTATGTTTATGTTTGAATGCATGCTAATTTCTATTGAACCTGCTTTGAACTTGATCAAATTGAAGTATACAACATTAAGTTTAGGGGATCGACTAGAAACGACCAAAAATTGTTGGAGTATATATATATACTCCACTAAGGGTTTTAGTCCGTTAATTTTCACGGGACCAACTAGAGATGGCCTTATGCCTTGTTTATTTCAGTTCTTCACGATGTGATGCTCTATATGTGCAACTATTTGCCGTGCATTTCAATTTCATCAATAACAGTTTCAACAATACCACTATGAATTACGATATTTGGTTGCTGTTAAGGATGTTGCAGTTAACACGCCTTTTCATTTTTTAACAATAACTAGTGTACTTTAGACCTGCACAATACCAGTTTGAATGACTATATTTGCTTGTTTTTAAATGTTATGCCTGTTGCAGTTAACACACCTTTCCACTTCTTGTTTTGCTTAACTAGCGTGCTTAAACCTGCACACTTAAGCTATCATTTGTAGATTATGTTGTCTACCATGGATATATATATTTGGTTGATGTTTAGCCTGTTGTGCTTAAAATGCCTTTATATGTACTCATACATGACAATATTGAGAATAGTTGTTGTTTTCCATCGAGGTTAGTTTCATCGCATTGCTTATATATACTCATTGTTTAGGATATCGGTAGCTGGTACCATATAGCCTAGGGGCTGATAAGGGATTAGTCGTCGAATCGGACATTTCACTGAATATATCTGTAACCCATTTATCGGTAGGTTAACTAGGGCCATATTTAATATATCCGAGGGTACATAGCAACATGCATTGTACTGAATGACTAAATATGCAATACCAGGCTACATAGCAACAAGGAAGAGTGTTACCTTAATGTTCTCATGATGTCTAGATATACATGTAATAAGATCTTATATAATGGGATGGAGGGGGTGTTGTACTACATCATTTTGCAATTGTTGTTTAGCTTCTAATATTAACTTGGTGCTTTTAGGTACATATGTCATTGCCAAAGATCCACACTTCGACCCTTTCTACATATGGGGCAATAAGATATTCATGAACTAGCATCAAGTGAGGAAATTGATACAGATTGTTATTAAAATGGGTCAAAAGATGTCAATTGGACTATTTGTTTACACTTTATGCAACACAACAGTGAATTGTAGGATGGTAAGTAAGAACTTTGTTGTGACGCCCCCGATTCGACCGTACACTAATCATGCACGCAAATGTGTACGATCAAGATCAGGGACTCACGGGAAGATATCACAACACAACTCTAGACACAAATCAAAATAATACAAGCTTCATATTACAAGCCAGGGGCCTTGAGGGCTCGAATACAAGCTCGAAGGAACAAGAGTCAGCGGAAGCAACAATATCTGAGTACAGACATAAGTTAGACAAGGATGCCTTAAGAAGGCAAACACAAACATAAACGATCAAAGAGGCAAGGCCTCCTGCCTGGGACCTCCTAACTACTCCTGGTCATCGGCGGTCTCCACGTAGTAGTAGGAACCCTCGGGGTGCTACCTCTTGAGCTTGCGTTGTATTTCCTTGAAGAGGAAAGGTGATGCAGCACAGTAGCGTAAGTATTTCCCTCAGTTTTTGAGAACCAAGGTATCAATCCAGTAGGAGGCTACTGGCGAGTCCCTCGTACCTAATCAAAGCATATAACTCCTCGGAACCAACGCGAATAGGGGTTGTCAATCCCTTCACGGTCACTTACGAGAGTGAGATCTGATAGATATGATAGATAATATTTTTGGTATTTTTGTGACATAAAGATGCAAAGTAAAATAAAAGCAAAGTAAAAAATAAAAGCAAATAATAAAGCGTAGGAAGATTAATATGATGAAGATAGACCCCGGGGCCATAGATTTCACTAGTGGCTTCTCTCAAGAGCATAAGTATTTTACGGTGGGTGAGCAATTCTTTGTTGAGCAATTGTGAGAATTGAGCATAGTTATGAGAATATCTAGGTATGATCATGTATATAGCCATCACGTCAGGAGTCAAGTAGACCGACTCACACGCATCTACTACTATTACTCCACTCATCGACCGCTATCCAAAGCATGCATCTAGAGTATTAAGTTCAAGAAAATGAAGAGTAACGCTTGTAAGCAAGATGACATGATGTAGAGGGATAAATTCATGCAATATGATAAAAAACCCATCTTGTTATCCTCGATGGCAACAATACAATATGTGCCTTGCTGCCCCTTCTGTCACTGGGAAAGGACACCGCAAGATTGAACCCAAAGCTAAGCACTTCTCCCATTGCAAGAAAGATCACTCTAGTAGGCCAAACCAAACTGATAATTGAAGAGACTTGCAAAGTTAACCAATCATACATAAAAGAATTCAGAGAAGATTCAAATATTGTTCATAGATAATCTTGATCATAAACCCACAATTCATCGGTCTCAACAAACACACCGCAAAAAAGAAGATTACATCGAATAGATCTCCACGAGAGGGGGAGAACATTGTATTGAGATCCAAAAAGAGAGAAGAAGCCATCTAGCTACTAACTATGGACCCGAAGGTCTGAAGTAAACTACTCACACTTCATCGGAGAGGCTATGATGATGTAGAAGCCCTCCGTGGTGGATTCCCCTTCAGGTGGAGCTCCGGAACAGGCCCCAAGATGGGATCTCATGGATACAGAAAGTTGCAGCGGTGGAATTAGGTTTTGGCTCCGTGTCGATCGTTTGGAGTGCGTAGGTATATATAGGAGGAAGAAATGCGTCGGTGGAGCCGTGGGCCCCACAAGGGTGGGGCGGCGCTTTGTGGGTGAGGTGCGCCCCCTACCTTGTGCCCACCTCAAGCTTCCTTGGAGTAGGGTCCAAGTCTCTGGGTCATATTCGGTGAGAAAATCACGTTCGAAGGTTTCATTCCGTTTGGACTCCGTTTGATATTCCGTTTCTTGAAACTACGAAATAGGCAAAAACAGCAATTACGGGCTGGGCCTCCGGTTAATAGTTTAGTCCCAAAAATAATATAAAAGTGGGAAATAAAGCCCAATAATGTCCAAAACAGTAGATAATATAGAATGGAGCAATCAAAAATTATAGATACGTTGGAGACGTATCAGGCATCCCCAAGCTTAATTCCTACTCGTCCTCGAGTAGGTAAATGATAAAAACAGAATTTTTGATGCGGGGTGCTACTTGGCATAAATTCAATGTAATTCTTCTTAATTGTGGTATGAATATTCAGATCCAGAAAGATTCAAGACAAAGTTCATATTGACATAAAAATAATAATACTTCAAGCATACTAACAAAGCAATCATGTCTTCTCAAAATAACATGGCCAAAGAAAGTTATCCCTACGAAATCATATAGTCTGGCTATGCTTTATATTCATCACACAAAGTATTTAAATCATGCACAACCCCGAAGACAAGCCAAGCAATTGCTTCATATTTTTAACATTTTCAAACTTTTTCAATCTTCACGCAATACATGAGCGTGAGCCATGGATATAGCACTATATGTGGAATAGAAGGGTGGTTGTGGAGAAGACAAACAAAAGGGGAAGATAGTCTCACATCAACTAGGCGTATCAACGGGCTATGGAGATGCCCATCAATAGATATCAATGTGAGTGAGTAGGGATTGCCATGCAACGGATGCACTAGAGCTATAAGCATGTGAAAGCTCACCAAAATAAACTAAGTGGGTGTGCATCCAACTCGCTTGCTCACGAAGACCTAGGGCATTTTGAGGAAGCTCATCATTGGAATATACAAGCCAAGTTCTATAATGAAAAATTCCCACTAGTATATGAAAGTGACAAAATGAGAGACTCTCTATCATGAAGATCATGGTGCTACTTTGAAGCACAAGTGTGGTAAAAGGATAGTAACATTGTCCCTTCTATCTTTTTCTCTCATTTTTTTATTTGGGCCTTTTCTCTTTTTTTATGGCCTCTTTTCTTTCTTTCTTTTTTTATTTTTCGTCCGGAGTCTCATCCCGACTTGTGGGGGAATCATAGTCTCCATCATCCTTTCCTCACTTGGGACAATGCTCTAAAAATAATGATCATCACACTTTTATTTTCTTACAACTCGATTCTTAGAACAAAATATGACTCTATATGAATGCCTCGTGATGTAAGGCATATGCAATGAATCAAGAGTGACATGTATGAAAAGAATTATGAGCGGTGGCTTTGCCACAAATACGATGTCAACTACATGATCATGCTAGCAATATGACAATGATGGAGCATGTCATAATAAATGGAACGGCGGAAAGTTGCATGGCAATATATCTCGGAATGGCTATGGAAATGCCATGATAGGTAGGTATGGTGGCTGTTTTGAGGAAGGCATTTGGTGGGTGTATGATACCGGCGAAAAGTCTTGGCGGTATTAGAGAGGCTAGCAATGATGGAAGGAAGAAAAGTGCGTATAATCCATGGACTCAACATTAGTCATGAAGAACTCATATACTTATTGCAAAAATCTACAAGTTATCAAAGCAAAGTATTACGCGCATGCTCCTAGGGGGTTAGATTGGTAGGAAAAGACCATCGCTCGTCCCCGACCGCCACTCATAAGGAAGACAATCAATAAATAAATCATGCTCCGACTTCATCACATAATGGTTCACCATACGTGCATGCTACGGGAATCACAAACTTTAACACAAGTATTTCTCAAATTCACAACTACTCAACTAGCATGACTCTAATATCACCATCTTCTTATCTCAAAACAATTATCAAGATCAAACTTTTCTTAGTATTCAATGCACTAAAAAGAAAGTTTTACAAATCTTGAATACCAAGCATATTTAGACTTTTAAGCAATTTACCATGCTATTTAAGACTCTCAAAATAATCTAAGTGAAGCATGAGAGATCAATAGTTTCTATCAAACAAATCCACCACCGTGCTCTAAAAGATATAAGTGAAGCACTAGAGCAAAACTATATAGCTCAAAAGATATAAGTGAAGCACATAGAGTATTCTAACAAATTCCAATTCATGTATGGCTCTCTCAAAAGACGTGTACAGCAAGGATGATTGTGGTAAACTAAAAAGCAAAGACTCAAATCATATAAGACTCTCCAAGCAAAACACATATCATGTGGTGAATAAAAATATAGCTCCAAGTAAAGTTACCGATGGAAGTAGGCGAAAGAGGGATGCCTTCAGGGCATCCCCAAGCTTTGACTTTTGGTGTCCTTAGATTATCTTGGGGTGCCATGGGCATCCCCAAGCTTAAACTCTTGCCACTCCTTGTTGCATACTCCATCAAAAGATTTCACCCAAAACTTGAAAACTTCACAACACAAAACTCAACAGAAATCTCGTGAGCTACGTTAGCGAAAGAAAACAAAAGACCACTTCAAGGTACTGTAATGAACTCATTATTTATTTATATTGGTGTTAAACCTACTGTATACCAACTTCTCTATGGTTTATAAACTATTTTACTAGCCATAGGTTCATCAAAATAATCAAACAACACACGAAAAACAGAATCTGTTAAAAACAGAACAGTCTTTAGTAATCTGTAACTAACGCAAACGTCTGGAACTCCAAAAATTCATCCAAAATAGTAAGACCTAGGAAATTGTTTATTGATCAGAAGAAATTGGAATGACTATTTTATCACGTTCTGGTGATTTTTAAAAATTGTTTTCGTGAACAGAAAGTTTCTGGAAATTACAGCAAGATCAAATAACTATCATCCAAGAAGATCCTATAGGTTCAACTTGGCACAAACACTAATTAAAACATAAAACCACATCTAAACAGAAGCTATATGTATTATTTATTCCTAAACAGAAGCAAAAACAAAAAAAACTAAAATTAAAATTGGGTTTCCTCCCAACAAGCGCTATCGTTTAACGCCCCTAGCTAGGCATAAAAGCAAGGATAGATCTAGGTATTGACATCTTTGGTAGGCAATCCATAAGTGGCCCTCATAATAGATTCGTATGGTAATTTTATTTTCTTCCTAGGGAAGTGTTCCATGCCCTTCTTTAATGAAATTGGAATCTAATATTCCCTTCCTTCATATCAATAATTGCACCAATCGTTCTAAGGAAAGGTCTACCAAGAATAATAGGACAAGAAGGATTGCAATCTATATCAAGAACGATAAAATCTACGGGCACATAATTCCTATTTGCAACAATAAGAACATCATTAATTCTTCCCATAGGTTTCTTAATAGTGGAATCCTCAAGGTGCAAGTTTAGTGAGCAATCATCAAAATCACGGAAATCTAGCAAATCACACAAAGTTTTGGGAATAGTGGAAACACTAGCACCCAAATCACATAAAGCATAAAATTCATGATCCTTAATCTTAATTTTAATAGTTGGTTCCCACTCATCATAAAGTTTTCTAGGGATAGTAACTTCCAACTCAAGATTTTCTTCATAAGATTGCATCAAGGCATCAACGATATGTTTGGTAAACGCTTTATTTTGACTATAAGCATGAGGAGAATTTAGCACGGATTGGAACAAGGAAATACAATCAATTAAAGAGCAACTTCCATAATTAAATTCCTTGAAATCCAAAATAGTGGGTTTAGCAACATCTAGGGTCTTGCTTCCTTCAATCCACTTTTATCAATTTTATCATCAAGATCTAAAAACTCCGAATTCTTGGAACGCCTTCTACGTAAAGGTGGATCATATTCAGTCCCATCATTATCAAGATTCATATTGCAAAACAAAGATTTAATAGGGGACACATCAATAACTTTTAGATCTTCATCTTTACTTTCATGGAAATTAGAAGAACACGCTTTAATAAAGCCATCTTTAGAAAGTACGCATCCTAAGCGGTTCTTTCTTTGCACTCATCAATGGAAATTCTCATGGCTTTGAGAGACTCATTGATATCATGCTTAGCAGGAATAGATCTAAGTTTTAGAGAATCAACATCAAGAGAAATTCTATCAACGTTCCTAGTCAATTCATCAACTTTAAGCAATTTCTCTTCAAGCAAAGCATTAAAATTCTTTTGTGAATTCATAAACTCTTTAACACTAGTCTCAAATTCAGAGGTCATCTTATTAAAATTTCCATAAGAGTTGTTGTAGGAATTTCCATAATTATTAGAAGGATTACTAGGATAAGGCCTAGGATTAAAGTTCCCTCTGTACGCGTTGTTACCAAAATTATTCCAACCAACAAAATTCACATCCATAGATTCATTATTATTCTCAATCAAAGTAGACAAAAGCATATCATTAGGATCAGAAGAAACACTCTTATAGAAAATAATTTCATAATTTCATCCATCATTCCACTCGAAACATTAATTTCTTCTATCGCATGCACTTTTTAATTAGTAGATCTTTCAGTGTGCCATTGAAAATAATTAACCATAATATTATCTAGGAGTTTAGTAGCATCTCCTAAAGTGATTTCCATAAAAGTGCCTCCCGCGGCCTAATCCAAAAGATTTCTAGAAGCAAATTTTAATCTGGCATAAAAAAATTGTATAATCATCCACAAGTTCAAACCATGAGTAGGGCAATTACGTATCATTAATTTCATTCTCTCCCAAGCTTGTGCAACATGTTCATGATCAAGTTGCTCAAAATTCATAATATCGTTTCTAAGAGAGATGATCTTAGCGGGGGGAAAATACTTAAAGATAAAAGCATCTTTGCACTTGTTCCAAGAATCAATACTATCTTTAGGCAAAGAAGAAAACCAAGCTTTAGCACGATCTCTAAGCGAAAAAGGAAATAGCTTCAATTTAACAATATCATTATCAACATCTTTCTTCTTTTGCATATCACACAAATCCACGAAGCTATTTAGATGAGTAGCGGCATCTTCACTAGGAAGGCCGTCGAATTGATCTTTCATAACAAGATTCAACAAAGCAGTATTGATTTCACAAGATTCATTGTTGGTAAGAGGAGCAATCGGAGTGCTAAGGAAATCATTATTGTTGGTATTGGTAAAGTCACACAATTTGGTATTATCTTGACCCATCGTGACAAACAAGCAATCCAACACACGAGCAAACAAAAAGCAAGCGAGAAAAAGGCAAACGGAAAAGAGAGGGCGAATAAAACGGCAAGGGTGAAGTGGGGGAGAGGAAAACGAGAGGCAAATGGCAAACAATGTAATGGGAGATAAGGGATTGTGATGGATACTTGGTATGTTGACTTTTACGTAGACTCCCCGGCAACGGCGCCAGAAATTATTTTTGCTACCTCTTGAGCTTGCGTTGGATTTCCTTGAAGAGGAAAGGTGATGCAAAGACCTGATGGCGTAAGTATTTCCCTCGGTTTTTGAGAACCAAGGTATCAATCCAGTAGAAGGCTACGCGCGTGTCCCTCGTACCTACACAAAGCAAATAACTCCTCGCAACCAACGCGAATAGGGGTTGTTAATCCCTTCACGGTCACTTACGAGAGTGAGATCTGATAGATATGATAGATAATATTTTTGGTATTTTTGTGATATAAAGATGCAAAGTAAAATAAAAGCAAAGTAAAAAAGAAAAACAAATAATAAAGCGTAGGAAGATTAATATGATGAAGATAGACCCGGGGGCCATAGATTTCACTAGTGGCTTCTCTCAAGAGCATAAGTATTTTACGGTGGGTGAACGAATTACTGTTGAGCAATTGACAGAATTGAGCATAGTTATGAGAATATCTTGGTATGATCATGTATATAGCCATCACGTCCGAGTCAAGTAGACCGACTCCTGCCTGCATCTACTACTATTACTCCACTCATCGACCGCTATCCAGCATGCATCTAGAGTATTAAGTTCAAGAAAATAGAGTAACGCCTTAAGCAAGATGACATGATGTAGAGGGATAAATTCATGCAATATGATAAAAAAACCCCATCTTGTTATCCTCGATGGCAACAATACAATATGTGCCTTGCTGCCCCTACTATCACTAGGAAAGGACACCGCAAGATTGAACCCAAAGCTAAGCACTTCTCCCATTGCAAGAAAGATCAATCTAGTAGGCCAAACCAAACTGATAAGTCGAAGAGACTTGCAAAGATAACCAACCATACATAAAAGAATTCAGAGAAGATTCAAATATTGTTCATAGATAATCTTGATCATAAACCCACAATTCATCGGTCTCAACAAACACACCGCAAAAAGAAGATTACATCGAATAGATATCCACGAGAGAGGGGAGAACATTGTATTGAGATCCAAAAAGAGAAGAAGCCATCTAGCTACTAACTATGGACCCGAAGGTGCAAGTAAACTACTCACACTTCATTGGAGAGTCTATGATGATGTAGAAGCCCTCGTGGTGGATTCCCCTTCCGTGCCAGACTCGAACAGGCCCCAAGATGGGATCTCGTGGATCTGAGAAGGTTGCGGCGGTGGAATTAGGTTTTTGGCTCCGTGTCGATCGTTTGGGGAGTGCGTAGGTATATATAGGAGGAAGAAATGCGTCGGTGGAGCTTCATGGGCCCCACAAGGGTGAAGCGGCGCTTTGTGGGTAGGGTGAGCCCCCATACCTTGTGCCCATCTCGAAGCTTCCTTGGAGTAGGGTCCAAGTCTCCAGGGTCATATACGGTGAGAAAATCACGTTCCCGAAGGTTTCATTCCGTTTGGACTCCGTTTGATATTCCGTTTCTTGAAACTCTGAAATAGGCAAAAAAACAGCAATGCAAATTTGGGCCTCCGGTTAATAGGTTAGTCCCAAAAATAATATAAAAGTGGGAAATAAAGCCCAATAATGTCCAAAACAGTAGATAATATAGCATGGAGCAATCAAAAATTATAGATACGTTGGAGGCGTATCACAGGGTAGTAGCAGTAGTCGTCGGGGGTGGCATCTGACTCCTGGGGTCCACCATCTGGTTGCAACAACCAGAAAGAAAAAGGAAGGGGGAAAAGGGGGAGCAAAGGAACCGTGAGTACTCATCCAAAGTACTCGCAAGCATCAGATCTATACTAAGTATGCATTGGTATCAAATGAAAGGGTTGTATCTGTGGACTGAGCTATGAAAGCGGAATAGAGGGGAAGGCCTAGCCTATCGAAGACTAGCATCTTCAAGCAGCTCCAAGCATCTTGCAGTATGTAGGAGAGTAAAGAATAGCAGTTTATATTTAACAAACATGTTGTAACATTAACGCCCAGAGATCCTTCCTCGTCTCCCTGCGAGAAAGCAATCCCGGAGCCACATATCTCAAGTATCCATTTCTAGTTGTAAAAGATCAGGATATAAGTCTGAACATCCATTACCGTGGACACGGTATTCGAATATATGTCTTCCCTGCAGGGGTGTACCACGTTACCCAACACGCTCGATCACTCTGGCCGGACACACCTTTCTGGGGTCAATGCCCGGCCTCGGAAGATCAACACGTCGCAGCCCTACCTAGGCTCAACAGAGAAGTCCCCGCCTGTCTACATCCTAAGCGCCCCGGGGTCTTGGGCCCATCGCCCGTTGCACTCCAGGTCGTTGCGAGCAGGGTGGATACCAGCACCGCCTCGGATGGCCAGCACGATCCGACAGTTCCAGAATGATGAACTGGACGTCTGACAAAGCTTCGGCTGATACTACCACGTCAAGGCCCATAACTATTCTCGCGTGGTGGTTAGTGCGTAAAGGCCAGAGGCCAACTCAGAACAAATACCCAAACCTATTAGTGCGTTATTAAAAGAAGTGACGGCTGTCGGGACAAGTCCGCAGCTATCATCCCCTCCTGCGTGATACCACTAAACAGCCAGCCGCCACCGTCACATCGCACGGGTGCTCTCCGAGCCCGCCCGGCTTTCATAACGGTCTCAAGTAAAGTCAAGGTAACCATGTGTCCAAACATCAAGGTGAAAACTCGAGGAATCACCCCGGTGGATTCCACTCGATGTAATCATCAAGGTGAGCGTAAGAGGACCATCCTTGAGGTTCACACTTGAGGTGTTACCTGCAGCTGTATGTCGGGGAATGGTGAAAGAGGGAATCACCCTCGATGACCACGACCGAATAGCTACACTACATAATTATCATCAGGAGTGCGTTATGAGGGATCACCCTCGGCACTCGATAGTAGCTCTGCAGAGTCGAGCAACAAAAGGGGCATGATGTGATGTGAGGTGTCGGGCTCTGGTCGTTGATCACGCTGATCGAGTCGTCGATGATGAAGCAGGGGCAACAAGGACAAGGTGATCCAACCTATACTAAGCAGTTTAGGGTAAGCAGGTAGGTAACAATAGCAGGTACAAAAGCAGGCTATGCATCAGAATAGGAGCAATCAAATACAATAGCAAAATCTAATGCAAGCATGAGAGAATGGAATGGGCGATATCGGGATGATCAAAAGGGGGGCTTTCCTGGAAGCTTCGCTGAAAGGAAAGAAGGGGCGTCGTCCACGTAGTCGATCACAGTGGCATCAGCAACGGTCTCGGTGTCTACCGCAGATAAGAGAGGGAAGAAATAGTAAATACATAGCAAGCAAGTGCATAACAGGACAACGGGCAGAGCTAGATGTGTTCTAACGCGGTGCTACACGTTACCGGTGAAGGGGATAACATCCGAGAATGCTTTCCCGAAGTTTGGCATTTTCGGACAAACGAAACGGAGGGGGAAAGTTCCATGTTCGCTATGATAGGGGCACGTGACAGATGAACGGAGAGCGTATTCAGATTCATCTCGTCGTTCTGAGCAACTTTCATGTATAAAACTTTTTCATCTGAGTTACATATTATTTTCTATGATTTTTCAAAGATTTAAACAATTTCCTGAATTTATTATTAATTCAAAATAAATAGCTAAAATGCTATGTGCACCCAGATCTGTGTACACGGAGGTGTACCAAAGGGTGACTTATCTTGGTCGAGGGTCCCGATTGACGATCAACATTTGGCTGGTCAGCGAGGTGGGGCCCCTGTCATTCTCATTAACTTAACTAACGAGGTTTAAATCGGACTAATCAATGTTAATTAAGTTAAATAAGCAAATTAATTAAATTAATTTGTTAATTAAACATTTTATTATTTTCTTAAGCGTTTCACGGGGCGGCCCATCATCATCTGCTTTCGGGGGCAACCGGGTGGTCGATTAATTTGAGCTTCGTCAGGTATGGCCAGCCAGTGCCAGGCGTCGAGGTGGAGGGTGGTATGAGGCGAGTGGCGGTGGCGCGCTGAGGCTGCTGAGGTTGGCGGCGACCAGCGTATGCCACGGCGGCTAGCACTGTGAAGGCGTCGACCATGGGCGATAAAGGGAAAAGGCGCGGGCTTCACGGGAAGCGGCCGGAGGTGCGGTGAAATGGGCGTAGCCGCGTAGAGAGGGGATCGAGGCGGAGGATGGGGTTCTCACCCACGCCGGTGTTCGTCGGCGAGGCTCGATGGAGCAGCGTGGGGAAAACGGCAACGAGGCGGTCCGACGGGCGACGGCAAAGATCGAATCGGGCATGGCGCGAGCAGACGAGCGGCTGCATCCGAGGCGTCATGGCGAGCCGGGGAGGCGAGGAGGGGCGGCGACGAGGTGGCGGGCGGCAGCTGGGGTGGGCGCAAGGCGTCGGGGATCGAGGAGACAGTTCGCGGGTTCGGAGGTCGGCGCCCTCGATCCAGATCGGGTCGTGGGGGAAAGAGAAGCGAGGGGAGCGTGGGGGGAGTGGGGTGGATCGGGGCTAGGGTTTGCGGGTGGTGGGGTTATGCGGGGAGAGATGGGTCGGCCGGGGTGGGCTGGCCGAGCCAGGCGACTTCGAGTTAGCTAATTGGGCAGTTGGTCCAGCGTGGGGGATCGGGGGTTCTTTTTGTTTTATTTTTATTTAACCTTTATATTTCTGTTTTATTTAGATTAGGGCATCAAACCACTTTTCAAAAATGTTGGTTCACCACGAACATTAACAAATGAAAATTTTCCAAATGATGAACATTTTATTTTAGACATTTGAAAACTTTTGAGTTTGACTTCATTTTGAATTTCGAATAAAGGGTGGGTTTGAAACATCGCTAGTTTAATAACAGTAAACATGATGACGTGGCATCATTAGCAGGGAATTACTGTAGCTTAATTATCCGGGCGTCACATTTGTAGCCTTCTTTTTACTGCCCGTAGTGAGTTGTGTTAGATGACAATGTCTAAATCTTTTTCCTTTGCAGTGGATCCTGAAGCAGATTACCTCTCAAACTACATGATTGATGGAAGACCATCACAAGGGGTTGGACTAGACTCGTGTGTGCCTTCTGCATCGAGGAGAGCACAATAGAGCCATTCCGCTTCACCTTGTTCAGCAACCAGAATGTCTCTCGCCTCTTTCTTTACCATCTGTAATAGTACAAGTATACAACCCTAGTTCATCATTTTTTATTTGGTGCTTATGTAATTCTTGAACATATGTACCTGTGAATCGAATAATGCATTGGTTGTTTGAACTTCATGGATATGAATAAATCTATAGCCTACTTTCAAATTCAAATTAGGTACAATTTTAAATAGCAGCAATTAAATTAGGGTGAAATTACGCTCTGCAGATCATTACGACGCACACGATCTATAAAGCACAGCATGTGTGATATACATCATAATTCGATATGGTTCACGGAGAGGAAACGTGTGTAACCATGCACACAGTTGCCGTTTGCAAACCGTGTGTGATGTCAGACAATATCAGAAATGGTGCGGGAAAACTAAATGTGTGTGATTGTCGACCTATCATACACAGTTTACAATCATGAACTATTTGTGATGTGCCGGGAATCGTAAACGTAGACCTAGTTTGGTACGTGCCTGGAAAAATCTTGTGCCTGGAATGTGCCTAGACTGCGCCTGGTTTTAGGTAAAACCACAGAACTCCGACTGCGATGGTATTTCCAGCACACACGAGTAGCAAGGATGGAGCGTTTGGGATACTCGAGATATCAGAAACAGTTTTATAGGGATAACTCTATGCATCAAGGCTCGCTATCCCCGACGGTTTCTGGGTCTTGTGGGAAGGACCCCCCCCCCTATCGCACACACTCACTTTGCGGCGGTTCAAAATGCCATCGTGAAAAGGGGTTAAAAACCATTTGTATAGCACCTCGCTGTACCAGTGAACCATTCAAGTCCAAATGTCCAAGCCACAAAAGAAAAATATGATGAATATGATAGGTAGCATTCCACATAAAAAATTCTATTTTTATCATTTACCTACTCGAGGACGAGCAGGAATTAAGCTTGGGGATGCTTGATACGTCTCCAACGTATCTATAATTCTTGATTGTTCCATGCTATTATAGTATCAATCTTGGATGTTTTATATACACTTACAAGCAATTATATATAATTTTTTGGGACTAACCTATTAACTTAGTCCCCAGTGCCACTTGCAGTTTTTTTTGCCTATTTTTGGTTGTTCAGAATACAGTAGCAAACGAAGTCCAAATGCCACGAAACTTTTTGGAGATTTTTTCTGGACATAAGAGACCTTGGAAGCTTCGAGAGGGAATGAGAAGATGGAGCAGTGGCCCAGGAGGCACCAAGGCGCACTCAGGGGGTAGGATGTGCCCTGGTGGCTCGTGGGGCCCATGTGGCTCTGTTTGACCTAACTCCACCTCTATAATTTCTCTAAAATCAGGAAACCAACAGAGGAGTCCACGAAATACTTTTTCCACCGCCGCAAGTTCCTGTTCTCGAGAGATCCCATCTTGAGGCCTTTTTCGGAACTCTACCGGAGGGGGATTCTCTCACAGAGGGGCTCTACATCAACCTTGCTTCCCTGCTGATGATGCGTGAGTAGTTTACCACAGACCTACAGGTCCATAGTTAGTATCTAGATGGCTTCTTCGCTCTATTTGATCTTCAATACAGTGTTCTCCTCGATGTTCTTGGAGTTCTATCCGATGTAATTACTTTTGTGGTGCGTTTGTTGGGATCTGATGAATTGTGAGTTTATGATAAGGTTATCCATGAATATTATTTGAGTTTTCTCTGGACTCTTTTAAGCATGATTGTTATAGCTGTATTTCTCTCTGATCTATTGATTTGGTTTGGCCAGCTAGATTGATTTATCTTGCAATGGGAGAGGTGCTTTGTAATGGGTTCGATCTTGCGGGGCTCAATCCCAGTGATAGAATGGGAAATAACACATATTGTATCGTTGCTATTAAGGATAAAAAGATGGGGTTTATTCATGCATGAGTTTACTTTGTCTACATCATGTCATCTTGCTTAAGGTGTTACTCCGTTCTTTATGAACTTAATACTCTAGATGCATGGTGGATAGCGGTCGATGGGTGGAGTAATAGTAGTAGATGCAGAATCGGTTCGGTCTACTTGTCTCAGACATGATGCCTATATACATGATCATTGCCTTGGATATCGTCATGATTATTTGCTTTTCTATCAATTGCCCAACAGTAATTTCTTTACCCACCGTATGTTATTTTCAAGAGAGAAGCCTCTAGTGAAAACTATGGCCCCCGGGTCTACTTCTATCATATATTAAAAATCCTAAAATACCTTGCTGCAATTTTACTTTATTTATTTTATTTTGTATTTTTGTTCGATCTATCACCATACAATTTAATCTTGCAATTAACCGCCAAGGGATTGACAACCCCTTGTCCGGGTTGGGTGCAAGGTTTTGTTATTTTGTGTGCAGGAGCTGTTAACGAGTTGTTGTGTCATTCTCCTACTGGATTGATAACCTTGGTTTCATAACTGAGGGAAATACTTATCTCTCTTGTCTTGCATCATCCCTCCTCTTGAAATGCCAGCATAACTCACAAGTAGCTTGATGGCGTTGTGTGCTGCCTCCTCAGCCAGACGGGTAGCATCCACTGCCGCGTTGTACTCGCGTGCCTCATTCTCATAAAAAAATACCTCAGTTTGCTCTGAAAGTCAAATAGAATAGGAGCAGGCAAAATAACAGAGACAACACTGTTTTTATCTAATATAAAGTTATATTCATATCTATGAGTATTGTTCTTAATAAATTCATGGCGCTGCATCACCTCAAAATCTAAATATTTATCAGGTAATATGGAATCATTATGCCGAGGGGATACTCCAAACCTTGCAGCTATGCGGGAGGCATAATTCCTCCATACAAATCACCATTACCCGTGTTGCGATGCAATCGGCGTGCAATAATTGCCCCAAGATTAAACAGTCTATTGCCCGTTAAGGCGGTATGAATAATGCTCAAGTCAGGGGTACAAAGTGCACAACAATCTTGCTTACCAGCAATACATTTCCCATTAAAAAGTGTGAAGTATTTGATAGAGGGGAAATGAATGCTTTTTATTCTACCTTGCGTAACTCACCGATCCTCACCATTGCAAAGACTACTAAGAAACATGGCATAATCAGATTCCTGTGGTTTGCTAAGTGGGCCCTAATACGGAATTTTGCATGTATCATAGAATTCTTCTAGAGACATACCATACGATTATTCATAAAGATGAAAAAAAATCTAGAATTATGGGAATGATACTCAAACCTCTGAGTGAATGACTAGGTGAGGTTGTAGTGCTGAGTGCGCTTAACTGCAATGAAGGCGGAGAGCTCGGTGTTAAGGATGTATTTATCAAATTCCTCCTTAATGCATGCACCTATCATGAACTCATTGCAAGGCTAGCGACATGATTTGCTTCGGCAACTCGCACCGAACTTGCCCTTGATTCAACATACGCTTGTCGTGCCGAGCTTTCGCTCGATGATCCTCCTTAGGACCTCCTCCACGAAGAACTCCTCCTAAAGAAGTTCATTTTCCTACGACAATTTTTTTGAAATTTTTGGACCACAAAAATATGTTAACAAAACCTCACAAGATTGATAGCAACTACTCATATGGATGTCTAGAGGCTATATCAAGCATTCAAACTAATTGTAACTCAAAGTATTCAACATGCAAGATCATTTTCAGTAGCACCAATAGCAGCAAAATATGCAAAATATAATCCACTAAAACATAAACTAATTGAAGCAATGGAGGAGTCACATACCAAGGAGCAATATCCCAAAATAGTTTCAGAAAAAGAGCTCCGAGTAAAGAGATCAAAAATCTCAGGTTTGGGAGCAAGAACACGAGGGAGAGAGCTACAAGGATTTTTTTTTCTAGAGGTAGGAGATGAAGTGGGCTGAATGGATAAGTGAGTGGGGTCCACAATGCATCTTGGCGCGGCCAGGGGTGGCCACGCCCTGTTGCCATGTGAGCAATAGGGGCACCCCCTGGGATGTATGCAGTGTCAAAGATTCTTAAATATTCTAGAAAAAATCATGTTAAAATTTTACGACATCCTGAGCACTTTTAATTTTGGGCCATTTTTTATTGCCCGGATAATTCAGAAAATAGGATAATCATGGCATCTTGCTTTATTGAACTTAAAATAACATAGAGCAAATTATGATTATAGAAGGTTGTGTCTACTAAATTCATCGACCACATGCCCCTCAAAAAGAATACATTAATAAGGTTGATCAAGTCTTATTAACAAACCTTTTTCGAGTAACATGAAATGAAGAATCTTCGTATAACACTGGGTTACCTCAATGGGGATATGCATTTCCCGAACAATAAGAGTTTCATATTTCTTTTTGACGGTAGGAAGAGGGAATTTGAAACCTCCAATAATGATTGTCGAAACCTTTTCGATACAACTGATACTATTCACTTGGAGTTGTTTCTTTGGAAAATATATCATATGCTCATCACCATTGACATTAAAAGTGACATTGCTTTTGTTACAATCAATAACAGACCCTATAGTATTCAAAAAGGGTCTACGAAGGATAATCAACATGTTGTCGTCCTCGGGCATATCGAGTATAACAAAGTCCATTAAGATAGTAACATTTGCAACTACAACAGGCACATCGTCACAAATATTGATAGGTATAGCAGTTGATTTATCAGCCATTTGCAAAGAGATTTCAGTAGGTGTCAACTTATTCAAATCAAGTCTTCTATATAAATAGGAAGGCATAACACTAACATCGGCTCCTAAATCACATAAAGCAGTTTGGACATAACTTCTTTTAATGGAGCAAGGTATAATGAGTATTCCTAGATCTCCTAGTTTCTTAGGTACTCCACCCTTAAAAGAATAATTTGAAACATGGTGGAAATTTCAGCTTCAGGTATCTTTCTTTTATTAGTGACAATATGTTTCATATACTTAGCATATGGTGGCATTTTCAAAATATCAGTCAACAGAGTGCGCAAAAAGATAGGTCTAAGCATTTCGACAAAGCGCTCAAAATCCTCCCTGTCCTTATTTTTTGGAGGCTTAGTAGGAAAAGGCATGAGTTTCTAAACCCATGGTTCTCTTTTACCATGTTTTCTAGCATGAAATCTCTTTTAACGTATCTTTTATTTTAGGAGGTGGGTTATCAAGATCAACAACAGATTCTATTTGTACATCATTATTAGGTTCTTTATCATTATTTGGTTGAGCATCCACATGAACATCATTATTATCATTATCACTAGGTGGATGTTTATTACCAGATTGTGTCTCAGCATCAGAAATAGAGCATCATTATTATTCTTAGAAGGTTTTTCTACCTCAGGTTCACTAGAAGCATGCAAAGTTCTATCATTTTTCTTTTTCTTTTTCTTCTTAGATGAACTAGGTGCATCAATATTAATTCTCTAAGAATCTTGTTTCAATTCTTTTAGGGTGACCTTTAGGATATAGTGGCTCCTGAGTCATTCAACCTCCTCTTGTCATTACCCTAACAGCATGATCATTCATTTTATTATTCATCTCATTAAGCAAATCACTTTGTGACTTATCAACTTGTTCTAACTGAGTATGAACCATGGATGTGTGTTTACCTAAACCTTTAACATCATTACAGATTGTCGGTGTACTAGAGTAGGGGTACCCTAGTATCCCGAACTTGTGCACGGGCGATCCAAAGACCTCAGCAGTAAGGCTTGCGAGATGATCACCAAGGCTCTTCGTGGCTCCTTTGGAGCCATTCAAGAACAAAGTGTTCTCAATCAAAGAGACAAGACCCCGGCAAGAGAAGCTTGCTGGGAAGGCCACCCTAGGCACGAAGAAGGCCCCGGCAAGAGGAGCTTGCCGGGAAGGCCACTTGAGGCATGAAGGAAACAAGGCCCCGGCAAGAGGAGCTTGCCGGGAAGGCTTGGTGAGCGACAAGCTCCCGAGCACGACAAGAACCTTGCCGCGGCAAGGCGCTTGCCGCGGCAGGTAACCTCTCTTCCTCTCCGCTCCAGCTCATCCGCCAACGTGTCACCATGGGGCTTTCCCAGCGCGTGTCGGTTTTGCAGCCGGCCGGGGAAGCGGCGACAGCGGCTGGCCGACAAGCTGTCGTCGTGGCAAGCAAACGGCGCACTTGACGGTCCCTGTTGCACTTTTCAGGCGACATGGGCGGGCATTTATGACTCTTGTCCCTTGCCGCCGTGAGTTAGATATAGATCATCGTACCTTTGTACAAAGCTGTGTACCAACCTTTGTTTTTACGATCTTACCCCTGTCTACTTGCCACCTGTGGTGACCCCTTGTGCCTATAAAAGGAGGCCCAAGTGCAACATAGAAAAAGGGAGGAGGGTTCGGCTCGTTCGGTTCCACTCGTACGAAGCCATAGATTCTCAAGTTAGGTTTTGTAGCTCTCATTGCTCCCTAGCAAGAACACAATACAACCAGACAAGCAGCAGTAGGAGTATTATCTCTCGGAGAGCTCCGAGCTGGGTAAATCTCTCGTGTGATCGCCTCGACCGCTCTTCGTGCGACCTCCGCCCCTGCCGAACCGAAAAGGGGCTCCGGCCCCATAGGTGTCCGTGGTGGGACAGATTTCCCCCGACATCTTTGGCGCGCCAGGTAGGGGGCGTCGAGGTTATGTGAACCTGATCCGACGTTCACACGAGCTAGATCTTCATCTTCTTCATCGACATGCCACCGAAGAAGAAGGCTTCGGCGGCATTTGTTCCGTCCCACGTCGATCCCACCACCACCGGAGCAAGCGGGTGGTGGGGTAGACGCCGCGAAGTCTAGCGATTAGCCCACTGTTCTTCATCGCCATGGCACCTAAGAAGCGAAGCGGCCAAAGAACGATGCGGTGTGGCAAAGAAAAGCTAAGTCATACGAAACTTTAGATATTTCCTTTCTATATAAAGTTATCTTCCTCGAACGACCGTGCTTTGTATGGAAAACCTGTGCGGCGGAGGAACCAACTCGTAGCTAGTTGCGCCTTACTTTGTTTGAGTCCGCTCAACAACTTAAGTGAGCTGCGACTAGTTGCGACAAGGTTTCTTGTGGCGGCACCGCCAAAGAAATTTCTTGACGTCCCCGCACTCAGCGCTTCATGACTAAGGTGCTACTGCCGACAAGTTCCCTAAAAGCGTGGGGTGGACATACAAAGAGAGGTTGAGCAGGGAAGATAGCATGCGCTATTTATTTGAGATTTCTGCATAGACCTGTATGCCAAGGAGCCTTCTCGGGGCTAGTTAAGCTCCATGTTGCCTCGAGTCCGCTCGGCAACTTGTCTTGATTCGCTAGAGCCCAAAAGGTAAACCTTTCGGAGGCGACGGCGTTCCCGAATAGCCGCTAAGGGCCCGTTCCCTCAAGCGGCTATTGGCTGGATCAGATGCGACCGCGGAAAGCATTCCAGCAGGGCATAGGGAATATGTAGCAGAAGTCAAAATTTACAAGTGAGTTAAGTGCACTTGGATATTAATCACTTGTCATGTTTAAATACTGATTATGGCCGGGGCTAGCAGCGCCTATAGGACCAATCCTCTTGGTGTCAAGAACAACAAAGTTCTTCACCATAAGCCTTCCCGACGAGGATCTTGCGGGGGTCGGTGTCGAGGGGCGATGAAGTTCTTCGCCATAAGACTTCCTAGCGGTGTCGAGAACTCCGGAGTTCTCCATCGAAGCCGCATCGAGAATGTCAAAGTTCTCTGCTGAAGATAAAAGCCTTCTGGCGACGAGCTTGCCGGAGCCGGCATCGAACGTCAAAGTTCTGCTGAAGATAAAAGCCTTCTGGCGACAAGCTTGCGGAAGCGGCATCGAGAACGTCAAAGTTCTCTGCTGAAGATAAAAGCCTTCTGGCGGCGAGCTTGCGGAAGCCGGCATCGAGAACGTCAAAGTTCTCTGCTGAAGATAAAAGCCTTCTGGCGACGAGCTTGCCGGATGCCGGCATCGAGAACGTCAAAGTTCTTTGCTGAAGATAATTGCCTTCCTGGCGACGAGCTTGCCGGGTGCAAGAAAGGAAACAAAGCCACACTCTGGCATCGAGATCTATAGAGTTCTCTGCCAGAAAATTTCCATGGAAGTAGGCTCGGGGGCTTGTAGCTCCTTTGAGTGCAACAACAACCGTGGCCCATGCCAAGCTTGGTCCCGTCTCCAGCGTCAAATTCATGAAGTTCTCCGCACTGTCGGTGTAGTGAAAACCAGGGCCAAAGAGGATCCATCTTCGCCGACAAAGCGCTACATCGACAAGCAAGACTCAAGCCACCTTCCGGCAAGGAGCATCCTGCTCGCCAGGAGGAGATACATAAGGCAAAAAGAAGCAGCCAAGCCCGAGAACGGAAGATAAGACGGCGCAAGGCCCCTCAAAGAAACCTCTTGCCGAGGGCGCCAGAAGGCCCCAAGAAGACCCTCTTTGCCGGAAGATACGGCGTAACCCAGGCGGCGTGCATGCCCTGTTTTGGGCCTGGCCCAACAGCGCTTCGGCACCGTGTGTGGCCCAGCCGGGGGCTCCTGTCGGTGTACTAGAGTAGGGGTACCCTAGTATCCCGAACTTGTGCACGGCAGTCCACAAGACCTCATGGTAAGGCTTGCCAGATGATCACCAAGGCTCTTAGTGGCTCCTTTGGAGCTATTCAAGACCAAAGTGTTCTCAGTCAACGCGACAAGACGCCGGCAAGAGGAGCTTTCCGGGAAGGCCACCCTAGGCGCGTAGATGGCCCCGGCAAGAGGAGCTTGCTGGGAGGACCACTTGTGGCATGAAGGAAACAAGGCCCGGCAAGAGGAGCTTGGGGAAGGCTTGGTGAGCGACAAGCTCCCGAAAGCACGACAAGAACCTTGCCGCGACAAAGGCGCTTGCCATGGCGGTAACCTCTCTTCCTCTCCGCTCCAGCTCATCCGTAACGTGTCACCATGGGGCTTCCCCAGCGCTGGCCAGTGTCGACGGGCTGCAGACCGGGAGCAAATGACAAGCGGCAAGCGACATAAGTCGTCTGTCCGTGGCAAACGCAGGCGCACTTGACGGTCCTGTTGCACTTTTCAGCGACATGGACGGGCATTTATGACTCTTGTCCCTTGCCGTCGAGTTATGTATAGATCAACGTACCTTTGTACATAAAGCGGTGTACCAACCTTTGTTTTACGATCTTACCCTGTCTACTTGCCCCCTGTGGTGACCCCTTGTGCCTATAAAAGGAGGCCCAAGTGCAACATAGAAACAGGGAGGAGGGTTCGGCGCGTTCGGTTCCACTCGTACGAAGCCATAGATTCTCAAGTTAGGTTTTGTAGCTCTCATTGCTCCCTAGCAAGAACACAATACAACCGGACAAGCAGCATTAGAGTATTATCACTGCGGAGAGCTCCGAAGCTGGGTAAATCTCTCGTGTGATCGCCTCGATCTGCTCTTTGTGCATCCTCCGCCCCCTGCCGAACCGAAAAGGGGCTCCGGTCCCATAGGTGTCCGTGGTGGGACAGATTTCCCCCGACACAGATCATAACATGTAATAGGTGCATACAACTTGCAAGATAGGATCAAGAACTCAAATATATTCAAGAAAACATAGAGGTTTCAGATCTGCAATCATGGCATTCGGGCCCTAGTGACAAGCATTAAGCATAGCAAAGTCATAGCCACATCAATCTCAGAACATAGTGGATACTAGGGATCACGCCCTAACAAATTGATTCGATTACATGACAAATCTCATCCAACTCCATCACCGTCCAGCAAGCCTGCGTAGGAATTACTCACTCCTGGTGGTGAGCATCATGAAATTAGTGATGAAGAAGGGTTGGTGAGGATGATGGCGACAAATCCCCCTCTCTGGAGCCCCGAACGGACACCAGATCAGCCCTCCCGATGAATAAATGGAGGTGGTGGTGGCTCCGTATCGTAAAACGCGATGAAACTTCTCTTATTTTTTTCTTGGGGAAAAGGAATTTATAGGCTTGAGATTAGGGTCAGTGGAGCCTCGTGGGCCCCACAAGGTATCCCGGCACAGCCAGGGGGTGGCCGCGCCCTGTTTCCTTGTGGGCAATAGGTGGCCCCCTCTTGTGGGTCTTGGCTCCAGTATTTTTTATATATTCCATAAAATCTCCAAAAAGTTTCGTCCAATTCCGAGAACTTTTATTTCTGCACAAAAAGCAACACCATGATAGTTCTACTGAAAATATCGCCAGTACAGGTTAGTTTCATTCAAATCATGCAAATTAGAGTCCAAAACAAGAGCAAAAGTGTTTGTAAAAGTAAATACGATGGAGACGTATCAATAGCCATAGGTGTTAAAGAGACTACATAAAATCGATTGTTGACTCTAGTGCACGTGGGAGTTTGTTGGAAATACGCCCTGGAGGCAATAATATTGTATTTATTAATTTTTGTATTCATAATTAAGAGTTTATATTTCATGCTAAAACTGCTATGATCCTGGTGTTGGGGAACGTTGCAGAAAATTAAAATTTTTCCTACGGTTTCACCAAGATCCATCTATGAGTTCATCTAAGCAACGAGTCATGGAGAGAGATTGCATCTACATACCACTTGTAGATCGCGTGCGGAAGCGTTCAATGGAATGGGGATGATGGAGTCGTACTCGCCGTGATCCAAATCACCGATGACAAGTGCTGAACGGACAGCACCTCCGCGTTCAACACACGTACGAAGCGGATGACGTCTCCTCCTTCTTGATCCAGCAAGCGGGAAGGAGAGGTTGATGAAGAAGACTCCAAAGAAAAGACGACGGCGTGGTGTTGGTGGAGAAGCGATACTCGGCTGTGGCTTCGCCAAGCACTCAACAAGAGGAGGAGAGGTGTTGGGGAGGGGAGGGGCTGCGCCTTGGATCAGGTGTTCAGCCCTACCCTTGCCCCTCTATTTATAGGGGAAGGAGGAAGGGGGCTGGCCCCCTCTAGATGAGATCTAGAGGGCGGCTGTCAGGAGGGGGCTTGCCCCCCCAAGCAAGGCGCCCCACTTAGGATTCCCAAACCCTAGGCGCATGGGCCCAAGGGGGGCGCCCAGCCCTCCAGGGCTGGTTCCTGTCCTTGCGGCCCATGAGGCCCTCCAAGAGGGGTGGCCCCTCGGTGGACCCGGAACCCCTCCGTGGCCCCGGTACAATACCGATATGCCCGAAACTTTCCGGTGTCCGTATGATAACTTCCCATATATAAATCTTCACCTCCGGACCATTCGGAACTGCTCGTGACGTCCGGGATCTCATCTGGGACTCAGACAACATTCAAGAATCACATACAAGTCTTCCTAATAACCCTAGCGTCACCGAACCTTAAGTGTGTAGACCCTACGGGTTCGGGAGACACGTAGACATGACCGAGACGGCTCTCGGGCAATAACCAACAGCGGGATCTGGATACCCATGTTGGCTCCCACATGCTCCTCGATGATCTCATCGGATGAACCACGATGTAGAGGATTCAAACAACCCCGTATACAATTCCCTTTGTCAATCGGTATTTTACTTGCCCGAGATTCGATCGTCGGTATCCCAATACCTCGTTCAATCTCGTTACCGGCAATTCACTTTACTGCATCCGTAATGCATGATCCGTGACCAAACACTTGATCACTTTGAGCTCATTATGATGATGCACTACCGAGTTGGCCCGGTGATACCTCTCCGTCATACGGAGTGACAAATCGATCTCGATCCGTGTCAACCCAGCAGACACTTTCGGAGATACCTGTAGTGCACCTTTATAGTCACCCGATTACGTTGTGACGTTTGGTACACCCAAAGCACTCTTACGGTATCCGGGAGTTACACGATCTCATGGTCTAAGGAAGAGATACTTGACATTGGAAAAGCTCTAGCAAAACAAACTACACTATCTTGTGCTATGCTTAGGATTGGGTCTTGTCCATCACATCATTCTCCTAATGATGTGATCCCGTTATCAACGACATCCAATGTCCATAGTCAGAAACCATGACTATCATTGATCAACGAGCTAGTCAACTAGAGGCTCACTAGGGACATATTGTGGTCTATGTATTCACACGTGTATTACGATTTCGGATAATACAATTATAGCATGAATAAAGACAATTATCATGAACAAGGAAATATAATAATAATACTTTTATTATTGCCTCTAGGGCATATTTCCAATGATCTCCCACTTGCACTAGAGTCAATAATCTAGTTACATTGTGATGAATCGAACACCCATAGAGTTACGGTGTTGATCATGTTTTGCTTTCATGGAAGAGGTTTAGTCAACGGATCTGCGACATTCGAGATCCGTATGCACTTTGCAAATTTCTATGTCCCCATCTTGAACATTTTCACGAATGGAGTTGAAGCGACGCTTGATGTGCCTGGTCTTCTTGTGAAACACAGGCTCCTTGGCAAGTGCAATAGCTCCGGTGTTGTCACAGAAGAGTTTGATCGGCTCCGACGCATTGGGTATGACTCCAAGGTCGGTGATGAACTCCTTCACCCAAATTGCTTCATCGCGCTGCCTCCGAGGCTGCCATGTACTCCGCTTCACATGTAGATCCCGCCACGACGCTTCCGCTTGTACTGCAGCCATCGCTCCACCATTCAACATATACACGTATCCGGTTTGTGACCTTGAGTCATCGAGATCTGTGTCGAAGCTAAGCGTCGGCGTAACCCTTTCTGACGAGCTCTTCGTCACCTCCATAAACGAGAAACATGTCCTTTGTCCTTTTCAGGTACTTGGGATATTCTTGACCATTGTCCAGTGTTCCTTGCCGGGATTACTTTGGTACCTTCCTACCAAACTTACGGCAAGGTTTACATCAGGTGCGGTACACAAAGCATGGCATACATAATAGATCCTATGGCTGAGGCATACGGTATGACACTCATCTCTTCTTTATCTTTTGCCGTGGTGGGGCGTTGAGCCGAGCTCAATTTCACACCTTGCAAAACAGGCAAGAACCCTTTCTTGGACTGATCCATTTTGAACTTCTTCAAAATCTTATCAAGGTATGTGCTTTGTGAAAGACCTATGAGGCGTCTCGATCTATCCCTATAGATTTTGATGCCTAATATGTAAGCAGCTTCTCCAAGGTCCTTCATTGAAAAACTCTTATTCAAGTAGGCCTTAATGCTGTCCAAAAATTCTATATCATTTCCCATCAAAAGTATGTCATCTACATATAATATGAGAAATGCTCTGAGCTCCCACTCACTTTCTTGTAAACGCAGGCTTCTCCATAAGTCTGCATAAACCCAAACGCTTTGATCATCTCATCAAAGCGAATGTTCCAACTCGAGATGCTTGCACCAGCCCATAAATGGATCATTGGAGCTTGCATACCTTGTTAGCATTCTTAGGGTTGACAAAACCTTCCGGCTGCATCATATCAGTTCTTCCTTAAGGTAGCCGTTAAGGAATGCCGCTTTTGGCGTCCATTTGCCATATCTCATAATCATAGTATGCGGCAATTGCTAACATGATTCGGACTGACTTCAGCTTCGCTACGGGAGAGAAAGTCTCATCGTAGTCAACCCCTTGAACTTGCCGATAACCCTTAGCAACAAGTCGAGCTTTATAGATGGTAACATTACCATCCGCTGGCCCCGTCTTCTTCTTAAAGATCCATTTGTTTTCTATCGCCGCCGATCATTCTAAGTAAGTCTGTCCAAAGTCCATACTTTTTTTCATACATGGATCCTATCTCGGATTGCATGGCTTCAAGCCATTTGTTGGAATCTGGGCCGCCATCGCTTCTTCATAGTTCGAAGGTTCACCATTGTCTAACAACATGATTTCCAAGACAGGGTTGCCGTACCACTGCAGTGCGGGCGTGTCCTTGTGGACCCTCTGAAGTTCGGTAGCAACTTGATCCGAAGTACCTTGATCATTATCATTAATTTCCTCTCCGATCGGTGTAGGCACCACAGGAACATGTTCTGAGCTGCACTACTTTCCGGTTCAAGAGGTAGTACTTCATCGAGTTCTACTTTCCTCCCACTTACTCCTTTCGAGAGAAACTCTTTTCGAGAAAGGATCCGTTCTTGGCAACAAAGATCTTGCCTTCGGATCTAAGGTAGAAGGTATACCCAATGGTTTCCTTAGGGTATCCTATGAAGACGCATTTTTCCTCGACTTGGGTTCGAGCTTTTCGGGTTGAAGTTTCTTGACATAAGCATCGCATCCCCAAACTTTTAGAAACGACAGCTTAGGTTTCTTCCCAAACCATAATTCATACGGTGTCGTCTCAATGGATTTAGACGATGCCCTATTTAAAGTGAATGTAGCTGTCTCTAGAGCGTATCCCCAAAAAGATAGTGGTAAATCAGTGAGAGACATCATAGATCGCACTATATCCAATAGAGTACGATTACGACGTTCGGACACACCGTTACACTGAGGTGTTCCAGACGGCGTGAGGTGTGAAACGATTCCACATTTCCTTAAGTGTGTACCAAATTCGTGACTTAAATATTCTCCTCCACGATATGATCATAAGAACTTTATTTTCGGTCACGTTGATTCTCTACCTCATTCTGAAATTCCTTGAACCTTTCAAAGGTCTAGGACTTGTGTTTCATCAAGTAGACATACCCATATCTACTTAAGTCAGTGCGTGAGAGTGAGAACATAACGATATCCTCCATGAGCCTCAACGCTCATTGGACCGCACTTTTACATCGGTATGTATGCTTTCCAATAAGTTGGTTGCTTTCGCTCCATTGTTCCGGGAGAACGGAGTCTTGGTTATTTTGCCCATAAGGCATGGTTCGCATGTGTCAAATGATTCATAATCGAGAGACTCTAAAAGTCCATCAAGCATGGAGCTTCTTCATGCGCTTGACACCAATGTGACCAAGCGGCGATTGCCACAAGTATGTGGGACTATCGTTATCAACTTTACATCTTTTGGTATTCACACTATGAATATGTGTAACATTACGCTCGAGATTCATTAAGAATAAACCATTGACCATCGGAGCATGACCATAAAACATTTCTCTCATATAAATAGAACAACCATTATTCTCGGATTTAAATGAGTAGCCATCTCGTATTAAGCGAGATCCCGATACAATGTTCATGCTCAAACTTGGCACTAAATAACAATTATTGAGGTTTAAAACTAATCCCGTAGGTAAATGTAGAGGTAGCGTGCCGAAGCGATCACATCGACCTTGGAACCATTCCGGCGCGCATCGTCACCTCGTCCTTCGCCGATCTCCGTTTATTCCGCAGCTCTGCTTTGTGAGTTACATATATGAGCAGCGGCACCGGTATCAAATACCGGGAGTTACTACGAGTACCGGTAAGGTACACATCAATTACATGTATATCAAATATACCTTTAGTGTTGCCGGCCTTCTTATGCTGCTAAGTATTTGGGGCAGTTCCGCTTCGATGACCCTTCCCTTTGCAATAAAAGCACTCAGTCTCAGGCTTGGGTCCATTGCCTGACTTCTTCCTGGCAACTGGCTTACCAGGTGCGGCAACATCCTTGACGTCCTTCTTGAACTTCTTCTTACCCTTGCCCTTCTTGAACTTAGTGGTTTTATTGACCATCAACACTTGATGCTCCTTCTTGATTTCTACCTCTGCTGACTTGACATTGAAAATACTTCAGGAATAGTTTTCACCATCCCCCGCATATTGTAGTTCATCACAAAGCTCTTGTAGCTCGGTGGGGCGATCAAGGATTCTGTCAATGACCGCCTCGTCAGGGAGGTTAATGTCCACTGGGACAAAGCGGTTGTGCAACGAGACATTTTGAGTATGTGCTCACCGACAGTAACTATTTTCCTCCATCTTACAACTATAGAACTTGTCGGAGACCTCATATCTCTCGACCGGGCATGAGCTTGGAAAACTAGTTTCAGCTCTTGAACATCTCATATGCTCCGTGTTGCTCAAAACGCTTTTGGAGCCCGGTTCTAAGCTGTAAAGCATGCCGCCTTGAACGAGGGAGTAATCATCGCACGAGGCGCCAAGGGTTCATAACGTATTGGTTCTCTCGGGATGGGTGCTTCACCTAGCAGTGCTTCTAGGACATATTGTTTCTTGGCAGCTATGAGGATGATCCTCAGGTTAGGACCCGATCCGAATAGTTGCTGCCATCATCTTTCGACTTGGTTTTCTCTAGGAACGCGTTGAAGTTCATGGTGACATGAGCGTTGGCCATTTGATCTATAAGACATTTTGCAAAGATTTTAGACTATTGTTCATGATAATAAAGTTCATCTAATCAAATTATTTAATGAACTCCCACTCAGATTTGACATCCTTCTAGTCATCTAAGTGTTACATGATCCGAGTCGACTAGGCCGTGTCCGATCATCACGTGAGACGGACTAGTCATCGTCGGTGAACATCTCCATGTTGATCGTATCTTCCATACGATTCATGTTCGACCTTTCGGTCTCTTGTGTGCCGAGGCCATGTCTATACATGCTAGGCTCGTCAAGTTAACCTAAGTGTTTTTGCATGTGTAAAACTGTCTTACACCCGTTGTATGTGAACGTAAGGATCTATCACACCCGATCATCACGTGGTGCTTCGAAACGACGAACTTTAGCAACGGTGCACAGTTAGGGAGAACACTTCCTTGAAATTATTATGAGGGATCATCTTATTTACTACCGTCGTTCTAAGTAAACAAGATGCATAAACATAATAAACATCACATGCAATTATATAGTAGTGACATGATATGGCCAATATCATATAGCTCCTTCGATCTCCATCTTCGGGCTCCATGATCATCTTGTCACCGCATGACACCATGATCTCCATCATCATGATCCCCATCATCGTGTCTTCATGAAGTTGTCACGCATAGCGACTACTTCTACTTCTATGGCTAACAGCGTTTAGCAATAAAGTAAAGTAATTTACATGGCGTTCTTCAATGACACACGCAGGTCATACAAAATAAAGACAACTCCTATGGCTCCTCGCTGGTTGTCATACTCATCGACATGAAAGTCGTGATTCCTATTACAAGAACATGATCTCATACATCACATATATCATTCATCATTCATCATAACTTTGGCCATATCACATCACAAAACACTTGCTGCAAAAACAAGTTAGGCGTCCTCTAATTGTTGTTGCAAGTTTTACGATGGCTGCAATAGGGTTCTAGCAAGAACGTTTGCTTACTCACGTGAAAGCCACAACGTGATTTGTCAACTTCTATTTACCCTTCATAAGGACCCTTTTCATCGAATCCGCTCCAACTAAAGTGGGAGAGACAGGACACCCGCTAGCCACCTTATGCAACTAGTGCATGTCGATTCGGTGGAACTTTGTCTCACGTAAGCGTGCACGTGTAAGGTCGGTCCGGCGCTTCATCCCACAATACCCATTTGAAGCAAGATAAGACTAGTAGCGGCAAGAGAGTTGACAACATCTACGCCCACAACAAATTGTGTTCTACTCGTGCAATAGAGAACTACGCATAGACCTAGCTCATGATGCCCTTTGTTGGGGAGCGTTGCAGAAAATTAATTTTTTCCTCACGGTTTCACCAAGATCCATCTATGAGTTCATCTAACAACGAGTCATGGGAGAGAGATTGCATCTACATACCACTTGTAGATCGCATGCGGAAGCGTTCAATGGAGCAGGGATGATGGAGTCGTACTGCCGTGATCCAAATCACCGATGACAAGTGCTGAGCGGACAGCACCTCCGCGTTCAACACACGTGCACGGGCAGATGGCGTCTCCTCCTTCTTGATCCAGCAAGGGGAAGGAGAGGTTGAGGAAGAAGGCTCCAAGCAGCAGCGACGAGCAGGCGTGGTGTTGGTGGAGAAGCAAGATTCGGCTGTGGCTTCGCCAAGCACTCAACGGAGGAGGAGAGGTGTTGGGGAGGGGAGGGGCTGCACCTTGGATCAGGTGTTCAGCCCTCCCCTTGCCCCTCTATTTATAGGGGAAGGAGGAAGGGGTCGGCCCCTCTAGATGAGATCTAGAGGGGGCCAGGGAGGGCTTGCCCCCAAGCAAGGGGCGCCCCACTTAGGGTTCCCAAACCCTAGGCGCATGGGCCCAAGGGGGCGCCCAGCCCTCCGGGGGCTGGTTCCCCGTCCCTTGCGCCCATGAGGCCCTCCAAGAGGGGTGGCCTCCCGGTGGACCCGGAACCCTCCGGTGGCCCGGTACAATACCGATATGCCCCGAAACTTTCCGGTGTCCGTATGACAACTTCCCATATATCAATCTTCACCTCCGGACCATTCCGGAACTCCTCGTGACTTCCGGGGTCTCATCCGGGACTCCGAACAACATTCGGCAATCACATACAAGTCTTCCTAATAACCCTAGCGTCACCGAACCTTAAGTGTGTAGACCCTACGGGTTCGGGAGACACGTAGACATGACCGAGACGGCTCACGGGCAATAACCAACAGCGGGATCCGGATACCCATGTTGGCTCCCACATGCTCTCGATGATCTCATCGGATGAACCACGATGTCGAGGATTCAAACAACCCAGTATACAATTCCCTTTGTCAATCGGTATGTTACTTGCCCGAGATTCGATCGTCGGTATCCCAATACCTCGTTCAATCTCGTGCTACGGCAAGTCACTTTACTCATCCGTAATGCATGATCCCGTGACCAAACACTTGATCACTTTGAGCTCATTATGATGATGCACTGCAGTGGGCCTAGTGATACCTCTCCGTCATACGGAGTGACAAATCGATCTCGATCCGTGTCAACCCAATGGACACTTTCGGAGATACCTGAGTGCACCTTTATAGTCACGATTCACGTTGTGACGTTTGGTACACCCAAAGCACTCTTACGGTATCCGGGAGTTACACGATCTCATGGTCTAAGGAAGAGATACTTGACATTGGAAAAGCTCTAGCAAAATGAACTACACGATCTTGTGCTATGCTTAGGATTGGATCTTGTCCATCACATCATTCTCCTAATGATGTGATCCCGTTATCAACGACATCCAATGTCCATAGTCAGGAAACCATGACTATCTGTTGATCAACGAGCTAGTCAACTAGAGGCTCACTAGGGACATATTGTGGTCTATGTATTCACACGTGTATTACGATTTCCGGATAATACAATTATAGCATGAATAAAAGACAATTATCATGAACAAGGAAATATAATAATAATACTTTTATTATTGCCTCTAGGGCATATTTCCAACACCTGGAATATGCGATTCAATGGAAAACTTATATGCACGTGTGGAATGATAAACGGCGAAATAAGATTCCTAGTCTCGCCCCTAAGACTAGCTCAAGTGTTGTTCGTGATCATGTTTTCCGGATCTTGACATATCATGAAGAGTAACGATAGTCTCAAAACAAAATTGAGAGTATGACGTTAGACAAATGGTCATATTGAATCGACCCAAACCTGTTCGTTATACATTGAGATAATATCGTCATAAGTCAAATGTTATAACACGGAGTGTTAACGTGTGTTTAGTTCCTTAGACCATGAGAGTATATTAGTCACTTCTCATCGTATGATGAGCTTTGGTATTGCTCAAACATCATCTGTAACACGGTGATCATAACAACAACTTAGATAACATAAAGGTTCATCAGAAAGTTTGATAAGGGACACGATAGCTCGAGAGTGGAATTTGCTCCTCCGACGATGGAGAGATATTCTTATGGCCCTCTCAATGTGACGACATTCAACGTACTCTAGCCAGACATAGGTGACTATGTCACGGGGATGCCGGAAACATGTCAACGAGAAAGAAGAACAAAATCGGCAACTAGGAGACCAGTATAGTGAGCATGTGTATGACACAAGAGGATACCGATACATCTCACCTTGGGTTTTGTAAAGTATCGTGAAGCAAAGGGAACATCACATGATAACCAAAGGTTCACTAGAGTGCCATTCATGTAATCATAGGGAGCGATATGGACGTCCACGCTTCCGCTATCGATCATTGAACGAAGGGGTTTTGTTCATGTCCATGATTTAACAAACCTACGAGGTCACAAGCTTAAGGTAATCACAATCTGCTAAGTGTTAGGACAAGAGTATCAAGGATTTATTTGTGGAATTGTTTCATTAATATTCAGAATAGTTTCGAGAGGAACCGCAAGCGTTTTGAGGTCACCAGAAGGGTTTCAGAGATTATCGGGCAATACCGGGTATTCCCGATAAATAATACATACGTGGAAAATGTTTCCGGAGATGTCAAATTAATAATAAAAGGCTATAGTAATTGTTAGGAGGCTTTTAGATTTAATTTAATATCAACGGGCCTTAAAAGGCCAAGTAGTGGAAGGAGTATTGGGCCACCATGGCCCATAAGGAAGTGGCGCCCCCCTTTCCTATAGGGGAGGCCGAATTGGAGGTGTGTGTGGGGGGGTCCAACTCCTCCCCCTTGGCTGGTGCACCAAGGAGGGGCTTTCCCTCCTTGGTGTAGCCCTTCCCTCCTCCTCTAACCTATATATACTGGAGGTATTGGCCCTTTTGTGTACACAAGTTTTGGAGCCTCCTCTAGTTCATCTAGTTTTAGTTCTAGTTGATATAACTAGAGCTAGACCTAGTTCCTCTAATCCTCATAATTAGAAGGCCAGTCTGGTTCTAATCTCATCCCTCTAACTCTCCGGCCACGATTAGATCTGGATGGCAAAGCACAGTCGGATCGTGAAGACCGTACGCTTGCAACCAAGTAGAGAGGTCGTGCTTTCAATCTTCTATTCGAGGGATCATCCGAGGGTGGCTCGCGGGATCGTCATCAGTGGTTTGAGGTTCTACAAGTATGATCTACACCAACTCGTCTACTTCCTATGCACTCCAGAGTCGGTAACAATCATGATCCAAACCATTTATGCATCTTCATATTGTTCCTGGGTGTTCGTAGGACGATCTTTTTTATTTTCTACTACATTTTCCAACAAGTACTTCCATCGATCCCTCCAACAAATATATTAGGTTGTAGGGCTATGCCTCAACCCATGACCTTACCGAACTACTCACACGTGGATATTAGATCACACGAAGAAATCATTGAAGAACAGACATGAAAATTGATTGATTGATAATACAATGGATGTCGGGTGTGATATCCGATTACAAAGTATGGCTAGTTGGTTGAGTAATAAGATGGTGGTGATGGTGGCGGCTATGGAGATGTAGATGGGAAATGGCGGCGGCTAGGGTTGTTGTGGATGACGAAGATGGAGGTTTCAGCGATGATCTGTGTTGATTCTGGCGTTGGCCCCTTCATGGTATTTGTAGTGGTGGATCAGAGAGCACCCCTAGCAGGCCATATGATCACGCATACGAGCGTGTGCGGTCGTATGGAACGTCGTCTATTGCTTTGGCTCATCCTGTGCGCCTCCCACTTGATCTTCTCTATCTCCTCTTTACTCTTTTCCATGTATTAACTTGATTTCGTCCATATATAGCTCATTTCCTCTGGAAACAAAATAAATATAGGATATTTGGAATCCTTTGCACTTGTTAGTCATTAGTGGCAATATCGGAGCGAATATCTCAGTTTTTATGAAATATCTCGGTTTAAACTCAGGTTTGATGAGCATAAAAATAACACTCATCATGTACATCCTTGCAAAGCGACCCACACATGAGTTTTTATCATGCACTTTGATATTCATATGGAGGGTTGTTAAACGTGCTAACCATAGCTTGATTAACTTCTTGGCCGCAGTTGGTCTTTGCGCCAATGGGGCAACAGATCATATAGTTTAAAGCAAATGGTGGCGGCAATGGCATGTTGGAACAAGGTCTCTTCGGACTCTCCCTACCTTGACAACATCTGATCCGGTGCCAGCAGAAGGCCTAGAGAGTTTGTGTCCCGAGATCTGTTGGCTCTCTCTAAATCATGATCGTTGGTGTGTCCTTCAAGGATAGCAGTTGGCTGGCCATTGATGCGATGACTTCAACATTTTCTTTTGTGTTGTTCTGTGGCATATGGTCCAGTTTCTCTGATCCTCTGGACAGGTGGCGATGTATTTGAAGCTTGTTTTGCGTGGGGTGACGCTCCAATCGACACTTCTATAATGACTTCTAAATCTTCTATCAAGGGGCGAGTGTTTATTGTGGTCTTTAAATCCTAGCATGGTGAAGGCGTTTCAGGTGTCCCTTCCTTTACTGTTAGTCTAGTGATTTTCAATCTCCGATAGACGGTGTACAATCAGAGGAAGAAGAAGGCAATGTGTTTTGTAATGTAACGTTATTTGTATCTGTGTCCAGTTGTCATTCCATTGTACTGACTATTATTTTTATCAATAAATATTAGGTATAAGATGCCATTTTGGTATTATTTTTATAGTAAATGGTGTGACTTCGCTAAAAATGCAAATCCAAAGCAAAAAAGTTTTTAGGATTTAAAGACAAACATATGATGGATCACAAGTGTACATGAATTTAGAATGAAGCCCCAGTCTCCTGCTTATAAAGGTTAAAGTTGGTGGTAAATTCACCAGTGAGGCAAACAACCTTGACAATAAACAAATACACTCTTTCTTCACATGTGGAAGTGGCAACCATTCAGAAGACATATAAATAATTATACTTTATTCATGTGTGGGACCTAACACAAATAAACAAATAACTACTACTTTATTCTAAACCAACACTCATGTAGAATACACAAATAACAATTGCAAAAAATAAGACTACAACTCAAAACCATGATTTTAATTTTAGTTTCTATTCCCAATAAATTGTTTCAAGTTTGATATCATACCATAGGGGAGCGAACAAATTGTAATGCCCATTCTCCCATGTTTACAAATTTGAAATGTTGTCTCACTTTAAATCTTTCAAATGGCCTACTGCGGTCACAACAAATTCTTTGACGCCTACCGCTTCCCACTTACTGCATTTTTTCCCTTTTTTTAATCATGAATCATGCAAGATATTAACGTTCTTTTGCGAGATATTGATGTCTTTTGATCATGTGCGCGACTCTGTGACAACGCACATGCACTATGCTAGTTTCAAAGAAAACTGAAAAAGTGGCCAAGGACGAGATTCAAGCATTGTTTGGATTGTTAGTCCAATTTGCTGTACCCGGGCAAAGGTTAAACCATAGGCTTAGGGCATCTCCAACACTCACCCCTAAACCAGACATTGCATCCGTCCGCGGACACAGTTGCAATAGTCGGCCACCCAAAGTTATCCGCATGCATGTCACATCAGATTTCAACTAACTAGACGAATTACATCAAACACGATAGAATTCATCAAAGTTTGGATATAAATTAAATAGCACAAATCATCCATAAATATCATGCAAATATGTCTAGTACAACAATAGTTCAAATTCAACAAGATTAACTGGTTGTTCAACAAGTTTTCATGGATGGATCATGTTGTCCCACATATCCTGTCCCTTGAGCTTCATCCAACAATGTATGTACGTGAATGGTTTGCCCTCTGACATGTAGTACATCGCGAAGGCGCGTGCAAGCTACACAACATGGACAACAACATTGAGTGAATGAATCAATCAATCAACATGTAGAGCACGAAGAAGCAAAACTTACGATCTCCATCGTTACCGCGCGCCATGGCCACATTGCCTCCAGCCGATCAACTGCGCCACAAAACTTCGTGACGAAGTTCTGGATGGTGTGTGTAAGTGCATCTAGTGCCACCCCTAGTTGGTTTTGGAGTATTGACGACAAATGTGGTTGAGGGACTAATGCGTTTGTGAGAATTGCAGGATAACGCAGGTAGTGTCCCTCATTGATTCGGTTTACCTACCGGAGATGACCCTAAAAATGTATGAAGACATTGAAGACAATGGTGGTATGTGAAGCTATTCACATTGAAGACTATGACATGAGAAGACATCGAGTGAAGACTATGGAGCTGAAGATCGTGGTCGCTTCGTTGTTTCCTTTTCTTCTTTGTTGAGTCGTAGGAACCACCGCATCGTTAAGTGGGGTCCAAGTGATCATAGTCGAGAATGATCAAGTGATGCTCAACCCAAATCCTATGTCTTCGAAAGCAAAGACAATGAGAGCAAAACTTATCCAGAGTTGGATGAGTCGGCTTTGCTTGTAGCCCAAGTAAAGTTGCCGTGTGTGTTTGAAATCGACCGTTGGAACACGTGTCGGTTCCTTTAGTGACCCAGGGTCATTTCGTACATAACAGGTCGGGTTGCCTAGTGGCTATAAATAGCCCACCCCTAGACCATAAATTGGTGGCTTTCGAGAGTTAGTGCACGGCTTTTGTCGTTTGAGAGCAACCCACCTCGAAGCCTTTGAGAGAGAGAATCCTTGCGAGGACAAAGCCCAAACACCCAGAGCCAAAGAGTGTTAGGCATCACTTTGAAGTCTTTCTTATGCATGTGACACGAAGACTTATTACACTTGAGGACTGTGAATCCTCCGGCCGGTTAGGGCGTCGCGTTCGAGCATCCAAGAGTCATTGTGGATTGCAAGGGTGAACGCCTTGATGCAGTGAAGGTTCGGAAGTCTACCTTTAAGACTTACCAGAGTGATTGGGCGAGGACTGTGTGTCCTTAGCTCAAGGGGAACAAGGTGAAGACGCGGTCTTCTAAGTTGAATCTCAGCCTCCCTAACCAGACGTCTGGTTGCCACGGCAAGAATCGAACTCATCCAACAAATCCTGTGTCTTCAACAAGTGACTGGTTCTATCCCTTCCCTTCTTTACGTTGAGTTAGTCTTCGGGAAGTCATTGCTTATATGCCTTATCTGTTTGACTTCATTGCTTGAGTATTATCCTTGTTTGGCTTCATACTATCTTCCATCTTGATCCTACTACCTAGCTGCTATTAGTCTTGTTCTTTCACGTCATTGCACACTCGACTATGGTTTGCTTGTTGTAGTTCATCTTCCGCTGCATATCAATTAGGTCATTTCAATTGTTTGTCTTTGAAACATCCGTGTTTTCAAGACTTTGTTAAAATTGCCTATTCACCCCCCCCCTCTAGTCGATAACTAGCACTTTCAATTGGTATCGCAGCAAGGTACTCCTTGTTACGTGTGATTCGGTTTAACCACCGGAGTTTTAGCTATGTTATTTGCAGGGATAATCAAAGTCTCCATTGCTTACCCCGTGTTCGATGGGCCGACTATCCCTATCGGAAGAATAAGATGCGATGCATCTTGAAGCCATTGATGTCGACCTGCGGTATGTCGTCAAGAATGGCGTTCCCAAAAGCGGTGAAGGTGTCACCGCTGATGTCAAGAAGTTCATTCAAGCTGGACTCAAGCGCAAAGAACATCATCTGTGGTCATCGACCAAAGGGCGATATGGCCGTGTGAGTGCTCGAAAGCGTCAAAGCTAGTCTGGGGCGGCTATCCAAGGTCAACGAAGGCATCTCAACCCAGAGAGATCAAAGGATCAGTGTTCTTCGCAACCTCTTCAACCGCTTCAAGAGAAACGACATTGAAAATGTCCAGCTCACGTTTGATCGCCTCACTGACATCACAAATGAGCTTCACGATCTCGGCGCCACTGAGATCACCAAGCATGAAATCGTCAAGACACTACTAAGATCACTTGACAGCTCCTTTGACACCCTTGCCCTCATGATACAAGAACGCCCTGACTTCAAGACACTCGATCCGTCCGATATACTTGAGAGGCTCAACACACATGAGTTCTAGCTTTCTGAGAAAAGAGATATCTATGGCTCCAGCTATGGCCGAACTCGCGCTTTGAAGGCAAAAGCTGTTTCCTCATCACGAAGAAGAATCTCGACTGCGGTTACGGCGATCCACGAAGACATTGGAAAGGAACTTGCCATGCTTGTGAAGAAGTTCCGAAGTTCACTAGGAAGAAAGGCTTGAAAGTCTTCACGATCCAGCTCAAGAAATGATGAAGCTTCCACTCATGACTACAAGAAGAGAACACATGTCACAAGTGCAAGAAAAGCGGACACTATATCTCCGAGTGTCCACGGTGGGACAATGAGAAGAAGAAGAAGAAGAGCAAGGAATATGATTACGATGACAAGAAGAAGAAGAAGAAATCTTCAAAGTCTTCTTCCAAGTCCTCATCAAAGTCTTCATCTCATAAGAAGAGCTCATCCGGCAAGGCTCGTGCTTTTGTTGGCAAAGAAATGGATTCAGAGGAGGAGATGCATACGAGGAGGTGGAGGTGGAGTCACAAGAGGAGTCCGACCGGCGTTGCAAAGTCCGCTTTAGCCACAACCTATGTTGCCAAGTCCATCTTCAACACCGAAGACAATGACTTCCACACCAACACCGAAGTTGATGACAAGGGCGACCACTGCTCCCACCTATCGCTTCATGGCACGTGGTGCCAAAGGTAAAATCACGTGATGCTTACTTTCAAACATCAAGTGAAGATGACTCGATTGTGAATCCAAGCACGACTACAAAACACTTGCTAAAATTGCAAGCTGAAACAAAAGGCTATGGAACATATTAAAAACTGTTAGACAAAAGCGATGACTGTTGGACGCCAAATGACACGTTCACAGTCCTTAGTTGAAGACATAAAAATCTTCATACTAAGTACCAAGAACTTGAAAGTCTTCATGAAACGCTCTCAACCACTCATGAAAAGCTCTCCTATGATTATCTTCAAAGGAAGCAAGAGCTTGAGAAATTGAGAGCGGCTCATGAAGATCTTCAAAAAGAGAATGAGTTAGTTCTCGCTCGACAGATCAGTTCCGCTCAGGATGAATTTGAACCACCATATCTAAAATGCATTGAGTGTGATAACCCTACCTGCATTCTTTGAATGTTCACTTTGCTCTTGTTGCATTGTCTTCAACTTCTTGATGTGGTAACTAACCCTCTCGTGGAGGATACCACTACTATTGTTGATGAAAATGCTAGGTTGAAGACATTGCTTGAAACAGAGGGATGTATAAAAGTGCGAAAGGGCATCGGACACTGCGATGTCCTCAAAAGCGGATTACGAACCGAAACCCTAGGAAAGAGAGTGTTGGGTTCGAGAGGAAAATGAATGTTGATGGTTCCTCTTTGGAAGCTTTGGCGGTATCCCAAAACCACATGGAGTTCTTGCAAAGGGACCTTCGATGGATCCATCCACCTTATCTGGATTTACACGTGCTAACCCTATTATCATTGATGAATCCTTTGATGCAAACTATAAGCTGTTCAAGAATCGAGAATGGTGAAGTGTTTGCGGTATATTGGTACTAGCTGCAGGAATGGACCGCCTATGAAGAAGATCTGGGTTCCCAAAAGCTGTCTTGAGAATCTTCCAGTTGAATGTCATCATGACACCCACGGAAGAAGACAAACCCGGACCTAAGGCGTCATATGGTCCAAAGGCTTCATATGCACGGAGGACTCACACAGGTCACCCTAACGCCAATGTTTTGCGGAAACCGTACTCAAACTTATGAATATGAGCGTGTGTCTTCAAACCGCTATGTTCATAAAACTAAGAACTTTACGCTTATTCATATGAGTATCATTCATCTCCTGCAAGGCTATTTGCTAGGGCTCCAAAGTCGAAGTTCTCGGATCTGCACTTAGACTCATTGCTTCTAAGCCACCCACGAAGATGTGGGTGGTTAAGAAGAATTAACTCTCTTTGCGTGAAAGGGTCTCGACCCGAAAATCAAAGGCATCTGATGCTATTCTTTGGGGACCTAAAACATGTTGTAGGGCACAAGATCAAATGCCCAAATGGTCCCACTATGTATTTTGTTCCTAAATCGATTGCCATTCATCCTATTAGTCCTAATCCTGATTTAAGCTTCAATAATCCACTTGCCTGTCAAATGTTTATGCTTCACAATGCTCTTGGTGAAGCCTATCCCCCTAACTATACTGTAGGGTATGACACCACATGCTTCAGAATGGATTATGGACAGTGGATGCAATAATCATATGACTGGTGATCGAAGTCTTCTCATGGACTCAACCTTCGTCCATCGGACAAGAGTCACATCACATTTGCTAACACTTTGGTAAAAGCAAGGTATTGGGTCTAGGTAGAGTTGCAATCTCAAGGGATCAACACATGGATAAAGTGATGCTTGTTGAATCCCTTGGTTTCAACTTGATGTACATCTCAATGCTTTGTGACTTGAACATGATTGTGATATTCGGAAAATATCGTTGCCTTGTACTAATGGAATCGACAAGTCTCTAGTCTTTGAAGGGTATAGAAAAGATGATCTATACATGGTAGATTTTCAGCGGGACCCTGACTTGCCGTATGTCTTCTTACAAAAGCTTGAATGCCAGCTCTGGCATCGGAGGCTGGGGCATCTTGGCATGAGGAACTTACACACACTCGCCAAGAAGAAGCATGTCATAGGCATCGAAGATGTCAAGTTCAAGAAGGATCATTTGTGTGGTGCTGCGAGAAATTTGGAAAGATGACTAGGGCAAAGCACCCCTCGAAGACAATCATGACGACATCTCAGCCCTTCGAGTTACACATGGACTTATTTGGCCCTACTCACTACTCTACCTTCACAACAAGCGCTTTTCTCTATGGCCCGTCATTGTTGATGACTACTCAAGATACACATGGGTGCACATAATTCTCTACAAGTCCGAAGTGCAAGATGTCTTAGGACGCTTACCAATCGAGCAATGAACAATTATGGCGTCAAGATCAAGCATATCAGAAGTGACAATGGCACTGAATTCAAGAACACCGGACTCGATCTCTATTTGGATATAATGGGAATCACTCATGAGTTTTCTGCTCCATACACACCTCAGCAAAATGGCATCATGGAGCGAAAGAACAGAACCCTCATTGAGATGGCTCGAACAATGCTCGATGAGTACAAGACACCAAGAAAGTTCTGGCCTGAAGCCATTGATACAGCTTGTCACGTCATCAACCGTGTTTATATCCATAAGCTTATGAACAAAACTTCCTATGAGCTCCTTACTAGCAAGAAGCCAAACGTTAGCTACCTCAGAGTATTTGGGGCTAAGTGCTGGATCAAGGATCCCCATCACAAGTCAAAATTTGAACCCAAAGCTCGCGAAGGCTTCATGCTCGGTTACAGAAAGGACTAACACTCCTACAGAGTCTTCAACCTCTATCTCTACAAAATCGTCGAAACTGTGGACGTGCGATTTGATGAAACCAATGGTTCACAAAGAGAGCTGCTTGCCAAACACACTAGATGAAGCTTCACCCGGCCGAATCTATCAAGCTAATGGGAACTGGTGAAATTATGCCTTCAAGCACAGCCCTGAAGAAGAACTTATCATTTCGCACCTAACCAACACGAAGACAATGCTCAACTGAAGACAATCCTTCCAATGATGGCGGTGATCGGCCAAGAGCAAAGTCTTCGTCAGATTCATCCTCGAGTTGCAAATGAAGTACTGATTGAGAAGATAATCGATAGCATCAATGCACAGGTCCGCTTACTCGCTCAAGAGCAACATGACTAGCAAATTTACGTGGGCACTTTTCTTTTGTGTCAATATCGTAACCCAAGAAAGTTCTTGAAGCCTTTATGGAACGAGAATGGATACAAGCTATGCAAGAAGAACTTCAACAGTTCAAGCTAAATAATGTTTGGGAACTTGTCAAGCGTCACGACCCTCGCATAAGCATAACATTATTGGCACCAAATGGATATATCGAAACAAGCAAGATGAGCATGGTCAAGTAAATGAAACAAAGCACGACTTGTGGCTCAAGGATATACTCAAGTTGAAGGAATTGACTTCGATGAAACATTTGCTCTGTAGCTAGGCTTGAAGCCATTCGCATACTACTAGCCTATGCTAACCACCACAACATCTTGCTATATCAAATGTATGTGAAGAGTGCATTTCTCAACGGCAAGATTGAAGAAGAAGTATATGTCGCTTCAACCACACGGCTTTGAAGATCCAAAACATCACGATATGGTGTACAAGCTAAATAAAAGCAATCAGTATGGCCTCAAACAAGCTCCTCGCGCTGGTATGATACAATCAAAGACTTCACGAAGAGCAAAGGCTTCAAACCTGGATCCCTTGATCCCACACTCTTCACGAAGACATATGATGTGAACTGTTTGTATGCCAAATATATGTGGATGACATTTTCTTCGGATGCACCAACCAGAAGTATAGTGATGAATTTGCATACATGATGCAAGAACAATATCAGATGTCCATGATGGGAGAGCTCAAGTTCTTCCTTGGTCTTCAAATTCGTCAGCAAAGGAATGACATCTTTATATCTCAAGAAAAATACCTCCAAGATTGTTTGAAGAAGTTTGGAATGCAAGAGTGCAAAGGATACACGACACCAATGCCGACCTAAACACCATCCGGGTCCCGACGACAATGGTAAAGAGTTCGATCAAAAGGTATACCGCTCCATGATTGGTTCCTTACTTTACCTATGTGCATCTAGGCCAGATATTATGCTTAGTGTTTGCATGTGTGCTCGATTCCAAGCGGCACCAAAGGAATCGCATCACTTAGGCGTGAAGCGAATTCTTCGATATTTGGCTCACACCCCAACACTAGGATTATGGTATCCAAAGGGCTCAAAATTTGATTTGGTTGGATTTTCGGATGCTGATTATGCTTTGGTGACAAGGTGGATCGCAAGTCTACATCGTGCACATGTCACTTTACGGGCGATCACTTGTCTGTTGGTCTTCAAAGAAGCGAAATTGTGTATCACTCTCAAGCTGCTGAATCTGAATACATTCTTCTTTGGATCTTCGTACTCGGCTTCTATGGATGAAGCAAACTCTCAAGGACTATGGCATCAATCTGAAACAAGTACCTCTCTTCAGCGACAACGAAAGCGCCATCAAGATTGCCAACAATCCAGTCCAACACTCGAAGACAAAGCACATTGAGATTCGTCATCATTTTCTCGAGGATCATGTCATGAAGAAAGATATTGACATCATTCACGTCAACCTTTGAAGAGCAATGGCGAGATATCTTCACGAAGCCCTTGGATGAGAAAAGGTTTTGCAAGTTACGGTGTGAGATGAATATCTTGGAATCCTCAAATGTCACGTGATCAAGCACACATCCTAACACTTATGCATGTTGATGACTTAGATGCTAACACACTAAGTAACGTATATCTTCAACCAATGAAGACTTACATTACGAGGGTGAATACATTAACGTGGAATTTGACTTGAGCGCCCACGATAATTGTGCGCCCGTGTTCCGGGTCTAATATTTCCTATACGGTGGGTAACGCCACCACCAAATTTCTTTGTTTGAAGTGTTTCACCCATGGCGTTATTTACGCAATATCTTCGCATTTGATTTGTCTTCAACTTCAACCTATCCTCTGATTTTCTTCACTATGTTGATTTGGTTGTTGATCGATATATATATATACACACATATATATTGTTACGTCCTCTCTGACATTCACTTATAGCTATGTCTTCAAGTTGAATCTTACGAACTAAGTGAATGTGATCGGACCCCAAATCTCTCTATGCTTTCTATCTCAAAATCTATACATCCCAAAATCATATGCATTCTATTGAAGCTGCCGAATGTCTTCTCTGCGTCCTTGTCGCCAGAAGACATAGAGACAAACTTTAAGTCTGTTTTAAATGATTCATCCATTACGTTGAAATCCGGAGAAGCCGGGAGCGACCATCCGACAAACACGGCATGCGTGGGAACGTGGGACATCTCATTGCATGTTGCATGCTTGCCACGTGTCCCTCAGATGTGAACCGCCATGTAAGCACTGTGGTAATTGTGCGTTTGTGCCGCATTAACCGCTTATAAATACATGTCCTCGCGGTAAAGAAAATCTTCTTCCACCTCTCCACCTCGCCAAAACCCTAGCGCCACCGCTAGCTCTCGACGACGCCGTGACGAAGCGCTTTAGCTGCCGCGACTTCTCCGGACGCCGCCCTCACGCCGTCATGAACATCGTCATCTCCGCCATCATTGTAGGTGTCCTCCGTCGCCAAGTTAGGGCACGGTGGACTGAACTGCTCGGCTTCCTCTTCTTCCCGTCTAGCAGTTCTTCGAGTGGTAAATATAACTCCATTTTTACCATCTTTTTGATCTTCAAGATTCATCCTACTCGCCAAAATTGGTTTATGCCCATACTATGTTAGATCTATTACATGCGCATCTCGTCTTGCCTAGTATATTCACTTAAGCTTCACAACTAGTTAGATTCCTCACTTGTACTTATTCTCGGATTCGTACAAATCTGGAACCAACTCCCAAACGTATAAGTGAATGTCTTCGCATCATGAGGTCAATGTCTTCAAACTGATTTATCTTCAAAATCTTACGAGAATGCATATGACCTCTTCCCTTCCTCGCATCTCTAATGTCATCACGGTACATGTCCGTGGGAGAATCCCTTGGTTCTCATAGTCTGCATTCGTTTGCGAAATTCTTGCGACATCAACTTAACTCTCCCGAAGCCAGTTCTTGGTTGTTCAAAGAACGCAAAGCCCTTGAAGCCTCTGAACGTATTGAAGCCATTCAGTTTGAAATTCATGGCTCTGAGATAAATCAGTCGGGAAGGCGGCGAGCGGCGTCGTGGGGAAACCTCAAAGGATCTGCACGATGACCTCGCAGAACTTTACAATCTGAGATCTGAAGAGTCTTATGCTCGGCGCAAGACACGAATCCAATGGATTCGACGCTATTAGGCAGAACAATGGTTCAAGTACAAGTTTGTCACCAAGGAATATGCTTTGAGAAGAGTGCTATCAAAAGCCCTTGGGGTGATATTCTCTTCGAGGCCTTCCACCCAAGAGCGGCTGAAGCTATTGCACAAGGTTTCTATCCTTGTATGGTCCGTGGACCTCGACTGAGAATGCCGACCCAACGCCATTGCTGCGGTGTTGTGACGATAATCTCTTCAAGCGCAACTTCCAAGACGCATAAAGGCTTACGCAAAGGAAAACAAGAAGTCATTGGGATTAAACTTCAACCCCGGGTCCCTCCGCTTCCCTGCGGCCGACGCGGCTCGTGAGGTCGAACCCAATGTCATCGGTCCCTTTTCAAACCTTGATGGCCTCATCTCTTACATCTTGGTTCAAGGTGCCAAAGTGGATCACTCGATGGCGATCTTTGATTACGATGAAATCACAGCTCCTGCTCTGCTCCTGCTCCAAAGCCGCAGAAGCAAAAAGAAAGTCAAGGCTTCAAAGTCATTGCTCCTTCAAAAGCTTCACGTGTGAAGCCAGCAGCTCTTGCACCTCCACGAAGCCGGTGTGCGATCTGAAAGATCAATCTAAATATCTCCAAGAAGGCGGAGAAGAGAAAGAAAATTGTCAAGAACTTGAATTGACATCGACTCCTGCTGCCATTCTACGTGAAAGAGCACATTGATCTGTCGATTGATGAAGATCTTGCAGATGATGCTCTTGAGCAACTTATCAAGAGCAAAGAAGAAGCAAAAATCTTCAACAATTTGCCTCTTTTGATGTGGCAATCATTCATCACTTCATTGATGAGTGGTTTGACTCTCCAAACATCGACTTTGAAGATCTGCAACTTCCAATTGGCCTCAGCGTCTCCTTCAATGGAGCCATTGCTTCTGAGCTAGCTCTTGCTCAGTGCATTGTTGAACTAAAGCATAAGATTGACTATGAGAAGGCTCAGTTCAAGAAGCATATGGCCAAGCTCAGCGTGCAAGATGTCAAAAACTTCAAGGTCATCTTTGCCACGACCTCAAGGAAGCCTTTCTCAAGAAGCGTGAAGAAGCCAGAGGCTCTCATGGCGCATGAAGGCTCTGGCGACAAGTGTGTGCTTGCCTACAATGAGGTGAGAAGCGCCAAAGCACTTGGCCGTCTGGCATTGACCCCAGAATGGCTGCAAAAGAAAAGAAGTCTTCAACTAACCAAGCTGCACCTTCCGGCAGGAAGAGCCCATAGTCTTCCCAAAAGCGGCATGGTGGCTCGAAGCCAAAAGTCGGTCAGCGCTTACGAGCAGGAAGAAGGCGAGAAATTCGGTGAAGCCGAAAAGAGGAAACATCCTGAAGCCTCTGATACTGCTCCCTCCAAGAAGAAGCTCAAGACCAAGAAGAATCGGGCTGCTCCTACAGAGCCCTTGGTTGTTGAACCTATTTCTATGGTTCGCCCCGACTTTGCTATCCAAGAACGACGGATGATAGTTCGTGAGCCTGCTCCCACAGAGGCTCATGAAGCTGAAGACATTCCAGCGATTGACCCCATCATTGCCGAAGACATTGGTCCCCAAGACAATGTTGAAGATGATGACGTTCTTCCTCGGATCGAACCAAACTCTGGTATCATCGCTTTATTAAATGACAGCGAACTCATATCAACATTGGTGCGTCCTCGGCGCCAATTGCTCGAGATGCATCGTGGGCTGATCACCCACAGCAACAAGAAGACTCCCTAGTACTCCCCAACAACAAGTCACTCCCCAACAACAAGATGAAGAGGAAGACTTTGAGGCCCGGCCAACTCCATCTCCAAAGGCGCCGCTTGACATTCCATGAGCTTCGCCCAAGGACAAAGGCTTCAAGCCCCTCTTTCGGCGTTCGGAAGGAGAAGAGCACCACCAACCTATTGCCGTCAAGTGTTTTCAAAAGCCACTCCAAGCGTGGAATGTCTCTGCGAGTCGGAAGCTAAAACTGCTGAAAACAATCCATTTGCATCGGCCGATGAACCTCAAGAAGAAGCGGATCGTGTCCCTACACCCCTGTCATTGAAGAAGTTATTCCCGATATCAACGTGCCAGTGACCGACCCTCCAGCTTCTCAAGTGGAGGTTGAAAACATTGAGGCTGCCACCACCAACACCAATGAAGCCACTGACGTTGTCATGGCTGAAGGGAATGTGGAGCCTGCACCAACTGCTCATGAAGCCAATGAAGCACATGCTCCTGAAGTCAATGCGGCTAACGTGCACGAAGCCAATGAGGCAAGCGCCCTTGAAGCGGCATTGCGCTGACTGAAGCCTCAGTTGTAGCCATTGCTCCTGTTCCGCCACCAAGGCCTCATACAATTGAGCAAGCATACAACTATGGTCAGCTCATCACTGTCCGATGGCCCGTTCTGGTCCCTCCGCCTCATGCCTTTGGTCCTCAATTCGACTATCACATTGCGCATAGGCCTCGTGTCCGAAACCAAAGCCAAGGCGCCAAGGTTCCCGAGCACTTGCCACATCTCTTGGGTGGATTCAATGCCAATGGCTTCAAAGCCCACAACACATTCTTTGAATGAGCAAAGAACCCCTATACAAGGCCAAGGATATCATCGATCGCTTACGGAGTTATCAACAACGAAGCTATTACTCCTGTGGTTCTGTATGATCAAGGTCGCATTTTCCCTCATATGGGCCTCGACACTTTGAAGCCATTATTGGTTGCCGTGCTTAGAAGAAGCACTTGATTGCTTTCGTGATGCAGTGCCGCTTGGTTTCAGTAATGCATAAAGAGCACGGAATGAAGAACTTGTGCTTCAATTCTATGCTACCCTCCACATCCGTGGCTACTACAGAGACGAATACATGGGTTCTCGAGTGGATGACGTGAAATGTTCATCATGAAGCCAAAGCTCTTGACATCATTGAGCTCACGGGCCTACCCACTCCCGGAGAGCTGTTTGAACACGGATGTCAACTCCATCGCGATGCCTTGGAGAGCATATTTCATAAACCGTAACCGACATGAGTCAAATGTTGAGTATGATGAAGCCCTTGCCACATGACGCTGAATACCCTCGGCACTTCTTTGTTGATGACCTTGAGTATACGCCTCGTACAATATATCACATCATCGAGCGAACTCTATGGCGGTCAAAGGGCATTCATCGTCTGCAAAAGCTGGAAGGAGCAATGAAGACATTGGTCTTCTACATCCTCAATGGCATCGACTTCAACACGCAAGAATTCTTCATCCGACAATTGGCTGCATCTGGATCGACCTCTTCGGACTGAAATTCTATGCTCCATGGGTCATCGCCTCATCAAGCAACACTTTGCCATCAACTATCAACCATCTGCCGCAATCATGTGATCTTCCTACCAAAGGTTGATATATGCATTGAAGCCATATACCACGAACACGGCAAAACGTCTCTTTGTCTTGAGAATGCTGAACATCAAAGCTTCACTCAGCCTATGGAAGGAGTCCAAGGCATCGCAGCGTGTCTATCCGATGGCTGGAAATATTAAATCGCCTCATCGTGCATCAACCGAAGCCACTGAACACGATTGGCCAAAAGGCCTCGGAAGCGCTCTCGAGTCCTCAATGATCGAGAACTTCTTGTGGCTGACGCATCAAAAGCAAGATAAGCATCACTCTGGCTCAAGCGTCAAATGCAAAGCCTCTTGGTGGATGTCAATCGCATTGAAACCTTGCCACCAAGAATGCTTTTGTCACTCCACGAGACCTGTCGGGCGCTCATGGAAGAGTTTGACTACGCTGATCTTGAAGCGAGATCTTCAAGACGATGGCTTCCTTTGAACGCTTCAAGTTTGACTCCCCTCCTCCACGGAATGCATTCCTACGACGAACTCCGTCTCTTGAAGACTCTGACTTTTCTTCCCTGCGGCAACTGTCAATGCCAGAGTGATCGATGATGAAGCCGATGCTACTTCACCGCCTTTACTTGCAGACGCATCGACACCGCACTCAAGCTCGCTCAAGACCGCCAACCAACAACGACAACCCTGTTGCATCATCTACTCGAAGAGGACGCGTAGATTCTCTATGTCTTCAAACCTTTTTGGTCATTACTGACAAAAGGGGGAGAAGCATATGAGTTTGATAGTCTTCAAGCGGGTTCATAAGGGCGGTTGCACTATATTTTGCCTAGTGTTTACAACTCTCGCTTTTGATACATTTGGTTCTTTGAGTTGTAACACTTAACCTCGATGGTCGTCTGCTACTTATTTACCTTACTCTGGTGCGATGATAAATTCCGCATGTGCGAGATAACTTCCGCACTTAGATCATTCTGCAGACGTCCATTTTTCATTATGCATGTCATTCTCTTAGTTATATCACTTCATGCATGATGAATTATCTTCATAAGTTGAAAAGGATCTCCACAAGTACAACCTGCCATGTGCATTTGCATTCCAAAAGCAAACTACTTATATGCAGATCTTCAGGGGGAGCCTTTGCCTCTTATGAAGACAATTCCCTATCCTTTACAATTTCACATATTTTATCCCCATTGAAAACTTCAACCAGTTTGTCATCAATCACCAAAAAGGGGGAGATTGTAAGTGCATCTAGTGCCACCCCTAGTTGGTTTTGGAGTATTGACGACAAATGTGGTTGAGGGACTAATGCATTTGTGAGAATTGCAGGATAAAGTTGGTAGTGTCCCTCATTGATTCGGTTTACCTACCGGAGATGACCCCTAAAAATGTATGAAGACATTGAAGACAATGGTGGTATGTGAAGATATTCACATTGAAGACTATGACATGAGAAGACATCGAGTGAAGACTATGGGCCTTGAAGATCGTGTCATTTCGTTGTTTCCTTTTCTTCTTTGTTGAGTCGTAGGAACCACCGTCTTTGTTAAGTGGGGTCCAAGTGATCATAGTCGAATGGTCAAGTGATGCTCAACCCAAATCCTATGTCTTCGAGCGAAGACAATGAGAGCAAAACTTATCGAGTTGGATGAGTCGACTTTGCTTGTAGCCCAAGTAAAGTTGCCGTGTGTTTGAAATCGACCGTTGGAACACGTGTCGGTTCCTTAGTGACCGAGGGTCATTTAGGACATAACAGGTCGGGTTGCCTAGTGGCTATAAATAGCCCACCCCTAGACCATAAATTGGTGGCTGCTTTCGAGAGTTAGTGCACGGCTTTTGTCGTTTGAGAGCAACCCACCTCGAAGCCTTTGAGAGAGAAATCCTTGCGAGGACAAAGCCCAAACACCCGAGCCAAAGAGTGTTAGGCATCAGAAGTCTTTCTTGTCTGTGTGACTGAAGACTTATTACACTTGAGGACTGTGAATCCTCCAGCGGTTAGGCGTCGCGCTCTGAGCATCCAAGAGTCATTGTGGATTGCCGGGTGAACGCTTGATCTGTGAAGGTTCGGAAGTCTACCTTGAAGACTTACCAGAGTGATTGGGCGAGGACTGTGTGTCCTTAGCTCAAGGGGAACAAGGTGAAGACGCGGTCTTCTGAGTTGAATCTCAGCCTCCCTAACCAGACGTACAGTTGTCACAGCAACTGGAACTGGTCCAACAAATCCTGTGTCTTCAACAAGTGACTGGTTCTATCCCTTCCCTTCTTTACTTTGAGTTAGTCTTCATGAAGTCATTGCTTATATGCCTTATCTGTTTGACTTCATTGCACGACTACTATCGTTGTTTGGCTTCATACTATCTTCCATCTTGATCCTACTACCAAGCTGCTATTAGTCTTGTTCTTTCACGTTATTGCATACTCGACTATGGTTTGCTTGTTGTAGTTCATCTTCCGCCGCATATCAATTAGGTCTTTTCAATTGTTTTTCTTCGAAACATCCGTGTTTTGAAGACTTTGTTAAAATCGCCTATTCACCCCCCCCCCCTCCTCTAGTCGATAACTAGCACTTTCAGTGTGCCATCGATACGATAGCGACTTGACATTGCGCTCATGGATGATGTGCATGTCATCATAAGGCGCAATGTGCTTTTGCGCATGAAACGAACCATGGCACTACCAAAAGGCCTCCCTTCTGCTCCTGCCTACGAAGTCGGCAAATACGTCCAACCACGCATTGCACAACCCATCCTCCCTCACCGAGTACTCCGTCAACCTTCTTACTCTAAAAAACGATGTGAAGTTTCAAAATAAGTTCAATGGCATTTGATCGAACACCTCCCGGGCATGGTGTTCGTCATGTCGACAGGGGGGCGGAGGGTACCTGGCTGCAAACGGATCCTGGGTGGACGGCGCCGTAGTATAAGGAGAGCGGGCGCGTGGGTGGGGGCTGCGGACGCCCGACAATGCCTAGGCGGCGACCGGAGAGGTACAACGGAAGCGTTGGACGTGGAGGGTGTGGTTGCAAAGCAAGGGGAAGCAGGCGCATAGTGAAAGAGATTGAGACCAGGACAAAGGATTTGAGTGGGCCGAAGGTGTCGGAGTCCTATGTGCCGACAGTCCGGATTCCCGTAAAGTCCCGCGGACCGATAAGATACCGCGTTGGATGACAGAATTCGTCAGACTGATGCGGCTGTTTCGAGGGTCGGCATCGAAATTGTCCTTAGATTTGATGCTTGTGTCTAGTCTCAGTCAAGATCGTTATTAGGCGACGTGTGGTGTTCATCTCAAAGATAAAAGATGGGGAGTCGAACGTATCACTAGCTCTAGGATAAACAACTCTCGCCAAAAAAAAATGTCAGCAGGGAACAAACGTCATGGTGGTCCAGCCTTGGGGGATGCTCAGTTCCAAAATTCTGCGCTTTGTGCATCCCACGATTGGTGCACATGCATGTGGCTGCGCAAAATCCGTACAGCATGAGATGATAACTGTGTCAAAGGCTCGATGATCTGGCACGAGTAATACCAATGGAGCACTATGATTCCTATCCGTGTATTCCCTCCGTAAACTAATGTAAGAGCGTATAGAACACTACTTTAGTAATCTAAACGCTTTTATATTACTCCCTCCGTTCCTAAATACTTGTCTTTCTAGAGGTTTCAAATGGTGACTACATACAGAACAAAATGAATGAATCTACACTCTAAAATATGTCTATATACATCCGTATGTGGTGACCATTCAAATCTACAGAAAGACAAAAGTATTAAAACGGAGGAGAATTTACAGAGGGTGTAATATTTAAGCAAATTCAAGTGAATCGCATTCCCCGCAAAAAGGAAAGGTGAATTACATGACGCAGTTTGCCACAGTTGCATTGCCGCTCCCCAGGAGTATCCATTTCATATGTGATGTGAGCTATGGCAAGCTTTCTAAATTCTAGTGACTTCCTGTTGTGCTTGATAAGCTGGTGACAAACTAGGGACGCGGTGAATCTGGGAACAACACAAGACATGCTTAATTTCAGGCATCACGACCGAGCAGATAAGAAGATCGGTCACATTACATTCGCTAGCAGAAACAGTAATTCCCCTACAGATATCAGATGTACATGAATTCCCCACCCCTGACAGCATTGGCCGCACCCTTCCTGTCTTCCTCCTCCTCGCGCTCCCGCTCCTTCCGGCTCTCATACGCATGGTCGTCCGTCCTCAGCTCATGCCGGCAGATCGGGCATGAATTGTTCTCATCCTGTGGGATGGCCATCAAGATCAGTTAGCTGCGCTGAATTGTACAATGATCAATGTCGCTTCAAGAGCAACGGTTATCAGGGTGTGAGCAAAATTACCAGCCATGGCTTGAGGCAAGGCGGATGAAAAAGGTGCTTGCACGGCAGCTCCTGCATCTTGTCATCCACAACCAAGTTTTCCCGGCAAACAGCACACTCAGTCTCGCTGCCCAGCCTAGCAATGACTTCTTCAGTAACAGTTACAACCGGGAGATTAGCAACGACCTCCTTTGAAGCCGGTGGTACCTTGGGCTGCGCTGTGATACCCTGGCAATAGCAGATCCATACTCAAGATTCATACAAATATTCAAATATCAAATACTTGAGAACCGCACAATAGACTCTCCATCATGACAGATTTGTGATAGCAGCACTAGGAAGTTGCAAATTAATTGTACTGGCACATCCCATTTTAGCAAACAACAAGGCTCTGCAAATTTGAGGATGCAGGTCATCAAATAGCATAATTCCAAATCCATCGAAGCATTGCAGAGCTCTGATTTTAGCAATTCAGCAACACTCACGTGTTGTGCAGGCTAGGCTCAAGGTAACTCACAAACTATTGTAAAATACATTGGATAAGATACTACCAAATTTATCAAATTTGTACTTACTATCGCACTTAGAACGCCACAACCTATATTTATATACCTTCTATGGTTAGTGAAGATACCAAAAACATTGTGTGCATCAACAAACTAAATATAGAAAGGTTAAGATGTGAAAATGGGCACCAAAAAAATTGATCCTCATGAACCTACCTGCAGTGATGCTTCCAAGGCACTCTCAAGCTCCGCGTCCCCTGACATGGTGTTTAAAAAGTTCATTATAGCAGGTGTCATCTCCTCAGGCCTCAACTCCGTTCTAGTGTTGTTCCCGTTTTGATCTCCAGAAGGTTCCGCTAAGATGTTCAATTCTCGTGTTAAATTCTGGGCGACAAGCCATGCTGGAGGAGGAGGTTCTTGTCCCACGGTAAGGTGGCCTTCAAAAAGGAATCTAGTGTCTGGGAAAGGCAACATCTTATTAGTAAGTAGATATTTCAAAGGGTAAAGACTTCTGAGGACAGACACTTGATGTAACCAAAGCAAGCACACAAAAAGGCTTATACGGCCAAAAGTCTCCTATGTTTATACATGGTTGCCATGATATAGCACGTAATACCATCTATTAAACTATGGACATTACAAAGCTGAATTCTTATTGACATCGCTGCCAGAACACAACCAGACAAACCAATACAGGAATTACCAGCAAGGGATGTGCCGTGAGAATGTTGCCTTGTGGAATTTCATAAGATGTATTCATGCTAAGTATTGATGTGTTACTAAATTCACAAGTTAAAATCTTGATTACATACCTGGTTCTCTGTTGGTTGGCATTGACTCCTCATTTTCTTTTTCATCAAGGTGCTCCCGGGCCCTCAAAATGCAGGTTTTGAGGCGTTCCTTTTCAGCAGGATTAGTTAACAGCTTCTCTGTTGCTACGAAGAGGTTCAGACCAGCACGCCAGAATCCAGGTGCTGTATATCTAGTCTGAAGGACGGTTGCAACACGGCAAACCGTAGAGTACATCTGCAAAAAGTAGTTCACATATATGAATGACAACAAAACAAGGCAGAAAAATAGGATGACAGGCATGAAAAAGAAAACTGGATTGTAGCGCGCAGCAACACGTAAAATAATAACAACAGGGCTCGCAGAGTCATGGGCTGTATAGTAGGCAAAAAAAATGGTCCATGAGAACATTTCCAACTAAAAGAGTGCCAGGTGTATTTGTACCGAGTACCAAGAAGATCAGTTCAGGAGATAATGGAAATACTCTCCATAGCCAAATGCTCTCTTTGGCAAATATCTCTGCTAACATCTGTTTTGAACTCCCAGTCTTTTACTACCAGTCTGATGCCTTTGTGACGTGTGGTGTGCACGATCATGACTGTTCATGGCCATATATTTGTTTCTGCTGACAATACAAAGTGCATCCAGCCATGGAAGTCAAAGGGCACAGCTATATTACTCTCTTCATCACATCATGTACATATAACCCTGTTCATTTCAATGGTATTTTAGTTCTTGTGATTTGGCGATTTTAACTCATTAGACCCATGATCACAAGTTTTTGTTCGTATAGAACATGGAAAGCACTTCCCTTAAATAGTTTATCCATATATTGCACTACTTTTCAACAGTTAGAAGACATGTCATATTGGTTTGTTCCTTTGTTTTGAGCAAATATTAGTTTAAAATGATTAATCCAGACACTGGTTAACATGATTTAGGCTTGGCACCTTAGTATATAAAGTTATTTCCAAGGTCCACCTCGGATGCTAGGCAAGGATTTCTGTAGCGAATCGATGCTGAGGCCAGCTTCAGCAGAACAAATAAGGTTAAGAATCATAGTTTTGCCTAGATAGCACCAGCTGCAATAGAGACACTACTAACACTTTCTGCAGCTTGGGTAATTGAAAATACTCAAGAACTCTGAAAGTGGAACAGCCATCATCTATCACCTGAAGCAGAGCGTTCATTGCTGGTTGATTTAACCAAAACAGGCGCAGCTTAACTAACGGAAGCCTTACTGCCAATTTGGACAGTTGTATCTGAACATATGTAATTTGGATACTAGTATGCACGATCCGGTTCCGCACCAATCGAATTTTGCATCCCCAAATCCTCTCCTCCTAGATCCATACAAAGCAGCAACATCCCCCTTCTACGACCAGTCTAATAATCTCTCGTAGGGATGGGGGAGGCGAGGTGAGGTCGGCCTTACCGACTCGCGGAGGGCGGGCGAGGCGCCGGCGTAGCGGTCGCGGAGCGTGGCGGCGAGGTCGGCGACGGCCTCCTCGAAGTGCTGCTTCTTGCCCAGCTTCCTCCGCAGCGCCTCCAGGCGCTCCGCCACCGCCGCCTCGTCCCCCGCCGTGGCAGACATGGCGCTAGGATTCCGATTGGACTGGGGTTTCAGCTTTCAAGGTTGCTTCCTGATCTGGGATCGGGCGGTCGATGGGCTCGCCGCGGCTCTGTGTGTGTACGATGCGTGTGTCGCCGGAGGTATAAATGCCGACGGACTCTGGTGGTGTCTTGGAGGAGAGGAAAGAACTACCGCGGGGACGGGAGGGACGTTGGCTTAGCTTAGCCAGGCGGACGGTGACGACGTCTTGCGTGGCGTGCGAATGGACGGCGACGGGGGGAGAGGGGTTGGGCCCAGCCTTTGCAGCTTATTCCGAGCAGTCGGATCGACATTCGACGATAAAGGTAAGTACACATATCTAAATCTAGAGGTAATACCACAATTGATACTCATATCTAAAGGTAAGTACATAAACTTGTAGGAGTGGAAACAGATTCATATACAGAAACTAAAAAATCTCACAAAACTGGTCCTCCAACTTGACTGTTGTAACAAAATCACCCAAAATAGGCTCTGTCGGGCCCGAGGCGTGTTTTTACAAAGAAACCCTCGCGCTTTAGCAATTTCGTAGACAAGACCATACCCCGACAGAAAACCCCCTGGTCGTCGGCCCCGATGCAAACCCCTTCCAAAACCTTTCCTTTCTATCGCCCATCCTGTCCTCCTCATCTTCGCCTCGCCTTGGCGGCGTGGTCGTCGGCCTCATCGGGCGACACGGTAGTGGCGCCGTGGAGCCAGCGTAGGAACCCGTGAGTTCCCTCTGAATCGGTAAGCACTGGCGATTCAGCGCTCCTCTGCCTCCTCCTCTGCTTCACTGTTCCTGCCTTAGGGTGGGTTAGGTTTTGAGGCGATCATGCCGATTTATTGTGAAATTTGGGTCGATCTGCTTTCGGTAGGGTTGGTTGTGTGCGTCCCGGGGTTGAAGGAAGTAGTTTCCATGAGCTTATCTAGGGTTTCTTGATCTTGATTTGGGGAATTGGAAGTCGATCAAGGTCGATGTGAGGATTTGACCTAGGGTTTTGGGTAGCATAAAGGAAAGGGGTCCTTTAGGTCGGAGAGGGAAGAGGTCATGTGTTGATGTGATTTTGCTTTGTTCACATATTCAGAGATTATATGCCATTGTTGCAATCTTTGTAGATGCACTACTGTTATGTTTTGTGACCGTAAAATCTTTGAAAGTCGGCATTTTACTATTATTTTGTGATGAAAGGGTGGTCTTTTAGTTGATATTCGGTACATACTTGTGTTTGAAAATCGAGTCTGATTCGATTAGAGTTTGAAACCTTGTACTCTGTCGGTTGAAACTATGATTCAGTTAGAGTTGAATGTGTTTGTGCCTTGAAAATTTCATGTGTCAATTATTGCAGTGACAAATGGAGAAGCTTGCCAGTTTTTCTCAGTGGAGTTGAAAACAATGATGGAGAAGAAGAGTTGAATGAAACTGACTCAGACTTTTGTGAGAGTGACTATGATTGTGAAGATGGAGACGATGATTTGTTTGCTCAGAATGTGGACAAATCATTGAATGACAACAATGAAGAAGAGGAAGAGATATTTGAGGAGGAAGATCCACTGGATGATGATGAGCTCAACCTGTCAAAAGATGAGTTGGAGAAGTTTTTCTCAGAACATTCAATGCAGAAATGGACATGAGCAACCCAATCTTCAGGGTTGGGCAAGTATTTGGAGAAATGAAAGAGCTAAGGGAAGTAGTCACTGCATATACAGTCAAAAACAGAGTGAAAATCTTCAAACCTAGAAATGAGGCAGAGAGATTCATTGGTGTGTGCCAACCAGATTGCCCTTGGAGGTTGAAAGCATCTAGAGACAATAGAGCAGGAAGCATTGTCATCAGAGAGTACAATGGAGAGCACACCTGTTCCAAAACATGGGATTCCAAGTGCTTGATAGTAAAGTACTGGTGAGATATTTATTGATGAGTTCGAGAGACAACAAGAGCATGGACTTGGGTACATTTGGAAGAAAAGTTCAGATGAAGTTCAAACTTAATCCGGTGAGAATGAAGCTTGGCGGGGCCGAGTGCAGCACTTAAGATCATACATGGTGATGAGAAAGCCGCAGTACAACCGGTTGTGGGACTATGGACAAGAGCGAGGAGAAGTAATCCAGGAGCAAATTCATTGTTTGCACAACCAAAGTGAAGGAAAAAAGGTAACCTGCTTCCAAAAGATCACCTATCTTCATTGTATTGGTCCTATGATGCCTGCAAGAGAGGTTTTCTGAGGGGATGCAGGCCAATTATATTTGTTGATGGGTGTCACCTGAAGAGCAAATAGAAGGGTGTGCTGCTTACAGTTGTTGGGATTGATCCCAATGATTGCATATTTCCAATTGCAATGGGGATGGTGGAGGTGGAGTCAACTTACTCTTGGGAATGGTTTCTCACCACTTTGAAGAATGATTTAAACATCATTAACACCTCACCTTTCAATATAATGAGTGATAAGCAAAAGGTGTGTTCCATTTGTGTGAGCAATGTCTTGTCATCACCATCTGTTGTTGTTGTCTGACATGTTTATTAACTAATTTTGCAGGGTTTGATCAATGTTGTTGAGAAGATATGGCGGAATCTTGAGGACATGATTTTGTGTTAGACATCTTTATCAAAACTTCCACCGAGAAGTTCAAAGGGGAAACAACTTGAAGAATATGTCGTGGGCCATTGCTAGGTCAACTAATGTGGACAAGTGGACCTTGAGCAGAGAGAGAAGAGTGAGGGCACGAGAACTTGGAGGCATATAATTGGTTGGATGGCAAGCCCCCCAACCCGGTGGGTGAAAGCATACTTTAGAGATTTCCCCAAGTGTGACATCTTGTTGAACAACATGTCAGAGGTATACAACAGGTAAACTTCAGTTAGTTCACTTATCTAGGATACAAGTTCAGTTATGTTTAACACAATTTTGTAGTGTCACTGAGTTTTGACAAAACTTTATTATGTCTCTCTTGCAGCTACCTCTTGGATGCAAGATAGTTGTGTGTTGTATCAATGCTAGAATACATAACACATAAAATTACTGTGAGGCATGACAGAAAGTACAAAGAAGCTTCAAAAAAGTGGACTGGACTTATCTGCCCCAAGATTAGGAATAAACTGGACAAGAATGCAGAGTACTCCGGTAACTGCTTTCCAACACATTCAGGACTTGGCATTTGTGGTGTTGATTCAGGGAACAACAAGTATGTTGTGGATATTCCAGCCAGAACTTGTGATTGCAAAAAAAATCAGTTGGATGGCATCCCTTGCAATCATGTGATTGCCTATTGTAGAGCTGATAGGATTGACCCTGAAACATTGGTTCACAAGTGCTATAGCATAGAAAACTATCTAAAGGCATACGGGCACAACATCATGACTATGAGGGACAGGAAAAAGCTGGGAAAAGATGAATGACATTGACATCCACCCTCCGGTCTTCACCAAGAAAATGGGCAGGCCGACTAAGAACAGAGAAAGACACCAGAAGAGAAGAAGAAGAAAGATGGAACTATTTACATCAACAAAAAAAGAGTGGCCATGCATTGCTCATTGTGTGGCATGATGTCTACTACACAACCTTCTTCTTGTAAACGTTGTTGGGCCTTCAAGTGCAGAGGGTTGTAGGACAGTAGCAAATTTCCCTCAAGTGGATGACCTAAGGTTTATCAATCCGTGGGAGGCGTAGGATGAAGATGGTCTCTCTCAAGCAACCCTGCAACCAAATAACAAAGAGTCTCTTGTGTCCCCAACACACCCAATACAATGGTAAATTGTATAGGTGCACTAGTTTGGCGAAGAGATGGTGAAACAAGTGCAATATGGATGGTAGATATAGGTTTTGTAATATGAAAATATAAAAACAGCAAGGTAACAAGTAATAAAAGTGAGCGTAAGCGGTATTGCAATGCTAGGAAACAAGGCCTAGGGTTCATACTTTCACTAGTGCAAGTTCTCTCAACAATAATAACATAATTGGATCATATAACTATCCCTCAACATGCAACAAAGAGTCACTCCAAAGTCACTAATAGCGGTGAACAAGCGAAGAGATTATGGTAGGGTATGAAACCACCTCAAAGTTATCCTTTACGATCGATCTATTCAAGAGTCCGTAGTAAAATAACATGAAGCTATTCTTTCCGATTCGATCTATCATACAGTTAGTACTAGAATAACACCTTAAGACACAAATCAACCAAAACCCTAATGTCACCTAGATACTCCAATGTCACCTCAAGTATCCGCGGGTATGATTATACGATATGCATCACACAATCTCAAATTCATCTATTCAACCAACACAAAGAACTTCAAAGAGTGCCCCAAAGTTTCTACCGGAGAGTCAAGACGAAAACGTGTGCCAACCCCTATGCATAGATTCCCAAGGTCACGGAACCCGCAAGTTGATCACCAAAACATACATCAAGTGAATCAATAGAATACCCCATTGTTACCACGGGTATCCCACGCGAGACATACATCAAGTGTTCTCAAATCCTTAAAGACTCAATCCGATAAGATTACTTCAAAGGGAAAACTCAATCCATTACAAGAGAGTAGAGGGGGAGAAACATCATAGATCCAACTATAATAGCAAATCTCGCGATACATCAAGATCGTGTCAAATCAAGAACACGAGAGACATATCAAACACATAGCTACTGGTACATACCCTCAGCCCCGAGGGTGAACTACTCCCTCCTCGTCATGGAGAGCGCCGGGATGATGAAGATGGCCAGCGGTGAGGGATCCCCTCCGGTGAGGCTGCCGAAACGAGGGTCCCGATTGGTTTTTGGTGGCTCTGAGAGGCTTGCGGCGTGAACTCCCGATCTAGGTTTCTTTTCGGGGTTTCTATATATATAGGATTTTTGGCGTCGGGGAACAAGTCGAGGCGGTCTCGAGGCGGCCCACGAGGTGAGGGGCGCCCCCACCTTGGTGGGGGCCGCGGGACTCTTCTGGCCCATCTCCGATACTCCGTGTGCTTCTTCTGGTCCAAAAATAATCTCCTTCAATTTTCAGGTCAACTGGACTCCGTTTGGTTTTCCTTTTCTGCGATACTCGAAAACAAGGAAAAAACAGAAACTGGCACTGGGCTCTAGGTTAATAGGTTAGTCCCAAAAATCATAAAATAGCATACAAATGCATATAAAACATCCTAGATAGATAATATAATAGCATGGAACAATTAAAAATTATAGATATGTTGGAGACATATCATGGCAGTGCTGACCACAACAAGAGAGGACACGCCAAGTTTATGAGGCAACAGGAAGCTCAACTAGAAGATGATGAAGAAGTTGGAGATCCTTCAATTCTGCAGGTTAAATCAGTGATTTCAGTTAACTGCATTTAAGTTCAGTTATGTTACTAACATGAATTGTTTTGTGACTAAAGGATATTATGCCAACAAGACTTGATCCTAGGCTTGATCCTATGAATGACAGAAGCAGTATGGTCCACACCATAGGCCAGGAGGTGCACTTTTAATATTCCTGTCTTTCTCTGAATTTGTACCTGCATTTATTTTTCTCATTTATATCTTCCTCATATTTTGTGATTCTGCATAGGAGAGGGCATATGTGAGCAGTTGGAATCCTCCTGGGACACTTCCTGAAGAGTCTGCTTTTGTGGTGCAAGCTAGGGATTCTATCCCTCCCAAAAGAACCACAACCACAGCAACAACCAGTGTGAGGGGGAGAGGAAGAGGCAGGACTAGAGCTGCAGCAGTACCACATCCAGATGAGCCAGGATCAAGTGTAACTGGAGGAAGAGGAAGGAAGAAAGGAAAGTGCTACCTCTTGAGCATGCGTTGGTTTTCCCTTGAAGAGGAAAGGGTGATGCAGGAAAGTAGCGTAAGTATTCACCTCAGTTTTTGAGAACCAAGGTATCAATCCAAGAGGAGACTACCGCAAAGTCCCTCGTACCTGCACAAACAATCAAGAACCTTGCAACCAACGCGATAAAGGGGTTGTCAATCCCTTCACGACCACTTGCAAAAGTGAGATCTGATAGAGATAATAAGATAAATATTTTTGGTATTTTTGTTGTATAGATTGAGAAGTAAAGATTGAAAAATTAAACGGCGACAGAAATAGCTAGTTTACGGAAGATTAATATGATGGAAGATAGACCCGGGGGCCATAGGTTTCACTAGTGGCTTCTCTCAAGATACCATATATTACGGTGGGTGAACAAATTACTATCGAGCAATTGATAGAAAAGCACATAGTTATGAGAATATCTAGGCATGATCATGTATATAGGCATCACGTCCGTGACACGTAGACCGAAAAGATTCTGCATCTACTACTATTACTCCACACATCGACCGCTATCCAGCATGCATCTAGAGTATTAAGTTCATAAGAAACGAGAGTAACGCATTAGGCAAGATGACATGATGTAGAGGATAAACTCAAGCAATATGATATAAACCCCATCTTTTTATCCTCGATGGCAACAATACAATATGTGCCTTGTTGCCCCTCATCATCCTGGGAAAGGACACCGCAAGATTGAACCCAAAGCTAAGCACTTCTCCCATTGCAAAAAAGATCAATCTAGTAGGCCAAACCAAACTGATATTTCGAAGAGACTTGCAAAGATATTAAATCATGCATATAAGAATTCAGAGAAGAATCAAATATTGGTCATAGATAATCTTGATCATAAAACCACAATTCATCGGATCTCAACAAACACACCGCAAAAAGAATTACATCGAACAGATCTCCAAGAGAATCGTGGAGAACTTTGTATTGAGATCCAAAGAGAGAGAGGAAGCCATCTAGCTAATAACTATGGACTGAAGGTGCGTGGTAAACTACTCACACATCATCGGAGAGGCTATGGTGTTGATGTAGAAGCCCTCCATGATCGATTCCATCCTCCGTGAGCACCGAAAAAAAGGCCCCAAGATGGGATCTCACGGGTATAGAAAGGTTGCTTGGCGGTGGAAATAGGGTTTCATGGTGCTCTCGTATGTTTTCGGGGTATATGACTATATATAGGCGAAGAAGTAGGTCGAATTGGAGCCACAAGGGGCCCACGAGGGTGAAGCGCCTCCTACCTCGTGGCCGCCTCGTTAACTTCCTTGACGTCGTCGTCTCCAACGTATCTATAATTTTGATTGCTCCATGCTATATTATCTCTTGTTTTGGACATTATTGGGCTTTATTATCCACTTTTATATTATTTTTGGGACTAACCTATTAACAGGAGGCCCACCCGAAATTGCTTGTTTTTTGCCTATTTGAGTTTGAAGAAAAGGAATATCAAATGGAGTCCAAAGCGGAATGAAACCTTCGAACGTGATTTTCACACGAACATGATCCAGGATACTTGGACCCTCGTCAAGAAACAAGGGAGGAGGCCACGAGGTAGAGGCGCGCCTCCCCAGGCGCGCCCTCCATCCTCGTGGGCCCGCTGTTGCTCCACCGACGTACTCCTTCCTCCTATATACACCTACGTACCCCCAAATGATCGAGGCCGAGCCAAAAACCTAATTCTACCCGCCAAGAACCTTCTCAGACTCACGAGATCCCATCTTGGGGCACATTAGGAGCTCCATTTGGAGGGGACACCCATCACGGAGGGCTTCTACATCAACACCATAGCCTCTCCGGTGAAGTGTGAGTAGTTTACTTCAGACCTTCGGGTCCATAGTTAGTAGCTAGATGGCTTCTTCTCTCTTTTTGGATCTCAATATAATGTTCTCCCCCTCTCGTGGAGATCTATTCGATGTAATCTTCTTTTTGCGGTGTGTTTGTTGAGACCGATGAATTGTGGGTTTATGATCAAGATTATCTATGAACAATATTTGAATCTTCTCTGAATTCTTTTATGTATGATTGGTTATCTTTGCAAGTCTCTTCGAACTATCAGTTAGGTTTGGCCTACTAGATTGATCTTTCTTGCAATGGGAGAACTGCTTAGCTTTGGGTTCAATCTTGCGGTATCCTTTCCCAATGACAGTAGGGGCAGCAAGGCACGTATTGTATTGTTGCCATCGAGGATAACAAGATGGGGTTTTTATCATATTGCATGAATTTATCCCTCTACATCATGTCATCTTGCTTAAGGCGTTACTCTGTTTTCATCAACTTAATACTCTAGATGCATCTTGGATGGCGGTCGATGAGTGGAGTAATAGTAGTAGATGCGAGGTGAGTCGGTCTACTTGTCTGGGACATGATTCCTATATACATGAGCATACCTAGATATTCTCATAACTATGCTCAATTCTCACAATTGCTCAACGATAATTGCTCACCCATCGTAAAATACTTATGCTCTTGAGAGAAGCCACTAGTGAAATCTATGGTCCCCGGTCTATCTTCATCATATTAATCTTCCAATACTTAGTTATTTCCTTTGCTTTTTACTTTGCTTTTATTTTACTTTTGCATCTCTATCACAAAAGTACCAAAAATATTATCCTATCATATCTATCGGATATCACTCTCGTAAGTGACCGTGAAGGGATTGACAACCCTTATCGCGTTGGTTGCGAGGAGTTATTTGCTTTGTGCGGTATGAGGGACTCATGGCGTAGCCTCCTCTTGGATTGATACCTTGGTTCTCAAAAGCGGGGAAATACTTATGCTATCTTGTTTGCATCATCCTTTTCTCTTCAAGGAAATCCAACGCAGTGCTCAAGAGGTAGCAAGAAGAATTTCTGGCGCCGTTGTCGGGGAGTCTACGCAAAAGTCAACATACCAAGTACCTATCACAAATCCCTTATTTCCGCATTACATTATTTGCCATTTGCCTCTCGTTTTCCTCTCCCCCACTTCACCCTTGCCGTTTTATTCGCCCTCTCTTCTCCGTTCGCCTCTTTTTCGTTTGCCTGCCCTGTCATCATGGCTAGTCTTATATCTTCTCCATTTGTCTCCGAGAATGAAGTTCTAAATTTTAAGCAAAGGGAGGAGAAAATCTAAAAGATGCTTGGTATAGAATTTGCAATGCTCAAAATAGATCTACCAGGAAGCAATCTACTTCCGTTCTTCTCCATAATTTTTATGTAGGTGCTAATGCTTGGTATAGATATATCCTTGATACCATTACTGGGAGGAATTTCTTGGGTAGCCATACTTTTGATTCTTATAATGCTTTGATAGATTTATTTGGCTCACCACCTCTTTTGGTTAATGGAACTATGTTAACTTTGGAGCATGTAATGCAAAGACTTGATATTATTGAAAATAAAGTTGCTACCGTAGAGTTAATCGAAAATTTGGATAAAAAGATCCATAACCAAATTACCCAATATGGATCTAAGGTAGGAGTAACTTTGAAAAATATTAAGGAGAAGGAACCCATAATTAATGAGAGAATAAATCAAGATTCCACTAGAATCGATAAACTTGGGAACCGCTTTTTATTCCGTAAAGAATACTCCAAGTCCACCTACTAAAATTGCCAAGCTTATGTATGTTCCTAAAAATAAGGGTGAATCCTCTAGTAAGGAAACTGCGGATCTTAAATCTATAAGTATTCATCCCAATCTTTTTGCTATCATTAAGGAACCGTTTGCTACGCATGAATTTTTCGATCTTGTGCTAAAAGTTTGATAATTACTAAAAAGAAAGAAATTTCTAAAGATGATAGATGTCTCATTGAAGAATTGCCTACCAAAGATGGCAATACCTAGATCTATCCTTGCTTTTATGCCTAGCTAGGGGCGTTAAACGATAGCGCTTGTTGGGAGGCAACCCAATTTTATTTCTAGTTTTTTTTGCTTTTGCTTCTGTTTAGGAATAAATCTTTCATCTAGCCTCTGGTTAGATGTGTTTTTATATTTTAATTAGTGTTTGTGCCAAGTTAAACCTATAGGATCTTCTTGGATGATAGTTATTTGATCTTGCTGTAATTTCCAGAAACTTTCTGTTCACGAAAACAATTGTTAAAAATCACCAGAACGTGATAAAATACTGATTCCAATTGCTTCTGATCAATAAACAAATTGTCTAGGTCTTCCTATTTTTTCTGAATTTTTGGAGTTCCAGAAGTTTGCGTTACTTACAGATTACTACAGACTGTTCTGTTTTTGACAGATTCTGTTTTTCGTGTGTTGTTTGCTTATTTTGATGAATCTATGGCTAGTAAAATAGTTTATAAACCATAGGAAGTTGGAATACAGTAGGTTTAACACCAATATAAATAAATAATGAGTTCATTATAGTACCTTGAAGTGGTCTTTTGTTTTCTTTTAGCTAACTTGGAGCTCACAAGATTTCTGTTGAGTTTTGTGTTGTGAAGTTTTCAAGTTTTGGGTGAAAGATTTTTGATGAATTATGGAACAAGGAGTGGCAAGAGCCTAAGCTTGGGGATGCCCATGGCACCCCCAAGATAATCTAAGGACACCAAAAAGCCAAAGCTTGGGGATGCCCCGGAAGGCATCCCTCTTTAAATCTACTTCCATCGGTAACTTCTTTGGGAGCTATATTTTTATTCACCACATGATATGTGTTTTCCTTGGAGCGTCTTGTATGATTTGAGTCTTTTCTTTTTAGTTTACCACAATCATCATTGCTGTACACACCTTTTGAGAGAGCCATACATGATTTGGAATTTGTTAGAATACTCTATGTGCTTCACTTATATCTTTTGAGTTATATAGTTTTGCTCTAGTGCTTCACTTATATCTTTTAGAGCACGGTGGTGGATTTGTTTTGTAGAAACTATTGATCTCTCATGCTTCACTTAGATTATTTTGATAGTCTTAAATAGCATGGTAATTTGCTTTAATTCTAATATGCTTGGTATTCAAGATTTGTAAAACTTTCTTTTGAGTGTGTTGAATACTAAGAGAAGTTTGATGCTTGATAATTGTTTTGAGATATGAAGATGGTGATATTAGAGTCATGCTAGTTGAGTAGTTGTGAATTTGAGAAATACTTGTGTTAAATTTTGTGATTCCCGTAGCATGCACGTTATGGTGAACCGTTATGTGATGAAGTCGGAGTATGATTTATTTATTGATGTCTTCCTTATGAGTGGCGGTCGGGGACGAGTGATGGTCTTTTCCTACCAATCTATCCCCTAGGAGCATGCGCGTAATACTTTGCTTTGATAACTTGTAGATCTTTGCAATAAGTATATGAGTTCTTTTATGACTAATGTTGAGTCCATGGATTATCGCACTTTTCTTCCTTCCACCTTTGCTAGCCTCTCTAATACCGTGCACTTTTAGCGGTATCATACACCCACTATATACCTTCCTCAAAACAGCCACCATACCTACCTATCATGGCATTTCCATAGCCATTCCGAGATATATTGACATGCAACTTTCCACCGTTCCGTTTATTATGACACGCTACATCATTGTCATATTGCTTAGCATGATCATGTAGTTGACATCGTATTTGTGGCAAAGCCACCGTTCATAATTCTTTCATACATGTCACTCTTGTTTCATTGCATATCCCTAAGACACCTGGAGGCATTCATATAGAGTCATATTTTGTTCTAAGTATCGAATTGTAATTGTTGAGTTGTAAGAAAATAAAAGTGTGATGATCTTCATTTTTATAGCATTGTCCCAAGTGAGGAAAAGGATGATGGAGACTATGATTCCCCCACAAGTCGGGATGAGACTCCGGACGAAAATAAAAAAATAAAAAAAAGAGGCCATAAAAAAAAGAGAAAAGGCCCAAATAAAAAAAATGAGAGAAAAAGAGAGAATGGACAATGTTACTATCCTTTTACCACACTTGTGCTTCAAAGTAGCACCATGATCTTCATGATAGAGAGTCTCTCATTTTGTCACTTTCATATACTAGTGGGAATTTTTCATTATAGAACTTGGCTTGTATATTCCAATGATGGGCTTCCTCAAAATGCCCTAGGTCTTCGTGACCAAGCGAGTTGGATGCACACCCACTTAGTTTCTTTTGTTGAGCTTTCATATGCTTATAGCTCTAGTGCATCCGTTGCATGGCAATCCCTACTCACTCACATTGATATCTATTGATGGGCATCTCCATAGCCCGTTGATACGCCTAGTTGATGTGAGACTATCTTCCCCTTTTTTGTGTTCTCCACAACCACTATTCTATTTCACATGTAGTGCTATATCCATGGCTCACGCTCATGTATTGCGTGAAGATTGAAAAAGTTTTGAGAATGTCAAAAGTATGAAACAATTGCTTGGCTTGTCATCGGGGTTGTGCATGATTTAAATACTTTGTGTGGTGAGGATAGAGCATACCAGACTATATGATTTTGTAGGGATAACTTTCTCTGGCCATGTTATTTTGAGAAGACATGATTGCTTTGTTAGTATGCTTGAAGTATTATTATTTTTATGTTAATATTAAACTTTTGTCTTGAATCTTTCGGATCTGAATACTCATACCACAATTAAGAAGAATTACATTAAAATTATGCCAAGTAGCACTCCACATCAAAAATTATCTTTTTATCATTTACCTACCGAGGACGAGCAGGAATTAAGCTTGGGGATGCGTCACGTATCCAACGTATCTATAATTTTTGATTGCTCCATGCTATATAATCTACTGTTTTGGACATTATTGGGCTTTATTATCCCTTTTATATTATTTTTGGGACTAACCTATTAACAGGAGGCCCAGCCCCAGTAATTGATGTTTTTGCCTATTTCAGAGTTTCGACGAAAAGGAATATCAAACGGAGTCCAAACGAAATGAAACCTTCGGGAACGTGATTTTCTCACCGAACATGATCCAGGAGACTTGGACCCTACATCAAGAAACAAGGGAGGAGGCCACGAGGTAGGGGGAGCGCCCTCCCCCCAGGCGTGCCCTCCACCCTCGTGGGCCCCCTGTTGCTCCATCGACGTACTCCTTCCTCCTGTATATACCTACGTACCCCCAAACAATCAGAGACGGAGCCAAAAACCTAATTCCACCGCTGCAACCTTCTGTACCCACGAGATCCCATCTTGCGGCCTGTTCCGGAGCTCCGCCAGAGGGGGCACCCATCACGGAGGGCTTCTACATCAACACCATAGCCTCTCCGATGAAGTGTGAGTAGTTTACTTCAGACCTTCGGGTCCATAGTTAGTAGCTAGATGGCTTCTTCTCTCTTTTTGGATCTCCATACAATGTTCACCTCCTCTCTCGTGGAGATCTTTTCGATGTAATCTTCTTTTTGCGGTGTGTTTGTTGAGACCGATGAATTGTGGGTTTATGATCAAGATTATCTATGAACAATATTTGAATCTTCTTTGAATTCTTTTATGTATGATTGGTTATCTTTGCAAGTCTCTTTGAATTATCAGTTAGGTTTGGCCTACTAGATTGATCTTTCTTGCAATGGGAGAAGTGCTTAGCTTTGGGTTCAATCTTGCGGTGTCCTTCCCCAATGATGAGGGGGCAGCAAGGCACGTATTGTATTGTTGCCATCGAGGATAACAAGATGGAGTTTTTATCATATTGCACGAATTTATCCCTCTACATCATGTCATCTTGCTTAAGGCGTTACTCTGTTTTCATGAACTTAATACCCTAGATGCATGCTGGATAGCGGTCGATGAGTGGAGTAATAGTAGTAGATGCGAGGCGAGTCGGTCTACTTGTCTCGGACGTGATGCCTATATACATGATCATACCTAGATATTCTCATAACTATGCTCAATTCTCACAATTGCTCAACAAAGAATTCGTTCACCCACCGTAAAATACTTATGCTCTTGAGAGAAGCCACTAGTGAAATCTATGGTCCCCGGGTCTATCTTCATCATATTAATCTTCCAATACTTAGTTATTTCCTTTGTTTTTACTTTGCTTTTACTTTACTTTGCATCTCTATCACAAAAATACCAAAAATATTATCCTATCATATCTATCAGATCTCACTCTAAGTAAGTGACCGTGAAGGGATTGACAACCCCTTATCGCGTTGGTTGCGAGGAGTTATTTGCTTTTGTGCGGTATGAGGGACTCATGGCGTAGCCTCCTCTTTGGATTGATACCTTGGTTCTAAAAAACTGAGGGAAATACTTACGCTACTGTGCTGCATCATCCTTTCCTCTTCAAGGAAATCCAATGCAGTGCTCAAGAGGTAGCAACGTCCACTCCAAGTCTCCTGGATTGCGTTTGTTCCAAAAACGATCCTCGCGAAGGTTTCATTCCGTTTGGATTCCGTGTGATATTCCTTTTCTGCGAAACACTGAAATAGGCAAAAAAACAACAATTTGCACTGGGCCTTCGGTTAATAGGTTAGTCCCAAAAATAATATAAAAGTGCATAATAAAGCCCATCAAACATCCAAAACAGGTAATATAATAGCATGGAACAATAAAAAATTATTGATACGTTGGAGACGTATCAAGCATCCCCAAGCTTAATTCCTGCTCGTCCTCGAGTAGGTAAATGATAAAAACAGAATTTTTGATGTGGAATGCTACCTAGCATAATTCTCAATGTAATTTTCTTTATTGTGGCATGAATGTTCAGATCTGAAAGATTCAATACGAAAGTTCAATATTGACATAAAAATAATAATACTTCAAGCATACTAACAAAGCAATCATGTCTTCTCAAAATAACATGACCAAAGAAAGTTATCCCTACAAAATCATATAGTCTGGTATGCTCTATCTTCATCACACAAAATATTTAAATCATGCACAACCCCGATGACTAGCCAAGCAATTGTATCATACTTTTGATGATCTCAAACTTTTTCAATTTTCACGCAATACATGAGCGTGAGCCATGGACATAGCATCATATGTGGAATAGAATGATGGTTGTGGAGAAGACAAAAAGGAGAAGATAGTCTCACATCAACTAGGCGTATCAACGGGCTATAGAGATGCCCATCAATAGATATCAATGTGAGTGAGTAGGGATTGCCATGCAACGGATGCACTAGAGCTATAAGTGTATGAAAGCTCAACAAAAGAAACTAAGTGGGTGTGCATCCAACTCGCTTGCTCACGAAGACCTAGGGCATTTTGAGGAAACCCATTGTTGGAATATACAAGCCAAGTTCTATAATGTAAAATTCCCACTAGTATATGAAAGTGACAACATAGGAGACTCTCTGTCATGAAGATCACGGTGCTACTTTGAAGCACAAGTGTGGTAAAAGGATAGTAACATTGTCCCTTCTCTCTTTTTCTCTCTTTTTTTGGGCCTTTTTTTATGGCCTCTTTTTTTCTCTTTTTTTTTCGTTCGGAGTCTCATCCCGACTTGTGGGGGAATCATAGTCTCCATCATCCTTTCCTCACCGGGACAATGCTCTAATACTGATGATCATCACACTTTTATTTACTTACAACTCAATACTTAGAACAAAATATGACTCTATGTGAATTCCTCCGGTGGTGTACCGGGATATGCAATGAATCAAGAGTGACATGTATGAAAGAATTATAACGGTGGCTTTGCCAAAAATACGATGTCAACTACATTATCATGCAAAGCAATATGATAATGATGGAGCGTGTCATAGTAAACGGAACGGTGGAAAGTTGCATGGCAATATATCTCGGAATGGCTATGAAAATGCCATAATAGGTAGGTATGGTGGATGTTTTGAGGAAGGTATATGGTGGGTGTATGATCTTAGAAAGCGAAAGGTGTGCGGTATTAGAGAGGCTAGCAATGGTTGAAGGGTGAGAGTGCGTATAATCCATGGACTCAACATTAGTCATAAAGAACTCACATACTTATTGCAATAATCTATTAGTTATCAAAACGAAGTACTACGCGCATGCTCCTAGGGGGATAGGTTGGTAGGAAAAGACCATCGCTCGTCCCCGACCGCCACTCATAAGGAAGACAATCAATAAATAAATCATGCTCCGACTTCATCACATAACGGGTCACCATACGTGCATGCTACGGGAATCACAAACTTTAGAACAAGTATTTCTCAAATTCACAACTAATCAACTAGCATGACTCTAATATCACCATCTTCATATATCAAAACAATCATCAAGTATCAAACTTCTCATATTATTCAATGCACTTTATATAATAGTTTTTATTATACCCATCTTGGATGCTCATCATATTAGGACTAATTTTATAGCCAAAGCAAATTACCATGCTGTTTTAAAGGACTATCAAAATAATATAAGTGAAGCATGAAAGATCGATAACTTCTATAAAATAAAACCACCACCGTGCTCTAAAAGATATAAGTGAAGCACTAGAGCAAAATTATTTAGCTCAAACGATATAAGTGAAGCACATAGAGTATTCTAATAAATTCCGATTCATCTGTGTCTCTCCAAAAGGTGTGTACAGCAAGTATGATTGTGGTAAACTAACAAGCAAAGACTCAAATCACACAAGACGCTCCAAGCAAAACACATATCATGTGGTGAATAAAAATATAGCCTCAAGTAAAGTTACCGATGAGCGAAGGCGAAAGAGGGGACGCCTTCAGGGCATCCCCAAGCTTAGGCTTTTGGTTGTCCTTGAATTTTACCTTGGGGTGCCTAGGGCATCCCCAAGCTTAGGCTCTTGCCACTCCTTGTTCCAAAATCCATCAAATCTTTACCCAAAACTTGAAAACTTCACAACACAAAACTCAACAGAAAATCTCATGAGCTCCGTTAGTATAAGAAAACAAATCACCACCCCAAGGTACTATAATGAACTCATTATTTATTTATATTGGTGTTAAACCTACTGTATTCCAACTTCTCTATGGTTCATACCCCCCGATACTAGCCATAGATTCATCAAAATAAGTAAACAACACACAAAAAACAGAATCTGTCAAAAACAGAACAGTCTGTAGCAATCAGATTTGTTCGAATACTTATGGATCTCCAAAAATTCTAAAAAACTAGGAAAACCTGAATAATTTATATATTGATCTACCGCAAAAAGAATTATCAATTTATCACGTTCTGGTGAATTTTAACAATTATTTTTGTGAGCGTAAAGTTTCTGTCTTTTTCAGCAAGATCAAACAATTATTACCCAAGAAGATCCTATTGGTCCTACTTGGCACAAACACTAATTAAAACATAAGAATGAAGGAAATATGCCCTAGAGGCAATAATAAAGTTATTATTTATTTCCTTATATCATGATAAATGTTTATTATTCATGCTAGAATTGTATTAACCGGAAACATAATACATGTGTGAATACATAAACAAACAGAATGTCACTAGTATGCCTCTACTTGACTAGCTCGTTAATCGAAGATGGTTATGTTTTCTAACCATAGACATGAGTTGTCATTTGATTAGCAGGATCACATCATTAGGAGAATGATGTGATTGACTTGACCCATTCCGTTAGCGTAGCACTTGATCGTTTAGTATGTTGCTATTGCTTTCTTCATGACTTATACAAAGTTCCTGCAACTATGAGATTATGCAACTCCCGTTTACCGGAGGAACACTTTGTGTGCTACCAAACGCGTCTGGCGTAACTGGGTGATTATAAAGGTACTCTCTGGTGTCTCCAAAAGTATATGTTGAGTTGGCATAATTCGAGATTAGGTTTTGTCACTCCGATTGTCGGAGAGGTATCTCTGGGCCTTCTCGGTAATACTCATCACCTAAGCCTTGCAAGCATTGTAACTAATGAGTTAGTTATGAAATGATGTATTACTGAGCAGTAAAGAGACTTGCCGTAACGAGATTGAACTAGGTATTGGATACCGGCGATCGAATCTCGGGCAAGTAACATACCGATGACAAAGGGAACAACGTATGTTGTTATGCGGTTTGACCGATAAAGATCTTCGTAGAAAATGTAGGAACCAATATGAACATCCAGGTTCCACTATTGGTTATTGACCGAGAATAGTTCTAGGTCATGTCTACATAGTTCTCGAACCCGTAGGGTCCTTGCACGCTTAACGTTACGATGACAATTTTATGAGTATTGATGTACCGAAGTTTGTTGAGTCCGGATCTGATCACGGACATGACGAGGAGTCTCAAAATGGTCGAGACATAAAGATTGATATATTGGAAGCCTATGTTTGGACTCTGAATAGTTCCGGGTGAAATCAGGATTTTCACAACACCGGGAGATTACTGAACCCTCCAGGGGTTAATGGGCCTTAGTGGGCCATGAGGGAGAAGAGGAGGGCCGGCCCGGGCAGGCCGCGCGCCCTCCCCCTAGTCCGAATAGGACAAGGAGAGGCGGCGCCTCTTCCTCTTTCCCTCCCCAAGTCCTAATTCAACTAGGAAGGGAGTCCTACTCCCGGTGGGAGTAGGACTCCTCAGCGCCTCCTCCTAGGGCCGGCCGCACCTTGCTCCTTTATATCTGAGGCAGGGGGCACCCAGACACACAAGTTGATCTACGGATCGTTCCTTAGCCGTGTGCGGTGCCCTCCACCATATTCCACTTCGGTCATATCGTCATGCGGAGCTTAGGCGAAGCCTGCGCAGTGGAGCATCATCATCGTCCTGCGCCGTCGTCTTGTGAAACTCATCCACGACACCCTGCTTTGGATCGGAGTCCGGGATCGTCATCGAGCTGAGCGATGTCTTGAACACGGAGGTGCCGTGACGTTCGGTACTTGGATCGGTCGGATCGTGAAGACGTACGACTACATCAACCGCGTTGTCATAACGCTTCCGCTTTCGGTCTACGAGGGTACGTGGACACACTCTCCCCTCTCGTTGCTATGCCATCACCATGATCCTGCGTGTGCGTAGGAAATTTTTGAAATTACTACGTTTCCCAACAGTGGCATCCGAGCCTAGGTTTTGTGGTTTGATGTTTTATGCACGAGTAGAACACAAGTGAGTTGTGGGCGATATAAGTCATACGCCTACCAGCATGTCATACTTTGGTTCGGCGGTATTGTTGGACGAGACGACCGGACCGACATTACGCGTGACGCTTCTGGCGAGACCCGGTTCCCGGCGTGCTTTGGTACGAGAGGTGGCTTGCGGGAGACAGTCTCTCCAACTTTAGTTGAACCGAGTGTGGCTACGCCCGGTCCTTGCGAAGGTTAAGCGAGTCAAATTGACAAACTATCGTTGTGGTTTTGATGCGTGGGTGAGATTGGTTCTTACTTAAGCCCGTAGCAGCCACGTAAAACTTGCAACAACAAAGTAGAGGACGTCTAACTTGTTTTTGCAGGGCATGTTGTGATGTGATATGGTCAAGACGTGATGATATATTTTATTGTATGAGATGATCATGTTTTGTAACCGAGTTATCGGCAACTGGCAGGAGCCATATGGTTGTAGCTTTATTGTATGAAATGCAAAAGCCATGTAATTGCTTTACTTTATCACTAAGCGGTAGCGATATTCGTATAAGCAATAGTTGGCGAGGCGACAACGATGCTACGATGGAGATCAAGGTGTCGGCGCGGTGGCGATGGTGATCACGACGGTGCTTGGAGATGGAGATCACAAGCACAAGATGATGATGGCCATATCATATCACTTATAAAGATTGCATGCGATGTTTATCCTTTATGCATCTTATTTTGCTTTGATTGGCGGTAGCATTATAAGATGATCTCTCACTAAAATTAGCAAGAAGTGTTCTCCACGAGTATGCACCGTTGCTAAAAGTTCGTAGTGCCTGAGACACCACGTGATGATCGGGTGTGATAAGCTCTCGTCCATCTACAACGGGTGCAAGACAGTTTTGCACACGCGGAATACTCAGGTTAAACTTGACGAGCCTAGCATATGCAGATATGGCCTCGAGAACACGGAGACCGAAGAAGGTCGGCGTGAATCATATGGTAGATATGATCAACATAGTGATGTTCAACATTGAAAACTACTCCATCTCACGTGATGATCTGTTATGGTTTAGTTGAGTTGGATCACGTAATCACTTAGATGACTAGAGAGATATGTCATGGGAGTGGGAGTTGTTAATATGATTAATTGAACTTAAATTTATCATGAACTTAGTACGATAGTATTTTGCTTGTCTATGTTTCTTTGTAGATAGTTGGCTCGTCTTTGTTGTTCCGTTGAATTTTAATGCGTTCCTTGAGAAAGCAAAGTTGAAAGATGATGGTAGCAATTACGGACTGGGTCCGTAACTTGAGGATTATCCTCATTCTTTGCCGGAAGAATTAAATCTGGAAGCACCGGCAGGTGCGAACTGCTGCAGAACAACGCCGAGAAGTTATGAACGTCTGGCGAGCAAAGCTGATGACTACTCCATAGTTCGATGTGCCATGCTTTACGGCTTAGAACCGGGTCTTCAATGACGTTTTGAGCGTCATGGGGCATATGAGATGTTCCAGGAGTTGAAGTTAATATTTCAAGCAAATGCGGATTGAGAGATATGAAGTCTCCAATAAGTTCTATAGCTGCAAGATGGAGGAGAATAGTTACGTCGGTGAGCACATACTCAAAATGTCCGGGTATAATAATCACTTGATTCAACTGGAAGTTAATCTTCCGGATGATAGTGTCATTGATGAAATTCTCCAATCAACGCCACCAAGCTACAAGAGCTTCGTGATGAACTATAATATGCAAGGGATGAACAAGACACTTCCCGAGCTCTTCGCAATGCTAAAAGCTGCGGAGGTAGAAATCAAGAAGGAGCATCAAGTGTTGATGGTCGACAAGACCACTAGTTTCAAGAAAAAGGGCAAAGGAAAGAAGAAGGGAACTTTAAGAACAGCAAGCAAGTTCTTGCTCAAGAAAAGAAACCCAAAATGCGGACCTAAGCACAAACCGAGTGCTTCTCTTGCAAACAAGCTGGTCCTTTGAAGCGGAATTGCCCCAAGTATTTGGCGGATAAGAAGGATGGCAAGGTGAACAAAGGTATATGTGATATACATGTTATTGATGTGTACCTTACTAGAGCTCGTAGTAGCACTGGGTATTTGATATCTGGATTACATTGCTAATATTTGCAACTCGAAGCAGGACTACGAATAAGCGAGCAGCGGCAAAGGGCGAGGTGACGATGCTTGGCGTGGGAAAGCGGTTCCAAAGTCAATGTGATCACGGTCGGCACGCTACCTCTACATCTACCTTGAGGATTAGTTTTAGACCTAAATAATTGTTATTTGGTGCCGCGTTGAGCATGAACATTATATCTGGATCTTGTTTAATGCGAGACGGTTATTCATTTAAATCATAGAATAATGGTTGTTCTATTTATATGAGTAATATCTTTTATGGTCATGCACCCTTGAAGAGTGGTCTATTCTTGTTGAATCTCGATGGTAGTGATACACATATTCATAATGTCGAAGCCAAAAGATGCAGAGTTGATAATGATAGTGCAACTTATTTGTGTACTTGCCGTTTAGGTCATATCGGTGTAAACGCATGAAGAAACTCCATACAGATGGACTTTTGGAATCACTTGATTATGAATCACTTGGTACTTGCGAACCGTGCCTCATGGGCAAGATGACTAAAACACCGTTCTCCGGTTGTATGGAGAGAGCAACAGATTTGTTGGAAATCATACATACTGAGATGTATGTGGTCCGATGAATGTTGAAGCTTCGTGGCGGATATCGTTATTTTCTTACCTTCACAGATGATTTAAGCGAGATACGGGTATATCTACACGATGAAGCATAAATCTGAAACTTTGAAAAGTTCAAAGAATTTCCAGAGTGAAGTTGAAAATCATCGTAACAAGAAAATAAAGTTTCTACGATCTCATCGTGGAGGAGAATATTTGAGTTATGAGTTTGGTCTACATTTGAAGCAATGCGGAATAGTTTTACGCAACTCACGCCATACGGAACACCACAGCGTAATGGTGTGTCCGAACGTCGTACTTTACTAGATATGGTGCGATCTATGATGTCTATTTCCGATTTACCGCTATCGTTTTGGGGTTATGCTTTAGAGACGGCCGCATTCACGTTAAATAGGACACCATCAAAATCCGTTGAGGCGACACCTTATGAACTATGGTTTGGCAAGAAACCAAAGTTGTCGCTTTCTGAAAGTTTGGGGTTGCGATGCTTATGTGAAAAAGCTTCAACCCGATAAGCTTGAACCCAAATCGGAAAATGTGTCTTCATAGGATACCCAAAGGAGACAATTGGGTATACCTTCTATCACAGATCCGAAGGCAAAACATTACGTTGCTAAGAATGGATCCTTTCTAGAGAAGGAGTTTCTCTCGAAAGAAGTGAGTGGGAGGAAGGTAGAACTTGATGAGGTAACGATGCCGGCTCCCTTATTGGAAAGTAGTTCATCACAGTAATCGGTTTACGTGACACCTACACCGATTAGCGAGGAAGTGAATGATAATGATCATGAAACTTCAGATCAAGTTATTCTTGAACCGTAGATCAACGAGAATAAAATCCGCACGAGAATGGTACGGTAATCCTATTCTGAAGTCATGCTACTAGATCATGGTGAACCTCACGAACTATGAAGAAGCGATGGTGATCCCAGATTCCACAAAATGGCTTGAAGCCATGAAATCGAGATGGGATCCATGTATGAGAACAAAGTGTGGACTTTGGTTGACTTGCACGATGATCGGCAAGCAATAGAGAATAAATGGATTTTTAAGAAGAAGACCGACGACGGCCGGTAATGTTATCGCTTACAAAGCTCGACTTGTTGCAAAAGGTTTTCGACAAGTTCAAGGAGTTGACTACGATGAGACCTTCTCACCCGTAGCGATGCTTAAGTCTGTCCAGAATCATGTTAGCAATCGCCGCATTTTATGATTATGAAATATGGCAGATGGATGTCAAAACTGCATTTACGAATGGATTTACGGAAGAAGAGTTGTATATGATGCAACGGAAGGTTTTGTCGATCCTAAGGGAGCTAACAAAGTGTGCAAGCTCCAACGATCAATCTATGGTGCAGTGCAAGCCTCTCGGAGTTGGAATAAACGTTTTGATAGTGTGATCAAAGCATATGGTTTTATCTGAGACTTTTGGAGAAGCTTTGTATTTACAAGAAAGTGAGTGGGAGCTTAGTAGCATTTCTAATATTATATGTGGGCGACATATTGTTAATTGGAAATGATATAGAATTTCTGGATAGCATAAAGGATACTTGAATAAAAGTTTTTCAATGAAGGACCTCGGTGAAGCTGCTTACATATTGGGCATCAAGATCTATAGAGATAGATCAAGGCGCTTGATTGGACTTTCACAATGCACATACCTTGATAAAGTCTTGAAAAAGTTCAATATGGATCGTGCAAAGAAAGGGTTCTTGCACGTATTACAAGGTGTAAGATTGAGTCGGACTCAATGCCCGACCAACTGCGGAAGATAGAGAAAAATGAAAGGAGTTCCCTATGCTTCAGCCATAGGCTCTATCATGTATGCAATCTTGTGTACCGGACACGATGTGTGCCTTGCTATTAGCTTAGCGGGGAGGTACCAAAGTAATCCAGAGTGGATCAACGGGCGTGATCAAGAATATCTGAAATACACGAAAAGGACTAAGGATATGTTTCGTTTATGGAGGTGACAAGGAGCTTGTCGTAAAGGGTTCACGTTGATGCAAGCTTTGACACCCGATCCGGACGATTCTAAATCGCAAACCGGATACGTATTTTTATTAAGCGGTGGAGGCTGTAAGTTGGTGCAGTTCTAAACAAAGCGTCGTGGCGGGATCTACATGTGAAGCGGAGTACATAGCTGCCGGAAGCAGCAAATGAAGGAGTCTGGATGAAGGAGTTCATTTCCGATCTAGGTGTTATACCTAGTGCATCGGGACCAATGAAGATCTTCGTGACAATCTTGGTGCAATTGCCTTGGCAAAGGAATCCAGATTTCACAAGAGGACCAAGCACATCAAGAGACGCTTCAATTCCATTCGGGACCAAGTCCAAGTGGGAGACATAGAGATTTGCAAGATACATAGGGATCTGAATGTTGCAGACCCGTTGACTAAGCCTCTCTCACGAGCACAACATGATCAGCACCAAGACTCCATGGGTGTTAGAATCATTACTTGTGTAATCTAGATTATTGACTCTAGTGCAAGTGGGAGACTGAAGGAAATATGCCCTAGAGGCAATAATAAAGTTATTATTTATTTCCTTATATCATGATAAATGTTTATTATTCATGCTAGAATTGTATTAACCGGAAACATAATACATGTGTGAATACATAAACAAGCGAGAATGTCACTAGTATGCCTCTACTTGACTAGCTCGTTAATCGAAGATGGTTATGTTTTCTAACCATAGACATGAGTTGTCATTTGATTAACGGGATCACATCATTAGGAGAATGATGTGATTGACTTGACCCATTCCGTTAGCGTAGCACTTGATGCGTTTAGTATGTTGCTATTGCTTTCTTCATGACTTATACAAAGTTCACGCAACTATGAGATTATGCAACTCCGTTTACGGAGGAACACTTTGTGTGCTACCAAAGCGTCTAGCGTAAGCTGGGTGATTATAAAGGTACTCTCTGGTGTCTCCAAAAGTATATGTTGAGTTGGCATAATTGAGATTAGGTTACATCACTCCGATTGTCGGAGAGGTATCTCTGGGCCTTCTCGGTAATACTCATCACCTAAGCCTTGCAAGCATTGTAACTAATGAGTTAGTTATGAAATGATGTATTACAGAATGAGTAAAGAGACTTGCCGGTAACGAGATTGAACTAGGTATTGGATACCGCAAGCGATCGAATCTCGGGCAAGTAACATACCGATGACAAAGGGAACAACATTATGTTGTTATGCGGTTTGACCGATAAAGATCTTACGTGAAAATGTAGGAACCAATATGAACATCCAGGTTCCACTATTGGTTATTAATGAGAATAGTTCTAGGTCCCGTCTACATAGTTCTCGAACCCGTAGGGTCAGCACGCTTAACGTTACGATGACAATTTTATGAGTGTTGTTGTTCCGAAGTGTGTTCGGAGTCACGGATGTGATCAGGGACCTGACGAGGAGTCTCGAAATGGTCGAGACATAAAGCTTGATCTATTGGAAGACTATGTTTGGACTTCGGCATAGTTCCGGGTGAAATCAGAATTTTCTTAGGAACAGGGGTTACGGAACCCTCCCGGGGTTAATGGGCCTTAGTGGGCCATGAGGAGAAAGAGGAGGGCCGGCTAGAGGCCGCGCCCCCTCCCCTAGTCCGAATAGGACAAGGAGAGGGGCGGCGCCCTCTTCCTCTTTCCCTCCCCCAAGTCCTAATCCAACTAGGAAAGGGAGTCCTACTCGGTGGGAGTAGGACTCCTCAAGGCGCCTCCTCCTAGGGCGGCCGCACCCCTTGCTCCTTTATATCTGAGGCAGGGGGCACCCAGGACACACAAGTTGATCTACGGATCGTTCCTTAGCCGTGTGCGGTGCCCCCTCCACCATATTCCACTTGGTCATATCGTCATGAGCTTAGGCGAAGCCACTGTGCAGTGGAGCATCATCATCGTCACCATGCCGTCGTCTTGTGAAACTCATCCTGACACCTGCTAGATCGGTGTCGGGGATCGTCATCGAGCTGAGCGATGTCTTTGAACACGGAGGTGCCAGACGTTCGGTACTTGGATCGGTCGGATCGTGAAGGCGTGCGACTACATCAACAGCGTTGTCATAACGCTTCGCTTTACGTCTCACGAGTGCGTGGACACACTCTCCCCTCTCGTTGCTATGCCATCACCATGATCCTGCGTGTGCGTAGGAAATTTTTTGAAATTACTACGTTCCCCAACAAAGAACACATGTAAACAGAAGCTAGATGAATTATTTATTATTAAACAGAAACAAAAAGCAAGAAACAAAAATAAAATTGGGTTGCCTCCCAACAAGCGCTATCGTTTAACGCCCCTAGCTAGTCATAAAAACAAGAATAGATCTAGGTATTGTCATCTTTGGTTGGCAATTCTTCAATAGAACACTTATAACCCTTAGGAGTTTCCTTGTTTTTATTAATGATCAAACTCCTAGGCAAGAAATCAAGAAATTCATTTGTAGCAAAAAGTTCCTTAATGACAGCGAAAAAGTTGGGGTGAACACTTATTGATTTGAGATCCGCATTTTCCTTACTAGAAGATTAACCTTTATTTTTAGGCACATACATAAACTTGGCAACTTTAGTAGTAGGAGGATTCGGGTATTCTTCACGCGGAAGAAAAGGCAGACCCTAAGTTGGTAATAATATCCTCAAGTTTATCATTTCTTGTGGAATCTTGATCCATCTTTTCATTAACTATGGGTTCCTTTTCTTTAAAAAATTTAAGAGCAACTCCTACCTTAGATCCGTATTGGGTAATTTGGTTGTGGATCTTTTTATCCAAATTTTTAATCAACTCTACAGTGGCAAATTTATTTTCAATAATTTCAAGCCTTTGCATCACATGTTTCAAAGTTAAGATAGTTCCATTAACCAAAAGAGGTGGTGGGCCAAACAAATCTAGCATAGCATTATAAGAATCAAAAGTATGGCTACCCAAGAAATTCCCTCTGGTAATGGTATCAAGAATATATCTGTTCCAAGGAGTCATGCCTACTTAAAAATTGCGAAGAAGAACGAAAGTAGATTGCTTCCTAGTAGATCTATTCTGAGCATTGCAGATTCTATGCCCAGAATCTTTTAGATTTTCTCCCTCCCTTTGTTTAAAATTAAGAACTTCATGATCGGGAGTACTAATAATGATAGAACGACTAGCCATGACGACGAAACAAACGATCAAACCCAGGGATACACAAGAAAAAAGCGAAAAGAGACGAACGGAAAAAGAGGGCAAATAGAACGGCAAAGGTGAAGTGGGGGAGAGGAAAACGAGAGGCAAATGGCAAATAATGTAATGTGAGGGAGAAGAGTTTGTGAAGGATACTTGGTATGTCTTGACTTGAGCGTAGATCTCCCTGGCAACGGCGCCAGAAATCCTTCTTGCTACCACTTGAGCATGCGTTGGTTTTCCCTTGAAGAGGAAAGGGTGATGCAGCAAAGTAGCGTAAGTATTTCCCTCAGTATTTGAGAACCAAGGTATCAATCCAGTAGGAGACTACACGCAAGTCCCTCGTACCTGCACAAACAATCAAGAACCTTCCAACCAACGCGATAAAGGGGTTGTCAATCTCTTCATGACCACTTGCAAAAGTGAGATCTGATAGAGATAATAAGATAAATATTTTTGGTATTTTTGTTGTATAGATTGAAAAGTAAAGATTGAAAAAATAAACGGTGACAGAAATAGCTAGTTGACGGGAGATTAATATGATGGAAGATAGACCCGGGGGCCATAGGTTTCACTAGTGGCTTCTCTCAAGATAGCATATATTACGGTGGGTGAACAAATTCTTGTCGAGCAATTGATAGAAAAGCGCATAGTTATGAGAATATCTAGGCATGATCATGTATATAGGCATCACGTCCATGACAAGTAGACCAAAGCGATTACGCATCTACTATTATTACTCCACACATCGACCGCTATCCAACATGCATCTAGAGTATTAAGTTCATAAGAACGAGAGTAATGCATTAGGCAAGATGACATGACGTAGAGGGATAAACTCAAGCAATATGATATAAACCCCATCTTTTATCCTCGATGGCAACAATACAATAGCCTTGCAGCCCTAACATCCTTTGGGAAAGGACACATAAGATTGAACCCAAAGCTAAGCACTTCTCCCATTGCAAGAAAGATCAATCTAGTAGGCCAAACCAAATTGATAATTCGAAAAGACTTGCAAAGATATTAAATCATGCATATTAGAATTCAGAGAAGAATCAAATATTGTTCATAGATAATCTTGATCATAAACCCACAATTCATCGGATCTCGACAAACACACCTCAAAAAGAATTACATTGAATAGATCTCTAAGAGAATCAAGGAGAACTTTGTATTGAGATCCAAAGAGAGAGAAGAAGCCATCTAGCTAATAACTATGGACCCGAAGGTCTGTGGTAAACTACTCACACATCATCGAGAGGCTATGGTATTGATGTAGAAGCCCTCGCGATCGATTCCCCCTCCGGTGGAGGCGTCGAAAAAGGCCCCAAGATGGGATCTCACGCATGCGAGAAGGTTGCGGCGGTGGAAATAGGGTTTCGTGGTGCTCTTGGATGTTTTCAGGGTATATGAGTATATATAGGCGAAAGAAGTAGGTCGGTGGAGCCACGAGGGGCCAGCGAGGGTGGGGGGCGCGCCTACCCCCTGGGCGCGCCTCCCTACCTCGTGGCTTCCTTGACATCCACTTCAAGTCTCCTGGATTGTGTTTGTTCCAAAAACGATCCTCGCGAAGGTTTCATTCCGTTTGGATTCCGTTTGATATTTCCTTTCTGCAAAAAACTGAAATAGGCAAAAAAAACAGCAATTTTCACTGGGCCTTCGGTTAATAGGTTAGTCCCAAAAATAATATAAAAGCCCATTAAACATCCAAAACAAATAATATAATAGCATGGAACAATAAAAAATTATAGATACGTTGGAGATGTATCAGAAAGACAGTGACATCTGGCACTACAGAGAGAGGAGGATCTTTTGGGAGTAGAGCCAGAGACAGAGGAGTGGCTGGGAGAAGAGCCAGGAGGGAAGCTAGCTCTTATCCGGCCTCTGTGCTCATGTTTGGTGATGATGGAGCAAGGGAGCCAATACCTGATCTCAATTTAAGCGAAGAAATTCGAAGTTTCTCGAGAATGCACACAGGGGTGACAGTTAGATGTCTATTTAGTTCATCAATGAACTTCATGCTAAACTGTAGAAGTTCATGTCTGAACTTGATCCTAGCATTTTTTAGTGTAAGACATTTTCCATTTAATTTACTGCTTTTTTGCGTAAATGACAGTTATACTTTTTTGGTGACAGACAATATACATGTTTTGATATGCCTTTTTATGGCAATGTAGTCAATAATGAAAAACATGTGAGTTTTTGCTCATTTGAGTTTTTTGTGTCAATGACAGTTAGATTTTTCCACATTTGAGTTTTTGTGTAAAAGCGAGCATTTGAGTTATTTGTGCTACAGAAAACTAAGCATTTGAGTTTAGTGTAGACAGAAAATTTATAAAAAAAATAGTGCAAAAATGGTGGTGCTGGGATTCGATCCCAAAACCTGATGGAGTCGCACAAGTTCCATCGACCAGTAGGCTATTCAGAGGAGTTCGAACATAAACTCTATAACATGTCTTTTCTTCTGTATGCCCCTCTCCTTCTCCCACATGCCGCCGCACAGCTAATGACCACTCCCGCGCGCTCCACTCCCACCCTTTTCTTCCCGCGCTTTTCATGCCGCGCGCTCCACTCTCGCGCTTTCGTTCCCCCGTGCAACAATAAAAGCCACTCACTCCTTCTTCTTCTCCCACCTGCCACTCACTGCCACCGCCCAATGGCTCGCCGGAGCAGCACATCCCGAATGCCTCGCCCGCTCCCCTCCAGCACACCACCGAATGCCTCGCCCGCTCCCCTCCAGCACATCCTGAACCCCATGCCACTTCCCTACATCTACGAGAACTTCCCCGAGCTGTTGCGGCCGGTGGGATCGGTCTCACCAGAGGTCCTAGAGGCGACGAGGACCGCACGATGGAAGGAGAGGGCAGATCGGCTCTACGACGACGCCAAGGCTTGGACAGACGCCTTCAAGGAGTGGTACAGAGTTAAGGCAGAGATGGAGGCGAGATCGATATCTGCCTTTGTCCGTGGCAAGCATGCATTCAAGTTGCCAAGAACTACGCCCATTGGGCGCTCCGCATAATTTTTCTCGAAGGGTATACTTGAGAGCACAGTGAAGAGCGAGCAGGGATGCCGCCCTCGAGTCTTGTGGCGTTGGACATCGTCCATTTGGGCAAGGGAGGCGAGAACTCCACAAGGTAGGGTGAGGTGGGTGTGCCTATGTGGTCGAGATGCCGACCACGGCGCCCGCCCTTGACTGAGCAGTGGATCCTCTGCCATTCCTGTCTCCACGGCCTGGCCTGACAGTGGAGGAGCTCTGAATTAGCCTGAACTGTGCTTGTGTTGCCTCTGAATGTTGCCTTTGAATGTTGCCTCTGAGTTAGCCTAAATGTTATTGTGCTTGTGTTCGCTTCTGTTAGTTGTGCTTCTGCTTAAGCTTTTGTGCTATTGTAATGTCAAGCTTGTGTAATTGTACTAAAGCTTGTGCTTGTACTAAAGCTTGTGTGCTTAAGCTTTTGGCTTCTGTTAGTTGTGCTTGTGCCAAAGCTTGTGTGCTTGTGCTAATTCAGTTTAAAAAATAAGTCTATCAAATTCAGTCTACTTCATGTCAGTCATTCATGTCAAAATGAGTGTATTTTCATGTCAAATAAGAGAATCATTACAAGAACAAGCCAAACTTTTTGAATAACAATATGTAGCAAATGATTTCAGTACCATCAAACAGTTTGGAATGATTACAACACTGAACATAGATAATAGGTAGCCACTGATTTCATATAATCAGTACAAGTAGCAACTGATAACAAATAGTTTCCCCTCTCACATCATGCCACATAGTAAATTACCTAACTTACACAAAACCTCTTATCACTAGAGCTACAACACCATACAACAAAGGTCTTGAGAAGCAGACCAAACAGGCTAACCAAATTTCCTCCTACCCCTAGTTAGGTCTCCTTCTTGTGCTTCATGGTCATGGCCTTCCTCTCTTCCTTGACCTCATAATTTGACATCCTTGTCAAAGACAAATTTACGAAGAGCCACATTCTCTTCAAAGAAGTTTGCCAATCACCCGCCTAGGCCTCCCCGCCATTCTTTGTCCACCCACTTGAGATAAGCACATGTACCATAACCCTGAAAACATAAAACAAGCATTTTGGAACACACATTTAGTAAATTAGCATCCATTCTAAACAAGCATTTTGGAACACACTTCAGATATGTTTGCTGAATTCTAACCACAACAGGACAGACAAGAAATCTACAACCATAGTCATAGCCCTCACAAAGAAACTCTTCTTCTTTGGGTTCGAAAAGTGACAACATTGGTCACTAGTGTCAATGCCATTGAAAACAACATCGGGGAGGATGGAGGTATACTCCAATCAAAGTCCGAAGTATTGCAGTCCCCTACAATCATATCCAACCAAAACATCTTCAGAAAGTTACCACATTGAGTACAAAATTGAAAGAAATTCACTACATCTTGCAAGTCTACAAGAATCAACATCTACAATCATATCCATTCACTACAAATTTTCATTGTCCATCTTCAAATTGAGGAGAGGGTACACACCTTGCAAGAATCAACATCCATGTAGCGCACCTCGCCGGTGATCTTCGCCTAGGGCTTGCCGCCCTTAAATCTTGTCGGCGCCATGAGGTCACATCCATGGAGCGGGCGGCCTGGCGACGGCAGCCGCTTCTGCCCCGCCTGGCGTCCTACACTCCCTCCATCACGAAGATGTCGACCCCTTCATGTCGCACGAGCTGGTGGAAGCGAGAGGACGGCGGTGGCGTGGCCGAGGCGGCAGGTGGAGTGGAGGCAGAGACGGCGGAGTGGACAGAGAGGAGCTCGGGGCTACGGATTTGTAAATGGGGAACGGGCAGGAGGGGTTGTAGGAGCGCGGTGTAAAAAAAATTAAAACTGGAGGGCCTTTTTGCAAAATTACCAGAGCCAACGTGGCATGCTAAATGTCGCCTCCACAGCTTTTTTATATGATTTTGTTATAGCAGTCAAGTTGGAGGACCAGTTTTGTGGAATTTTTTTAGTTTCTGTATGAATCTTCCCATCCCTACAAGTTTATGTACCAATTATGGTATTAACTCCTAAATCTACTAAAACAATGCCCCTGCGTTGCAATATAAATATTCTAGTTGTGATTTACCTGTCAATAATAATGCGATTGTGTAAATAAATGTTTATCAAATTCTGACTGTGAATTAACTTATATTTTGATTAGAAGTTTGATAAGTAAACTAAAGTGAAATTGGTTTAGAAGGTAAGTTAACTAAGATGATTGATTATCATATATATGGAAGATTGGACGAAAGGGTGATGGGAAGAAAGGTGCAATGGGAACCTTACGTTCTTTTTAAGTAGTAGAGATCGAAAATCCGCATCTGAGCCCGGGCTCAGATGCTCCCGCTCAGAAAAAAAAATTCAAAACAAATACTAGAAAAATTCAAAACAAATCAATTTTTTGTGTGGTAGATAATTTGATTCGTGAGGTCCGCTCCAAATTTCAACTCATTTGGATATCTGAGCAGCTCTCGGCAAAAAAGACATATCGGGTCAAAATAGTTTGTGAACAATAAACTATTTTACAGACCCTGATTTTGTCTTTTTTGCAGAGAGCTGCTCAAATGTCCAAACGAGTTGAAATTTGCAGCGAACCTCACGCATCAATTTATCTACCACACACAAAAAATTGAATTTTTAGTTTTTCTAGTATTTGTTTTGATTTTTTCGCTTGAGCGGTGCAGCTGAGCCAGGGAGCTAAATTGGCCTTCTCAGATATCTATATCTATTACCTATTAATAAAGGAAATATGTATTCTTAGTAATGTCATGCTATTTTTGCATAAAACCTGCTGATGTTTCTGATAATCAACCCGGCGTCCAATTTTAAATCGGATTTTTTGCTTTCATAGAAAACCACCTGTTGGTTTTTGGTAATCAAGCCAACTTAAAAATTTGTGGTGTACAAGAACATAAATGGAGCAAGCCGAAACCAAAGTTTGTAAAGCCAAACGTGGATGAGTCTTTCCATATGGATGAGGATGCAGGAGCCATTGTAGTTGTTCTTAGAGACGGTAATGGTAATTTTTTGGCAGCACAATGTCGATTTATACCTTACGCAACAGATGTGGTGACAACAGAGGCTATGGCTATGCGTGATGGACTAATCTTTGCAAACTCTCTATGGTTCCCCCGAGTGGAAGCTGAGTCTGACTCCTTGACGGTAATTGATTATTGTACTAGACAGACAAGATGGTGGGATGTTGCGGCGGCGATATTTGCGGAATATGTCTTCGTCAATCGGGAAGGTCAAATTTAGACATTGTTATCGTTCTTCTAATCAAGCTGCGCATGTGCTAGCTAATCATGGTTTTTGTAATAAGATTTTTAGTACTTGGACAGGGGAGCCTCCGAGTTGCCTAGTTTCAATCCTTGTGAACGATGTAATCCCTATTTAATTTTAATAAAGCTAGCCATGATGGTCTTCCCTAAAAAAACTACGACTCAGTTTTAAGTCAGATTTTTGTTTTTATAGGAAACCTCCTAATATTTTGTTTAATCAACCTCGGTACATATGAAATGCTTTATAAAAGTATTCATATCTTTTAAATTCTAACTCCAAATTTAACATGTTATATATGTAATTTAATTAGAAAAATAGCAAAATCTAAATATGATGTTATTTTGCATGTTAAACATAAAAAAAATGCAATTTACAAAGCAACCTCAATCAATAGCGCATGATCCGTCTTTCTTTCGTACCGGTGCCGATCCGGATTGGAAATGAACACCATAGCAAAACTAGGATTGAAAACGAAACAAACATCTATAACCACACATGCGCTCACAAAAACCTCACATGAAAAACCAGATTTCTCATCTTATCCACATAGAGAGAGACACCTTAGGATTGACAACATTCAAACGCTTAGTGATTATGTGAGAACTGAGGCCACCGTCGTCGAGGGGGGAGGGGGGGGGGGAGGAGGAGGATAAGGGCAACACAAATGAGATGCCATGCGTTAAAATAAAGGACGTGGGGCTTGGGTCATGGTTATTGGGTTAGGTAGTGGTATTTTTTCTCCGTCAGTAACGCGGACTTTCTTTCTAGTATTACAAAAAAATATATCGTGCCGTGGTTGCAGTGCAGGAAAGGCGGTAGAGGTATGGTCACTGAAAAAATAGTGCTCTATAGTGCCGCTAATAGTACGCTATAGCTAGCGTGTAGAGAATTGTCTCGTTAAATTGCTCAGCGTATAATGTCTCGCTAATAGTATACGCTAATAGCATATTTTGCGCTATTTCGCATATGGCGCTATATTTTTTATTGGGTACGATGGATCTTCAAATTGCTGTCAATTTTTCTTGAAAAGGAATTGTGGATCTTCAAACGCCACAGTTAGCGACTTTTTTTTTCATTTTTTTTTGTACTTAGCCCAGTTAGCGACTTACTCCCTCTGTCTCAAGATGTATAGAGTCAGAAAACATCTTATATTTTGAGACACAATGAGTATTTTTAAAAAAATTATCTTTTGAACTTAGCACGGTTAGTGATTTTTTTATTTTTTTTATTTTTGAACTTAGCATAGTTAGCAATTCATTCATACCCGCATTATTTCTGAATTTATTTCAGACTTCCGGCGATGTTCGTCAACGAAAGGAGACGTTCTCGTCAACTGTGAGGCGTGTGTGGTGTCTTCGTAAAATCTCAAAACGTTATATCATTTCCGGTCTACCGAAGGTCTTTAGCCTCATACGGATAGAGTTTACGTGTGTGCGTTCATATAGAATGAGTGTGTGTTCATGTATGTGAACGACTATGATTATACTGTAAATTTTATTTTTTTCGACTTAGCACGGTTAGCGACTTATTTTATTCATTTTACTTTTTAACTTAGCAAAGTTAGTGACTTCAGCGTACGTGAGAACGGATGGATGCATGCATCCAGATAGCTTGTCTCAGAAAAAAAAAACATGCATCCAGATAGCATGATTGAGCCGATAAGTCTACGACTATAAGGAACGGAAAATACATGAGGTACACTCGCCGTCTCAGGTATCCGCGGCTTCAAACTTAGGTTTTCTTTGCCTCATGTATTTGCCGCCTTCTCTTCTAAACTTAGGTTTTTTTCGCCTCTCGTCAGCGTCGCCGTCGGTCCGTCTTGTCTTCGGTAGCCTTTGAAGCATGAAGGCATGGTGGATCTCGGCCTTGCCGCTGGGATTGCTCCGTTTTTAGGTGTTACTTTTATATTTTATTTTTTGTTAAGGTTTATGTCCTGTTTAGGAAGACGAGACGATGGCTTTTTCTTAAAAATGAAATAAGGTTTTTCCTGTCTAGCCCTCATTTTAGTGGTGCGTCTAGCACCTTCGTTGGCGTCTGGAGATGTGTCTTTATGGATTTATTTTTAATGGATCTGTTTGTCGTTCGTCTACATTAGTGTGTCTTCGATTGAATCCGTCGATCTACACTTTCTTCATTGATATACTACCATGATTAGAGTTGAATAGATCGAAAGTTTCAAAAAAGAGGTATACAAGGAAGGAAAGAAGGAAGGAAGGAGGTAGACTGGAAGAGCACCGGCGTGCCAGTGCTGCGTAGGGAGTATATGTCCTTCCAGCATTTTATCTAAGTGGTAACATAGCTACAGTTTTAAGAAAGGGAAACTGTTTATGAATCAAATAGAGCGGACTCATTTATGTCTTTCTTTCTTTCTTTATTTTCGAGCAAGACAGACATCATTATGTACTCGGTACTCAGAGGTTTGTGGTCTTTGGAGGATAAAAGACAACTGGGACTTTCTATTCCCAGACCTATACAGGGAATAGAGAAGAAACATGCAGCCTTCCAATCCCCCTCCGACCCCCAAAAAAGTGGTTTTTTGGTTTTTCTGCTTCTTTCTTCCTTCTTTCACTTCTTTAAAACATGATCAGGATTTAAAAAATGAATTTTAAATAATGTTCATTAACTTGAAAAAAATGAACAATTGAAAATGATTCAAATTTCAAAAAAATCATGAATTTTACAAATGTTCTTGGATCTCAAAAAATATTCACGAATAAAAATATGTTACAAATTTTAAAAATTGCAAACTTGAAAAATTGTTTCAAATTTTAAAAACAAATTGCGAAATTGAATTATTTTTCTCGGATATCAAAAAAATTCATGAATCTGAAAAAAAAATCTTGGATTTCAAAATTTCTTGCAAATTTTCAAAAATAGTTCTAGAATTTCAAAAAATGTTCCAGAATTTGAAAAATATTTTAAATTTCAAAAAATGTTCAGGTTTTATATTTTTTTCATATTTCAGGAGTTGTTCATGAATTTCAAAATTGTTCCCATATTTCCAATATTGTTCATGAATTAGAAAAATATTATTTGCTAGGTATAATAAAACGTGAATTTGAATATTGTTCTGAATTTCAAAACTTGTTCCCATATTTAAAACTATGTTCATGGTCAAGAATTTCGAAAATGTTCTGAATTCAAAAAGTTTTCTGGATTTCAATTTTTTTCATGAATGTCAAAAAATATTCATGAACTCAAAATATATTCATGTATTTAAAAAGCATTCCGGTATTTCAAAACAAAAGAAACAAATAAAACAAAAATTTCGTAAATAGAAAACCTAGAGAAAAAGAAAGAAACCCGATTTTGAAGGTTCTAGAACCTTCACAAGAGTTCGGAAGTAGAGTCTCCAATAAAAACTAAATAAGATATGCCATGACAACTGCGGGCCATCAGGGGTGATGCCTATGGCTACGGATCGGTCGCAGTTTTCCAAGAGTTCCTGCAAACGGGCGCTCACGCTCGTCCGTTCCTCGCTACTAAGGTTTAACGGGAGAGATTTTTTCGTGATTTTGGGAAGATTACAAAAGCTTTTCCAGCTGGTCTTGGGTTCGTTCAGGTTTTTCTGGACCGGTTTTATTGTGTTTTATCTTTTATTCCTTTTTCTTTTTTGATTTTTTTCCTTTTTATTTCTTCTTGTTCCTTTTTTGTTTTTGTTTTCCTTTTTCTTTTCGTTCTTTTAGTTATCTTTTCTTTCCTTTTTTTCAAAATCGATGAACTTTTTCAAATTCGATGATCTTTCTTTTAAAATTGATGAACTTTTTCAAAATCGATGAACTTTCTATCATTGTTCGATGACCTTTTTTCAAAACCGATGAACTTCTTTTCAAAATTGATGAATTTTTTTTAATTCAGTGACCTTTCTTTCAAATTCAGTGAACTCTTTTTTTTAAATTTGATGAACCTTTTCAAAATCGATGAACTTTTCAAAATTTGATGAACTTTTTTGAATTCACGGATTTTTTATGATATTTTCTTTTTCTTTTTTTGGAAGTCAACAGTTGACCTATCAACTGTGACGAGTCAGCAGCAAACCTTTTTTTCTTAGGATCTACGCCGACCAACCAGCGAACCTGCGACCAGTCAACACCGAATGCTCGCGTTTTTGGACCGGGCCCAATAGCGTGCCTGCAGTGAGCGTCGGGAGCCCTTGTGGGCACCAAAGGCGCTGAATAGGAGCTCCCTCCCCCTATGTGTCTGTCCTGCCTGATTCCTATTCGCTTTCATAGTGGGTGAGCCCATAAGGTGGGTTTTTTCTGCAACGGTTTTTGTAACCTCCTAGAAGGTTCCCCTGGTTTTTCTGGGGCGGTTTTCTTCGGGTTTTAGGGAATGGATTTTGTTTGGTTTATTTATTTTTACTTTTTTGTTTACTTTGTTTCCTTTTTTCTTCTTATAAATTTGCGAGTTTGTTTCAAAATTGTAAACTTTTTGAAAATTAGTGGACTTTTCTCAAATTGATGAATCCATGAACTTTTCTTAAACTGATGGTTTTTTGCAACTGCATGAACTTGTTTGAAATTATGAACTTTTCCAATTCATGATTTGTTTATAAATTGGCAAAAAAATAAGTTTTTTATTTTTTGGAACTTTTCTCAAATTCATGTAACTATTTTCTAATTTATGGAGGGTTTTCAAATTCACAAAAAATATGAACTTTTTTCATATTCATGATTTTTTTAAATTGACTTTTTCTCGTATTTATGTTTTTAAAGACAAATAATAAACATTCAATAACAGCAGCAAAAAAAATAAGAAAAAGGCGAGTGGGCGAACGAGCGACGTGATTTTTCTGGCCGCGAGCCACTCCCTTCGCACATGAGCACTAGCGTACGACCTCGTGCCTGAAGCGCCATATAGGCGCTCCCTATATATGAGTCAAGTTGTCGAGTAAACGGTCAGAGTGATCGCACATGCCGGCCAAATTTTGGTCATATGTTGTTCCTCCTGCTTTGCCGTTTGTGCCGATTATTCTTTCGGTTTATGGTTTTTAGGTGGTATTTGTTTTGGTTCCAAAAACCTACGGTTTTAGGCGAATGTTTTTTAAAAGATTTACAACATTTATTAATTCACGAGCATTTTTAAATGTGAACATTTTTAAGAATCCCTATTTTTTTTGGAATAATGAAAATTTTTAAATTGCAAAATTTTCTTGGAATTAGTGAAGAATCGTGAACATTTATAAAATTTCTTGAACATAAATACCCAAAAGAAAAAATGAGAAAAGAAAAATTGCCTCAAAAGGAGAAAGTGGCCCGAACAAAGGTATCACTTTTGACAAATATGCACCGAATAGTTGAGGGGATTGGATACGTCTGTCTTGCATTTATCGGCCACAAGACCTCGCCCCACTATCCCGCAAAAAAAAAGACCTCGCCCCATTGTTCGGACAGTGAGTCAATTAACTTAGTGGTTTTTGTTAGAACAGTTTTTTTTTTTGCGGGCAAAACATGCATTACTCAACTCAAAAGGTCTTTACAGTCAATCACAGCCAGGTGGATAGCATCCCGAGGACCAGAACCAAGCCAAGTCATGGTTCTTGCCTCTAAACGAGCAAACTTTGCTATGCTATCGCTAACTTTATTTTGGCTACGACTTACATGAATAATACATGTTTCACGAATAGACATGAGATATCTAATCTCCTTGATGAGCGATGAGTAGATCGATCTATCAACATCCGTAGCTTGGATCAGTTTCCACAGCAATAAGCGAGTCCATCTCGATCTCCATTGACAAGTCACTTCTTTGAATGGCGAAGGATAGTCCTTCCATGCATGCACATAATTCAGCTTCAAGCGCATCTCGACACGAAAATAGTTGCCTACATGAAGAGAAAATAATAGCACCCTTTGAAATCTCTTAACACCATACCGACTCGCCGATCCATCCTCCGCATAAGATCCATCGGAGTTTAGCTTTACCCAACCCGGTGTTAGGAGCAACCCACTTGGGACTAGCCTCGCTTGTCATCGCATGTCGACAAGGGGCGATCGAAAGTTATGATAGCCTTACCCTTGCTAGGACCAAAGGTGCATGGATCAAATTTAATTCCAATAAGAGAGTCCAGGTAACTCATTAAGAACCTTCTAGATGCTTCCATGGGTGGCGCTGGTTTATGATGGACAACCTCATTGCGGATAAACCACACCCTCCACAGAGTCATCAACAACATAGATCGTTCAATATCTGGAAGCGGTTCGAGAGCATCTGAAGCCATTCATCACCGTTGTTACGTATGGCATCAATGGATGGTAGAGTCCAGACCTGCCCCATTACATCCCAAAGAATTCGAGCAAAAGTGTAGCGGCAAAAGCGCATGAAAATAGTCCTCGGTTTCAATTGCACGGCCGGACAGCCCGTTTATGCTTATTCGCCAAGTAGGCAAGGAGTTAGTTCTTGCCCGCCATGCAAAATTACGAACCGATGGGGGGACATCCGAGGACCAAATAATTTTCCAACAGCTCATCGCCATCTGACGATCTTTGGATCCCATAGAAGTGTCTCTGTGTACTTCTTCAAAAGCAAACGGTAAGCGCTTTTCTTGAAAAAATACCATATTTAGCAGGACCCCATGCCAGTATATCCTCGTCAAGTCGTGGAGACACTTGGATTTTGATGATCTCCTCAGTGTCAGCCGGCAAGAAATACTGTAGAAGACTATAGGATGCAACTCAATACTATTCCATTGGAGTCGGTTACAATATATACAGGTGGTGTCTTGTGTGACAAGCCAACTAACCCTACAATATCTCTAGAGATCAACCTATACAAGGCTAGAGATAAAAGAAGAATCAGTCAGAAATAAATACAAAGATATCACGTTTCAACACCCCAGCCAAGCGATCGAAGCATCGGCGTCGGCGATGCAAAGATCGAACGAAACTCCTGGAATGCAGCGGTAGGCAATCCCTTGGTCATGATGTCGGCATACTGTTGGGTGGTCGGTGCATGAAGAACACGAAGCTGACCCAACTTCACCTTCTCGCGCACAAAGTGAACATCGAGCTCAATGTGTTTGGTGCGCTTGTGTTGCACCGGATTAGCCGCGAGATAGGTGGCCGACACGTTGTCACAGAAGACCACAGTAGCTTTCGGAAGAGAAATCCGAAGCTCACCAAGAAGGTGACGAAGCCAACAAGTCTCTCGCAACGACGTTGGCAACAGCTTCGGTATTCGCCATCAAGACCTCGAACGGGAGAGCGATGGGCTGCCGTTTAGAGGACCAGGAGACAAGAGAGTCACCGAAGAAGACCCAATAGCCAGACATGGAGCGTCGAGTGTCGGGACAGCCAGCCCAATCCGCGTCAGTATAAGCAATAAGCTCAGTCAAGGCGGATGCACGGAGGCGAAGACCGTAGGTCGGGGTGCCGCGAATGTACCGAAGAATGTGCTTGACCAAAGACCAGTGAACATCACGGGGCGAGTGCATATGCAAGCAAACTTGCTGCACCGCAAACTGGATGTCTGGTCTGGTGAGCGTAAGGTACTGAAGGGCGCCCACAATGCTGCGGTAAAGAGCGGCGTCAGTAGCAGGCTGGCCAGCGGTGGCGGAGAGCTTCGGCTTGGCCTCAGCAGGTGTGGCGGCTGGCTTGCAGTCAGTCATGCCGGCACGATCCAGAAGATCAAGAGCGTCACGCCTACGATGCGAAAGAACCCGGTGGCATCGCGTCGCACATTAATGCCGAGGAAGAAGTGCAACGCAAGAGATCCTTGAGCCAAAACTTAGAGCCGAGACGACCAATGATGTCGCGAAGAAGATCCGCCGGGAGGCGGTGATGACAATATCATCAACATAGAGCGTAAGCATGGCCACATGATCAGCCCGATGCAAAGACCTGACAATGACGGCGTGTCGAGGTGGTGCCGCGAAACCCGAAGGCCAAGGAGCAGCGGCGATGCGTGGTTGTTGGGGAACGTGGCGAGAAATCAAAAATTTCTACGCATCACCAAGATCAATCTATGGAGTTATCTAGCAACGAGGGGAAAAGGTGCATCTACATACCCTTGTAGATCGCGTGCGAAAGCGTTCAAGAGAACGGGGTTGATGGAGTCGTACTCGCCGTGATCCAAATCACCGATGACCGAGTGCCGAACGGACGGCACCTCCGTTCAACACACGTATGGTTGGGAAGACGCGTCTCCTCCTTCTTGATCCAGCAAGGGGAAAGGAGAGGTTGATGGAGATCCGGCAAAGACGACGGCGTGGTGGTGGAAGCAGCTGGATTCCAGAGGGCTTCGCCAAACGCGCTCTTTGGAGGAGGAAGAGGTGTCACGGGAGAGAGGAGGCGCCAGGGCTTAGGTGCGGCTGCCTCCCTCCCTCCACTATATATAGGGGCTAGGGGCGCATGCCCCTTGGAGATTCCATCTAGAGGGGGCGGCCTCGGCAACGGCCCCTTAGGTTTCCAACTGGGGCACGGCCCCTAGGGTTTCCAACCCTATGCGCCTTGGGCCCTTGGGTGGGCGCACCAGCCCACCAGTGGTCTGGTTCCCATGCCACTTCAGCCCATGGGGCCCTCAGGATAGGTGGCCCCACCAGGTGGACCCCGGGACCTTCCGGTGGTCCGGTACAATCTGCAGTGACCCTGAAACTTTCCGGTGACCAAAACTGGACTTCCTATATATAAATCTTTACCTCAGGACCATTCTGAACTCCTCGTGATGTTCGGGATCTCATCCGGACTCAGAACAACTTCGGGTTACCGCATACTAATATCTCTACAACCCTAGCGTCAGAACCTTAAGTGTGTAGACCCTATGGGTTCGGAGACCTGCAGACATGACCGAGACGGCTCTCCGGTCAATAACCAACAGCGGGATCTGGATACCCATGTTGGCTCCCACATGCTCCTTGATGATCTCATCGGATGAACCACGATGTCGAGGATTCAATCAATCCCGTATACAATTCCCTTTGTCAATCGGTACGTTACTTGCCCGAGACTCAATCGTCGGTATCCCAATACCTCGTTCAATCTCAAGCACGGCAAGCCACTTTACGCATGCGTAATGCATGATCCGTGACCGGACACTTGGTCACATTGAGCTCATTATGATGATGCATTACCGAGTGGGCCCAGAGATACCTCTCCGTCATACGAAGTGACAAATCCCAGTCTCGATTCGTGCCAACCCAACAGACACTTTGGGAGATACCCGTAGTGCACCTTTATAGTCACGCAATTACGTTGTGACGTTTGGTACACCCAAAGCACTCCTACGGTATACGGGAGTTACACAATCTCATGGTCTAAGGAAATGATACTTGACATTTGGAAAAGCTCTAGCGAAACGAACTACACGATCTTTGTGCTATGCTTAGTATTGGGTCTGTCCATCACATCATTCTCCTAATGATGTGATCCCGTTATCAATGACATCCAATGTCCATACTCAGAAACCATGACTATCTGTTGATCAACGAGCTAGTCAACTAGAGGCTTACTAGGGACATGTTGTTGTCTATGTATTCACACGTGTATTACGATTTAGGATAACACAGTTATAGCATGAATAATGAGACAATTATCATGAACAAAGAAATATAATAATAACCATTTTATTATTGCCTCTAGGGCATATTTCCAACAGTCTCCCACTTGCACTAGAGTCAATATTCTAGTTATATTGTGATGAATCGGACACCCATAAGCGTTACGGTGTTGATCATGTTTTGCTCTAGGGAGAGGTTTAGTCAACGGATCGCCACATTCAGATCCGTATGTACTTTTACAAATATCTATGTCTCCATCTTGAACATTTTCACGTATGGAGTTGAAGCGACGCTTGATGTGCTCGGTCTTCTTGTGAAACACAGGCTCCTTGGCAAGTGCAATAGCTCCGGTGTTGTCACAGAAGAGTTTGATCGGCCCGATGCATTGGGTATGACTCCTAGGTCGGTGATGAACTCCTTCACCCAAATTGCTTCATGCGCTGCCTCACGAGGCTGCCATGTACTCCGCTTCACATGTAGATCCCGCCACGACGCTTTGCTTGCACCGCACTACCATCGCTCCACCATTCAACATATACACGTATCCGGTTTGTGACTTAGAGTCATCCGGATGCGTGTCGGATTTGGCGTCGGCGTAACCCTTCTGACGAGCTCTTCGTCACCTCAATAAACGAGAAACATGTCCTTAGTCCTTTTCGGTACTTCAGGATATTCTTGACCGCTGTCAGTGTTCCTTGCCGGGATTACTTTGGTACCTTCCTACCAAACTTACGGCAAGGTTTACATCAGATGCAGTACACGACATGGCATACATAATAGACCCTATGGCTGAGGCATAGGGATGACACTCATCTCTTCTTTATCTTCTGCCGTGGTGGGGCATTGAGCCGAGCTCAATCTCACACCTTGCAATCTGAGCAAGAACCCTTTCTTGGGCTGATCCATATTGAACTTCTTCAATATCTTATCACGGTATGTGCTTTGTGAAAGACCTATGAGGCATCTTGATCTATCCCTATAGATCTTGATGCCTAATATGTAAGCAGCTTCTCCAAGGACCTTCATTGAAAAACACTTATTCAAGTAGGCCTTAATGCTATCCAAAAGTTCTATATCATTTCCCATCAAAAGTATGTCATCTACATATAATATGAGAAATGCTACAGAGCTCCCACTCACTTTCTTGTAAACGCAGCTTCTCCATAAGTCTGCGAAACCCAAACGCTTTGATCATCTCATCAAAGCGAATGTTCCAACTCCGAGATGCTTGCACCAGCCCATAAATGGATCGTCAGAGCTTGCATACCTTGTTAGCATTCTCGAAATTAAATAAACCTTCCGGCTGCATCATATACAGTTTCTTCCTTAAGATAGCCGTTAAGGAATGCCGTTTTGACGTCCATTTGCCATATCTCATAATCATAGTATGCGGCAATTGCTAACATGATTCGGACGGACTTCAGCTTCGCTACGGGAGAGAAAGTCTCATCGTAGTCAACCCCTTGAACTTGCCGATAACCCTTAGCGACAAGTCGAGCTTTATAGATGGTAACATTACCATCCGCGTCCGTCTTCTTCTTAAAGATCCATTTGTTTTCTATCGCTCGCCGATCATCGGGCAAGTCTGTCAAAGTCCATACTTTGTTTTCATACATGGATTCTATCTCGGATTGCATGGCTTCAAGCCATTTGTTGAAATCTGGGCCCACCATCGCTTTTCATAGTTCGAAGGTTCACCGTTGTCTAACAACATGATTTCCGGAGACGGGGTTGCCATACCACTCTGGTGTGGAGCGTGTCCTTGTGGACCCTCTGAAGTTCAGTAGCAACTTGATCCGAAGTACCTTGATCATCATCATTAATTTCCTCTCCAGTTGGTGTAGGCACCACAGGAACATTTTCTTGTGCTGCACTACTTTCCGGTTCAAGAGGTCGTACTTCATCGAGTTCTACTTTCCTCCCACTTACTCCTTTCGTGAGAAACTCTTTTTCCAGGAAGGATCCGTTCTTGGCAACAAAGATCTTGCCTTCGGATCTAAGGTAGAAGGTATACCCAACGGTTTCCTTAGGGTATCCTATGAAGACGTCGAGCTTTTCAGGTTGAAGTTTCTTGACATAAGCATCGCATCCCCAAACTTTTAGAAACGACAGCTTAGGTTTCTTCCCAAACCATAATTCATACGGTGTCGTCTCAACAGATTTAGATGGTGCCCTATTTAAAGTGAATGCGGCTATCTCTAGAGCGTATCCCCAAAATGATAGCGGTAAATCGGTAAGAGACATCATAGATTGCACCATATCTAATAAAGTGCGATTCTGACGTTCGGACACACCGTTCTGTTGAGGTGTTCGGCGGCGTGAGTTGTGAAACGATTCCACATTTCCTTAAGTGCGTACCAAATTCATGACTTAAATATTCTCCCCACGATCGATCGTAAGAACTTTATCTTTCGGTCACGTTGATTCTCTACCTCATTCTGAAATTCCTTGAACTTTTCAAAGGTTTCAGACTTGTGTTTCATCAAGTAGACATACCCATATCTACTCAAATCATCAGTGAGAGTGAGAACATAACGATATCCTCCGCGAGCCTCAACGCTCACTGGACCGCACACATCGGTATGTATGATTTGTTGGAAATATGCCCTAGAGGCAATAATAAATTAGTTATTATTATATTTCCTTGTTCATAATAATCGTTTATTATCCATGCTATAATTGTATTGATAGGAAACTCAGATACATGTGTGGATACATAGACAACACCATGTCCCTAGTAAGCCTCTAGTTGACTAGCTCGTTGATCAATAGATGGTTACGGTTTCACGACCATGGACATTGGATGTCGTTGATAGCGGGATCACATCATTAGGAGAATGATGTGATGGATAAGACCCAATCCTAAGCCTAGCACAAAGATCGTGTAGTTCGTATGCTAAAGCTTTTCTAATGTCAAGTATCTTTCCTTAGACCATGAGATTGTGCAACTCCGGATACCGTAGGAATGCTTTGGGTGTACCAAACGTCACAACGAATCGGGTGGCTATAAAGGTGCATTACGGTATCTCCGAAGTGTACATTGGGTTGTACGAATCGAGATCAGGATTTGTCACTCCGTGAAAGCGGAGAGGTATCTCTGGGCCCTTTCGGTAGGACATCATCATAATGTGCACAAATGTGATCAAGGAGTTGATCACGGGATGATGTGTTATGGAGCGAGTAAAGAGACTTGCCGAATTTAGATTGAACAAGGTATCGGGATACCGACGATCGAATCTCGGGCAAGTACAATACCGCTAGACAAAGGGAATTGTATACGGGATTGATTGAGTCCTTGACATCGTGGGTTCATCCGATGAGATCATCGTGGAACATGTAGGAGCCAACATGGGTATCCAGATCCCGCTGTTGGTTATTGACCGGAGAACGTCCTCGGTCATGTGCGCATGTCTCCGAACCCGTAGGGTCTACACACTTAAGGTTCGATGGCGCTAGGGTTATAAAGGAAGTTTGTATGTGGTTACCGAATGTTGTTCGAGTCCGGATGAGATCCCGGACGTCACGAGGAGTTCCGGAATGGTCCGGAGGTAAAGATTTATATATGGGAAGTCTTATTTTGGTCATTTGGAAAAGTTTCGCACTTTATCGGTATTATGCAGGGAGTGCCGAAGGGGTCCGGGGTCCACCGGGGGTCCACCTGCCGGGGGCCACATGGGCTGTAGGGGTGCGCCTTGGCCTATATGGGCCAAGGGCACCAGCCCCAAGAGGCCCATGCGCCAAGATATAAGAAAAGGGAAGAGTCCTCAAGGGGAAGGCACCTCCGAGGTGCCTTGGGGAGGATGGACTCCTCCTCCCTTGGCCGCACCTTCCTTGGAGGAAGGGCAAGGCTGCGCCTCCCTCTCCCTAACCCCTATATATAGTGGAGGGAGGGAGGCAGCCGCACTGAGCCCCTGGCGCCTCCCTCCCTCCCGTGACACCTCCTCCTCTCCGTGGGTGCTTGGCGAAGCCTGCAGGATTGCCACGCTCCTCCATCACCACCACGCCGTTGTGCTGCTGTTGGATGGAGTCTTCCTCAACCTCTCCTCTCTCCTTGCTGGATCAAGGCATGGGAGACGCCACCGGGCTGTACGTGTGTTGAACGCGGAGGTGCCGTGCGTTCGGCACTTGATCATAGGTGATCTGAATAACGGCGAGTACGACTCCATCAACCCCGTTCACTTGAACGCTTCCGCTTAGCGATCTACAAGGGTATGTAGATGCACTCTCCCTCCCTCGTTGCTAGTTTCTCCATAGATATATCTTGGTGACACGTAGGAAAATTTTGAATTTCTGCTACGTTCCACAACATGATTTCCAATAAGTTGGTCGCTCGCTCCATTGTTCCGGAGAACGGAGTCTTGGTCATTTTGCCCATGAGGCATGGTTCGCATGTGTCAAATGATTCATAATCGAGAGACTCTAAAAGTCCATCAGCATGGAGCTTCTTCATGCGCTTGACACCAATATGACCAAGGCGGCAGTGCCACAAGTATGTGGGACTATCGTTATCAACTTTACATCTTTTGGTATTCCACTATGAATATGTGTAACATCACGTTCGAGATTCATTAAGAATAAACCATTGACCATCCGGGCATGACCATAAAACATATCTCTCATATAAATAGAACAACCATTATTCTCGGATTTAAATGAGTAGCCATCTCGAATTAAACGAGATCCAGATACAATGTTCAAGCTCAAAGCTGGTACTAAATAACAATTATTGAGGTTTAAAACTAAACCCGTAGGTAAATGTAGAGGTAGCGTGCCGACGGCGATCACATCGACCTTGGAACCATTCCCGACGCGCATCGTCACCTCGCCCTTCGCCATGATCTCCGCTTATTCCGCAGCTCTCGCTTTGAGTTACAAATATGAGCAATCGCACCGATATCAAATACCCAAGAGCTACTACAGTAATCGGTAAGGTACACATCAATTACATGTATATCACATATACCTTTGGTTTTGCCGACCTTCTTGTCCGCTAAGTACTTGGGGCAGTTCCGCTTCGATGACCACTTCCCTTGCAATAAAAGCACTTTCGATCTCGGGCTTAGGTCCATTGCTTGACTTCTTCCTGGCAACTGGCTTACCAGGCGCGGCAACTTCCTTGCCGTCCTTCTTGAAGTTCTTCTTGCCCTTGCCTTTCTTGAACTTAGTGGTTTTATTCACCATCAACACTTGATGTTCCTTTTTGATCTCCACCTACGCTGATTTCAGCATTGAATATACCTCGGGAATGGTCTTTTCCATCCCTGCATATTGAAGTTCATCACAAAGCTCTTGTAGCTTGGTGGAAGCGGCGGAGGATTACATCAATGACCGCGTCATCCGGAGATTGACTCCCAGTGAGTCAAGCGGTTGTGCAACCGGACATCTTGAGTATGTGCTCAGCGACGAACTATTTTCCTCCATCTTACAGCTGAAGAACTTGTCGGAGACTTCATATCTCTCGACCCGGGCATGAGCTTGGAAAACCATTTTCAGCTCCTCGAACATCTCATATGCTCCGTGTTGCTCAAAAGCGCTTTTGGAGCCCGGTTCTAAGCGTAAAGCATGCCGCACTGAACGAGGGAGTAATCATCGACGCAGACTGCCAAGCGTTCATAACGTCTTGGTTCTCTGGGATTGGTGCTTCACCTAGCGGTGCTTCTAGGACATATTGTTTCTTGGCAGCTATGAGGATGATCCTCAGGTTCCGGACCCAGTCTGAATAGTTGCTGCCATCATCTTTCAGCTTGGTTTTCTCTAGGAACGCGTTGAGTTCATGGTGACATGAGCGTTGGCCATTTGATCTACAAGACATATTGTAAAGATTTTAGACTAAGTTCATGATAATTAAGTTCATCTAATCAAATTATTAATGAACTCCCACTCAGATTAGACATCCCTCTAGTCATCTAAGTGAAACATTATCCGAGTTAACTAGGCCGTGTCCGATCATCACGTGAGACGGACTAGTCAACGTCGATGAACATCATCATGTTGATCGTATCTTCTATACGACTCATGCTCGAACTTTCGGTCTTCCGTGTTCCGAGGCCATGTCACGTAGATGCTAGGCTCGTCAAGTCAACCTAAGTGTATTGCGTGTGTAAATCTGGCTTACACCCGTTGTATTCGAACGTTAGGATCTATCACACCCGATCATCACGTGGTGCTTGAAACAACGAACCTTCATAGCGGTGCACAGTTAGGGGAACTCTTTTCTTGAAATTATTATGAGGGATCATCTTATTTACTACCGTCGTTCTAAGTAAACAAGATGCAAAAAACATGATAAACATCACATGCAATCAAATAGTAGTGACATGATATGGCCAATATCATATAGCTCCTTTGATCCCCATCTTCGGGGCTCCATGATCATCTTTCGGCATGACACCATGATCTCCATCATCATGATCTCCATCATCGTGTCTCCATGAAGTTGTTTCGCCAACTATTACTTCTACTACTATGGCTAACACGTTTAGCAATAAAGTAAAGTAATTTACATGGCGTTCTCAATGACACGAGGTCATACAAAAAAATAAAGACAACTCCTATGGCTCCTGCCGGTTGTCATACTCATCGACATGCAAGTCGTAATTCCTATGACAAGAACATGATCTCATACTTCACATATATATCATTCATCATTCATCACAACTTTTGGCCATATCACATCACAAAACACTTGCTGCAAAAACAAGTTAGACGTCCTCTAATTGTTGTTGCAAGTTTTTCACGATGGCTGCAATAGGGTTCTAGCAAGAACGTTTCTTACCTACGTAAAAGCCACAGCGTGATTTGTCAACTTCTATTTACCCTTCATAAGGACCCTTTTCATCGAATCCGCTCCAACTAAAGTGGGAGACAGGACACCGCTACCCACCTTATGCAACTAGTGCATGTCAGTCGGTGGAACCTGTCTCACGTAAGCGTACGTGTAAGGTCGGTCCGGGCCGCTTCATCCCACAATACCGCTGAAGCAAAATAAGACTAGTAGTGGCAAGAAAGTTGACAACTTCTACGCCCACAACAGATTTGTGTTCTACTCGTGCAATAGAGAACTACGCATAGACCTAGCTCATTTTGCCACTGTTGGGGAACGTAGCAGAAATCAAAAAATTTCTACGCATCACCAAGATCAATCTATGGAGTTACCTAGCAACGAGGGGAAAAGGAGTGCATCTACATACCCTTGTAGATCGCGTGCGGAAGCGTTCAAGAGAACGGGGTTGATGAAGTGATCCAAATCACCGATGACCGAGTGCCGAACGGACGGCACCTCCGCATTCAACACACGTACGGTTGGGAAGACGTCTCCTCCTTCTTCATCCAGCAAGGGGGAAAGGAGAGGTTGATGGAGATCCAGCAGCACGACGGCATGGTGGTGGAAGCAGCGGGATTCCAGCAGGGCTTCGCCAAACGCTCTTTGGAGGAGGAAGAGGTGTCACGGGAAGGAGAGGGAGGCGCCAGGCTTAGGGTGCGGCTGCCCTCCCTCCCTCCACTATATATAGGGGCTAGGGGCGCATGCCCCTTGGAGATCCCATCTAGAGGGGGCGGCGGCCCGGGCAACGCCCCTTAGGGTTTCCAACAGTGGGCAACGGCCCCTAGGGTTTCAATCCTGTCGCCTTGGGCCCTTGGGTGGGCGCACCAGCCCACCAGTCTGGTTCCCATGCCACTTCAGCCCATGGGGCCCCTCAGGATAGGTGGCCCCACGGTGGACCTCGGGACCCTTCCAGTGGTCCCGGTACAATACCAGTGACCCCGAAACTTTCCGGTGGCAAAATGGACTTCCTATATAAATCTTCACCTCCGGACCATTTAGGAACTCCTCGTGATGTCCGGGATCTCATCCGGGACTCCAAACAACTATCGGGTTTCCGCATACTAATATCTCTACAACCCTAGCGTCACCGAATCTTAAGTGTGTAGACCCTACGGGTTCGGGGAGACACTTGAACATGACCGAGAGGCGGCTCTCCGGTCAATAACCAACAGCGGGATCTGGATACCCATGTTGGCTCCCACATGCTCCTCGATGATCTCATCGGATAAACCACGATGTCGAGGATTCAATCAATCCCGTATACAATTCCCTTTGTCAATCGGTACGTTACTTGCCCGAGACTCGATTGTCGGTATTCCAATACCTCGTTCAATCTCGTTACCGGCAAGTCACTTTACTCGTACCGTAATGCATGATCCCATGACCAGACACTTGGTCACATTGAGCTCATTCTGATGTTGCATTACCGAGTGGGCCCAGAGATACCTCTCCGTCATACGGAGTGACAAATCACAGTCTCGATTCGTGCCAACCCAATGACACTTTCGGAGATACCGTAATGCACCTTTATAGTCACCCGATTACGTTGTGACGTTTGGTACACCAAAGCACTCCTACGGTATCCGGGAGTTACACAATCTCATGGTCTAAGGAAATGATACTTGACATTTGGAAAAGCTCTAGTGAAACGAACTACACGATCTTTGTGCTATGCTTAGTATTGGGTCCTGTCCATCACATCATTCTCCTAATGATGTGATCCCGTTATCAATGACATCCAATGTCCATAGTCAGGAAACCATGACTATCTGTTGATCAATGAGCTAGTCAACTAGAGGCTTACTAGGGACATGTTGTTGTCTATGTATTCACACGTGTATTACGATTTCCGGATAACACAGTTATAGCATGAATAACAGACAATTATCATGAACAAAGAAATATAATAATGACCATTTTATTATTGCCTCTAGGGCATATTTCCAACACTCGTACTAGGCGCGCGGAGCCTGTTTGAGGCCATATAATGACCGTGACAACAGGCAGACATCATCTGGTCGCTGAGGGTCAACGAACCCGGTCGACTGCTGATAGAGAACTCGCTCCTGAAGATGGCCGTACAAAAAAAGCATTGTTGATGTCGAGTTGATGTACGGGCCAACGGCGAGCCAGCTGAAGAACCACACAATCGTGGCGGGTTTGACGACCGGAGAGAAAGTCTCGGAGAAGTCAACACCGCAAGACGTTGTGCAAATCCTGACAACCCAGCGAGCCTTGTACTGCCGAGGGAACCGCCCGGGAGGAGTTTGTGACGAAAAACCCACTTTCCCGAGATGACGTTCGCTCCAGGGGGACGAGGAACAAGGGTCCAAGTCCGGTTGGCGACAAGAGCGTCGTACTCGGTAGAGATAGCGGCGGTCCAATGCGGATCACTCAACGCAAAACGCACCGATCGCGGAACCGGAGAGAGGGTCGTGACGCTGAGGTTGTGGTAGCACGGATTCGGCTGGCGCACCCCGGCCTTGGTGCGCGTCACCATGTGATGATGAGGCGGTGGGGGAGGAGGGCGTGGACCGCGGCGAGGAGCCACAGCAGCCGGCTCGGATGATGATGACGACGTAGGCGAGGCCACGGGTGTTGGCGTCGAAGGCGTCATCGAGACGGGAGAAGGCCCAGCCGTGGATGGCGACAAGGGCGCCGACGGGGCCGAGAGGGCCGGCTCGTCCTGAGCCGACGAGGAGCCAAAGGGCCCGGTCGTAGACGGGGCCGAGGGGGTCGACTGCTCCTGAGCTGACAAGGCCCTCGAGGGCTCGGCTGGGGGCGCGCCCGGCTCCTCCAGAGCCGAGAGGCGGGGGCCCATCATGGCCTGGAAAGCCGACTCCTCTTGAGTCAGCGAAGGGATCGCCGAGGGCGGCGAACCAGCGGATGACGAGGCCGCAACCGTGCCCGAGCGACGGGGTGGAGGGAGCGCAAGGGCTCCACGAGTCCGTCGAGGAGAGGCATCCGGAGAGGGCGAGGGACGCGGCGCTGCCTGCTGAAACGGAAAAACAACCTCATCAAAATAAATGTGCCGAGACACGATCACACGATGGGACTCCGGGTCGTAGCAACGGAAGCCTTTTGTGTTGGGTTGGTAACCAAGAAAAACACAAGCGATGGAGCGAGGCGCCAGCTTATGTGGTGTCGTGGCGGTGATATTAGGATAACAAAGGCAACCGAAGACTTGGAGATCATCATATGACGGAGGTGACCCGAATAAGAGATGATGAGGGGTGTAGTTCCATCGAGGTTTACAAGGCCGGATGTTAAGCAGAAGGGTAGCTGTGGCGAGAGCATCGGGCCAAAACCGGGCAGGCATGTGTGCGTGGAAGAGCAATGCGTGTACACTCTCATTAAGAGTGCGAAGGACACGTTCGGCACGACCGTTTTGCTGAGATGTATATGGACATGTGAGAGGAAAAATAGTGCCATGAGTGGATAAGAGGGTGCGAATAGCGAGGTTATCAAATTCCTTTCCATTGTCGGTTTGAAGATGAGCAATGGTGCGGTGAAAATGGGTGGCAACATAAGCATAGAAAGCATGAAGGGAGGAAGCGACGTCGGATTTGCGGTATAGCGCAAAAAGGTCCAAGTGAAATGAGAAAAATCGTCCAAAATCACGAGGTAATATGATAAACCCGAATTGCTGGGCACGGGAGATGTCCAAACATCACAGTGAATAACATCAAAAGGAAATGTGGCAATTGAGGATGATGAAAAAAAATGGCAAACGAACATGTTTCCCTACGCGACAGGCATGACAAGTGTGTGCCTCCAGTTTATTACATGAAAAAAAGGAAAGTCCGCAAAACTTTATGAAGAGCATCCGCGCCGGGATGTCCAAGACGAGCATGCCAGAGAGAGACGTCGGCGTGGAGAGCGACGGGACCATGGCTTGTCATTGGGCCACACGGGTAAAGATCGCCGGGGGAATCACATCGGTGCAGAACCTTCCGGGAGTGGGCATCCTTGACAGAAAAACCATGTTTGTCAAACTCAATGGTAACAGGATGTTCACGAGTAAGAGTACGAACAGAACATAAATTTTTGATTAAGGACGGAGACACAAGCATGTTGTTGAGAGGTAAGGAAGATGATGAGAGAGGGAGTGAGGACGCGCCATGGTGGGTGACGGGAAGCATAGAGCCATCACCGACAACGATGCGAGAGAGAAGGGGGTACGGAGAACCGCGAGAGAGGATCTGGGTGCGATGCCATATGAGCAGCAGCGGCCTGTGTCCATATGTACCGATCCCGCCACGGAGTAGTTGCTTGGGGTAGGGGCAGCGTGGAGGGCGGATAGGAGCGCCGGGTCGTAGTTGTAGCCGGTGGGTGCTTTGCGCAACAGAGGCGACGGCATGGCGGCGCCGTGGGCCGCTTGTCGCCGAAGAGTCGCCGGGTCCGGAGCCACCCGGCGCAGCCAAGAGGGCCTGATGGTGAGCCGGGTGAGGGCCAAGCAGGCCCGGAGCAGGCGCCTGTAAGGGGCATCGAGTAGTGTGCACCACCCCGTCCTGTGGGTTGTACCCATGAGCAGTGAGGCGCCGCAGCCTGGGCGAGGCGGGTGAAGCCGCTTGGCGAGTGAGAGTCATGTTAAGGCCGCTGCCGTCGTGACCTCCCGCCTCTTCCGGTGGCCACTGGGGCGTGAAGCTGGTCAGGAGCCGGTCTTGATGTCTACTCATAACCTTCCTCTTGTAGAGCGTTGTTGGGCCTCCAAGTGCAGAGGTTTGTAGGACAGTAGCAAATTTCTCTCAAGTGGATGACCTAAGGTTTATCAATCCGTGGGAGGCGTATTATGATGAAGATGGTCTCTCTCAAGCAACCCTGCAACCAAATAACAAAGAGTCTCTTGTGTCCCCAACACACCCAATACAATGGTAAATTGTATAGGTGCACTAGTTTAGCGAAGAGATGGTGATAAAAGTGCAATATGGATGGTAGATATGGGTTTTTGTAATATGAAAATATAAAAACAGCAAGGTAACAAGTGGTAAAAGTGAGCGTAAACGGTATTGCAACGCTAGGAAACAAGGCCTAGGGTTCATACTTTCACTAGTGCAAGTTCTCACAACAATAATAACATAATTGGATCACATAACTATCCCTCAACATGCAACAAAGAGTCACTCCAAAGTCACTAATTGCGGAGAACAAGCGAAGAGATTATGGTAGGAGATGCGAAACCACCTCAAAGTTATTCTTTCCAATCAATCCGTTGGGCTATTCCTATAAGTGTCACAAACAGTAGTAGAGTCCGTACTAGAATAACACCTTAAGATACAAATCAACCAAAACCCTAATGTCACCTAGATACTCCAATGTCACCTCAAGTATCCATGGGTATGATTATCGATATGCATCACACAATCTCAATTCATCTATTCAAACCAACACATAGAACCTCAAAGAGTGCCCCAAAGTTTCTACCGGAGAATCACGATGAAAAACGTAGCCAACCCCTATGCATAGGTTCATGGGCGGAACCCACAAGTTTATCACCAAAACATACATCAAGTGAATCACGTGATATCCCATTGTCACCACAGATATGCACGGCAAGACATACATCAAGTGTTCTCAAATCATTAAAGACTCAATCCGATAAGATTACTTCAAGGGGAAAACTCAATTCATTACAAGAGAGTGGAGGGGGAAGAAGCAACATAAGATCCAACTATAATAGCAAAGCTCGCGATACATCAAGATCGTATCACCTCAAGAACACGAGAGAGAGAGAGATCAAACACATAGCTACTAGTACATACCCTCAGCCCCGAGGGTGAACTACTCCCTCCTCGTCATGGAGAGCGGGGATGATGAAGATGGCCACGGTGAGGGTTCCCCCCCTCGGCGAGTGCCTAATAGGGTCCCGATTGGTTTTTGGTGGCTCTGGAGGTTTGCGGAGGCAGAACTCCCGATCTAATCTCTGTTCTGGAAGTTTTAGGGTACGTGGAGTTATATAGGCGGAAGAAGCACGTTAGGGGAGCCACGAGGGCCCCATGAGGTAGGGGGCGCGCCCCCCACCCTCGTGGCTTCCTTGTTCCTTCCTTGACGTGGGGTCCAAGTCCATCCGGTAGCTTTCCTTCCAAAAATAACTTCTCCAGTTGATTTCGTTCCGTTTTGACTCCGCTTGATATTCCTTTTCTTCGAAATACTGAAATAGGCAAAAAACAACAAATATGGGCTGGGCCTCCGGTTAATAAGTTAGTCCCAAAAGTAATATAGAAGTGGAAAATAAATCCCAATATTGCCCAAAACAGTAGATAATATAGCATGGAGCAATCAAAAATTATAGATACGTTGGAGACGTATCAAGCATCCCCAAGCTTAATTCCTGCTCGTCCTCTAGTAGGTAAATGATAAAAAGATAATTTTTGATGTGGAATGCTAGTTGGCATAATTTCATTGTAATTCTTCTTAATTGTGATATGAATATTCAGATCCAAAAGATTCAAGACAAAAGTTCATATTGACATAAAAATAATAATACTTCAAGCATACTAACTAAGCAATTATGTCTTCTCAAAATAACATGGCCAAAGAAAGTTCAAGTTCATCCCTACAAAATCATATAGTTTAGTCATGCTCCATTTTCGTCACACAAGAATGCTCTCATCATGCACAACCCCGATGACAAGCCGAGCAATTGTTTCATACTTTAGTAATCTCAAACTTATAAACCTTCACGCAATACATGACCGCGAGCCATGGATATAGCACTATGGGTGGAATAGAATATGATGATGGGGGTTATGTGGAGAAGACAAAAAGGAGAAAGTCTCACATCAATGAGGCTAATCAATGAGCTATGGAGATGCCCATCGATTGATGTTAATGCAAGGAGTAGGGATTGCCATGCAACGGATGCACTAGAGCTATAAATGTATGAAAGCTCAACAAAAGAAACTAAGTGGGTGTGCATCCAACTTGCTTGCTCACGAAGACCTAGGGCACTTGAGGAGGCCCATTGTTGGAATATACAAGCCAAGTTCTATAATGAAAAATTCCTACTAGTATATGAAAGTGACAATCATATGAAACTCTCTATATGAAAAAAATGGTGCTACTTTGAAGCACAATATATGAGACTCGCTATATGAAGAACACGGTGCTACTTTGAAGCACAAGTGTGGAAAAAAGGATAGTAGCATTGCCCCCTTTTTTTGGGCCTTCTTTTTTTTTGGCCTTTCTTTTTTGGGACAAAGCTCTATTAAATTATTATCATCACACTTATATTTATTAACAACTCAATGATAACAAAACGATACAAGAACAAAGTATGACTATATATGAATGCCTCCGTGATGTCTTTGGGATATGCAATGAATCAAGAGTGACATGTATGAAAGAATTATGAATGGTGGCTTTGCCACAAATACTATGCCAACTACATGATCATGCTAAGCAATATGACAATGATGAATGTGTCATGAAGAACGGTATGGTGGAAAGTTGCATGGCAATATATCTCGGAATGGCTATGGAAATGCCATAATAGGTAGGTATGATGGCTGTTTTGAGGAAGATATAAGGAGGTTTATGTGTGAAAGAGCGTATCGTATCACGGGGTTTGGATGCACTGGCGAAGTTTGCACCAACTCTCAATGTGAGAAAGGGCAATGCACGGTACCGAAGAGGCTAGCAATGATGGAAGGGTGAGAGTGCGTATAATCCATGGACTCGACATTAGTCATAAAGAACTCACATACTTATTGCAAAAATCTACAAGCCATTAAAAACCAAAGCACTACGCAAATGCTCCTAGGGGGATAGATTGGTAGGAAAAGACCATCGCTCGTCCCCGACCGCCACTCATAAGGAGGACAATCAAATAACACCTCATGTTTCAAATTTGTTACATAACGTTTACCATACGTGCATGCTACGGGACTTGCAAACTTCAACACAAGCATTTCTCAAATTCACAACTACTCAACTAGCACGACTTTTGATATTACTACCTCCATATCTCAAAACAATTATCAAGTATCAAACTTTTCTTAGTATTCAACACACTCATAAGAAAGTTTTTACTATTCTTGAATACCTAGCATATTAGAATAAAGCACATTACCATGCTATTTAAGACCATCAAAATAATATAAGTGAAGCATGAGAGTTCATCTATTTCTTCAAAATAAAACTACCACCATGCTCTAAAAGATATAAGTGAAGCACTAGAGCAAACAACAAACTACTCCAAAAGATATAAGTGAAGATCAATGAGTAGCCGGATAATTATGCAACTATGTGAAGACTCTCTAACATTTAAGAATTTCATATCTTGGTACTTTATTCAAACAGCAAGCAAAACAAAATAAAATGACATGACGCTCCAAGTAAAACACATATCATGTGGTGAATAAAAATATAGCTCCAAGTAAAGTTACCGATGAGCGAAAGGCGAAAGAGGGATGCCTTCCGGGCATCCCCAAGCTTAGGCTCTTGGTTATCCTTGAATATTACCTTGGGGTGCCTTGGGCATCCCCAAGCTTAGGCTCTTGCCACTCCTTATTCCATAGTCCATCGAATCTTTACCCAAAACTTGAAAACTTCACAACACAAAACTTAACAGAAAACTCGTGAGCTCCGTTAGCGAAAAGAAACAAAACACCACTTCAAGGTACTGTAATGAAATCATTCTTTATTTATATTGGTGTTAAACCTACTGTATTCCAACTTCTCTATGGTTTATAAACTATTTTACTAGCCATAGATTCATCAAAATAGGCAAGCAACACAATGAAAACAGAATCTGTCAAAAAAAGAATAGTCTGTAGTAATCTGTATCAAACGTATACTTCTGTAACTCCAAAAATTCTAAAATAAATTAGTGGACCTGAGGAATTTGTCTAGTAATCATCTACAAAAAGAATCAACTAAATAGCACTCTCCAGTAAAAAGGTTTAGCTAATCTCGTGAGCGCTAAAGTTTATGTTTTTTACAGCATGATCATAAAGACTTCACCCAAGTCTTCCCAAAGGTTCTGCTTGGCACAAACACTAATTAAAACATAAAACCACATCTAAACATAAGCTAGATGGATTATTTATTACTAAGCAGAAGCAAAAAGTAAGAAACTAAAATAAAATTGGGTTGCCTCCCAACAAGCGCTATCGTTTAACGCCCCTAGCTAGGCATGGTGATTTCAATGATGCTCACCTAAAAGATAAGAATTGAAACATAAAGAGAGCATCATGAAGAATATGACTAGCACATTTAAGTCTAACCCACTTCCTATGCATAGGCATGGTGATTTCAATGATGCTCACCTAAAAGATAAGAATTGAAACATAAAGAGAGCATCATGAAGAATATGACTAGCACATTTAAGTCTAACCCACTTCCTATGCATAGGAATTTTGTGAGCAAACAACTTATGGGAACAAGAATCAACTTGCATAGGAAGGTAAAACAAGCATAACTTCAAGATTTTAAGCACATAGAGAGGAAACATGATATTATTGCAATTCCTACAAGCATACATTCCTCCCTCATAATAATTTTCAGTAGCATCATGAATGAATTCAACAATATAACCAGCACCTAAAGCATTCTTTTCATGATCTACAAGCATAGAAATTTTATTACTCTCCACATAAGAAAATTTCTTCTCATGAATAATAGTGGTGGGAGCAAACTCAACAAAATAAATATCATGTGAAGCATAATCCAATTGAAAACTAAAATCATGATGACAAGTTTCATGGTTATCATTATTCTTAATAGCATACATGTCATCACAATAATCATCATAAATAGCAACTTTGTTATCATAATCAATTGGAACCTCTTCCGAAATAGTGGATTCATCACTAAATAAAGTCATGACCTCTCCAAATCCACTTTCATCAATATAATCATCATAAATAGGAGGCATGCTTTCATCATAATAAATTTGCTCATCAAAACTTGGGGGACAAAAAAATTATCTTCATCAAACATAGCTTCCCCAAGCTTGTGGCTTTGCATATCATTAGCATCATGGATATTCAAGGAATTCATACTAACAACATTGCAATCATGCTCATTATTCAAATATTTAGTGCCAAACATTTTAATGCATTCTTCCTCTAGCAATTGAGCACAATTATCGGAATCCTTATTTTCACGAAAGACATTAAAAAGATGAAGCATATGAAGCACCCATAATTCCATTTTTTGTAGTTTTCTTTTATAGACTAAACTAGTGATAAAACAAGAAACAAAAAGATTCGATTGCAAGATCTAAAGATATACCTTCAAGCACCCACCTCCCCGGCAACAGCGCTTGAAAAGAGCTTAGTTGACGGGGTGTGAGTGAGTGCCGCTTACCTAGCCTCCCCGCAACGGCGCTTTAAAAAGAGCTTGATGTCTACTACGCAACCTTCCTCTTGTAGACGTTGTTGGGCCTCCAAGTGCAGAGGTTTGTAGGACAGTAGCAAATTTCCCTCAAGTGGATGACCTAAGGTTTATCAATCCGTGGGAGGCGTGTGATGAAGATGGTCTCTCTCAAGCAACCCTGCAACCAAATAACAAAGAGTCTCTTGTGTCCCCAACACATACAATACAATGGTAAATTGTATAGGTGCACTAGTTCGGCGAAGAGATGGTGATACAAGTGCAATATGGATGGTAGATATAGGTTTTTATAATCTGAAAATATAAAAACAGCAAGGTAACAAGTGGTAAAAGTGAGCGTAAACGGTATTGCAATGCTAGGAAACAAGGCCTAGGGTTCATACTTTCACTAGTGCAAGTTCTCACAACAATAATAACATAATTGGATCACATAACTATCCCTCAACATGCAACAAAGAGTCACTCCAAAGTCACTAATTGCGGAGAACAAACGAAGAGATTATGGTAGGGTACGAAACCACCTCAAAGTTATTCTTTCCAATCAATCCGTTGGGCTATTCCTATAAGTGTCACAAACAGCCCTAGAGTTAGGTACTAGAATAACACCTTAAGATACAAATCAACCAAAACCCTAATGTCACCTAGATACTCCAATGTCACCTCAAGTATCCGTGGGTATGATTATACGATATGCATCACACAATCTCAATTCATCTATTCAAACTAACACATAGAACCTCAAAGAGTGCCCCAAAGTTTCTACCGGAGAATCACGATTTAAAAACGTGTGCCAACCCCTATGCATAGGTTCATGGGCGGAACCCGTAAGTTGATCACCAAAACATACATCAAGTGAATCACGTGATATCCCATTGTCACCAGATCATGCACGGCAAGACATACATCAAGTGTTCTCAAATCATTAAAGACTCAATCCGATAAGATTACTTCAAGGGGAAAACTCAATTCATTACAAGAGAGTGGAGGGGGAAGAAGCAACATAAGATCCAACTATAATAGCAAAGTTCGCGATACATCAAGATCGTATCACCTCAAGAACACGAGAGAGAGAGATCAAACACATAGCTCTTGGTACATACCCTCAGCCCGAGGGTGAACTACTCCCACCTCGTCATTGAGAGCGCCGGGATGATGAAGATGGCCACCGGTGAGGGTTCCCCCCTCTGGCAGGGTGCCGGAACAGGGTCCCGATTGGTTTTTGGTGGCTCTGGAGGTTTGCGGCGGCGGAACTCCCGATCTAATCTCGGTTCTGGAAGTTTTAGGGTACGTGGAGTTATATAGGCGGAAGAAGCACGTCGGGGAGCCACGAGGGCCCCACGAGGCAGGGGGCGCCCCCCACCCTCGTGGCTTCCTCGTTCCTTCCTTGACGTGGGGTCCAAGTCCATCCGGTAGCTTTCCTTCCAAAAATAACTTCTCCAGTTGATTTCGTTCCGTTTTGACTCCGTTTGATATTCCTTTTCTTCGAAATACCGAAATAGGCAAAAAATAGCAAATCTGGGCTGGGCCTCCGGTTAATAGGTTAGTCCCAAAAGTAATATAAAAGTGGAAAATAAAGTCCAATATTGCCCAAAACAGTAGATAATATAGCATGGAGCAATCAAAAATTATAGATACGTTGGAGACGTATCACGCGCGTGGAGGCTACGGGAGGGCGGCAGGGTCCTTCACGGTGCCGGCGTGGAGCGCGGCGAGAGGCGCTTGCCGGGCCGCGTGACGAAGACGCTTCTCCTCCATGCGAAGATACGTGATCGCCTTGGCGTACGTCGGCGTGATGAGGGAGAGGTTGGCGGCGGATTGGCCGAGGTCGGGGTGGAGGCCGCGAAGGAGATTGGTGAGGAGGACGGAGTCATCGGTGATCATGCCGACGTTACGTAGCTCGTCGCCGAGAACCTTTTCATCCGCGTGCAGTACTCGTCGATCGAAAGATCGTTTTGCTGCATGGTGAAGAAATCCCCTTTGGAGAAAAACACGGCGCTGGAGTTGATTGTCGAGGAAGAACCGTGTCCACATGGCGTACGCTGACGGGTCACGGGAGTTCACCAGGTTGAAGAGACCTGGAGATATGGTGAGAAAAATCCACTTGACGATGCAGGCGTCCACAGCAAGCCACTCGTCGTCGTCTTTCATGTCGCGGATGTCGACGCTACCGTCAACATGCTCGATGAGGCGGTAGGAGCGAAAGAGGAGCGCGAAGTAGGTGCGCCATGCGTTGTAGGATGGTGAGTCGAGGTCGAGGACGACGGGAACGTGGTATTTGATGTGGAGCTCGTTGAGGCGATCGGAGGTGAAGGTGGCATCGACGAAGGAACCGGCGTCGGAGGGTTCGGCTTTGCGAGACATGGTGGTGATTGGGAGGAGGTAGGTAGGGGCGACGGCGGCGGCTATAGAGGAGGGAGCAGCGGCGGCGGCGAGGAAGGGTTTTAGGGTTTATGCGGCGGCGGCGGCGTGTGGAACAAGCGGCGGCGGCAGGGAGAGATGGGCGGCAGCGGCGTGAGACGCAGCGGCGGCCTAGAGCAGAAGCGAGAGAGATCGGTAGAAAACTGATACCATATAGAAGACTATAGGATGCAACTCAATTGTATTCCATCAGAGTCGGTTACAATATATACAGGTGGTGTCTTGCGTGACAAGCCAACTAACCCTACAATATATCTAGAGATCAACCTATACAAGGCTAGAGATAAAAGGAGAATCAGTCCAAAATAAATATAAAGATATCACGTTTCAACAAATACTGTTGTAGCACGTCCATGTTCCATGATCCATTCTCATTAAGCAATTCTGATACATATCTAATTCTGCATCTACCTTGCACAGTGACGAGTTTAAAGGAGAATGGCCTTGGAATCCAGTTATCGCGCCAAACTCTAATACTTCTCCCATTGCCCACTCTCCAAATCAACCCTTTCTTAAGAAGATCAAGCCCATAGCTTATAGCTTGCCACGATGAAGATGCATTACCTGTAAAAACAATATCCTCAAGCTTGCCATCCGGATAATATCTGGCCTTCAAAACTTGCGCACATAAACTACCGGGTTTAGAGATCAATCTCCAATCTTGTCGAGCTAATAAGGCCTGGTTAAAAATACGGTAATCTTTGAAACCAGCTCCTCCTTTATCTTTTGGTTGCATCAAATCATCCCAAGATCTCCAATGCACTTTTCGCTTACCCTTTTCAGCACCCCAATAAAAAGCTCTAACCATTCTTGTCAATTCATCGCAAACCGAGAATGGTAGCTTAAGATATAAGTTGGTAAGGCTTGAGCAACTGACTTAATGAGCGTTTCCTTCCAGTTTGGCCAAGTCGGTACCCATGGGTGCACCTGAATGGTCTTATTGCCATCTCCGATATTCCAAGCGTACCCTCTCTTTTGAAAGTTTGTAATCCTACCACAATACTCTGGCATGTGAAGGATGAACGGACGTGGAGTTTTTACACCCAAGAGCAAATGCTCCTGGTGTGAACAATAAAATAAAAAAATAAAAAAATATTAATTTTTTTGTGGCATGCGTTCACAAATGTTTATTGTGCATGCAAAATTTCATCGCAAAATCACATTGGTGGAAGGCGTGGTAAAAAAAACAAAATCGATAATCTGAAAATGTTACTTACAAAAGTATTTTGGAGTTCTGACTTTGTTTTTTTGGCACGACTTCTACCAATGTTATTCCGTGATGAAATTTTGCATGCACAACAAACATTTGTGAAAATATGTCACAAAAAGAATCAGATTTTTTTGATTTTTTCTCTATTTTCTTGATTTTACTGTTCACACCAGGAGCATTTGCTCCTGGCTGTAGAAAGGTACTTTCGCTTTTTGGGTCATGCTTGTAATAGATGTCCGTTTTGGTCGTACTTAGCAAGAAGAACTTGAGCACAAAGACGATACAAACAAACAATCAATCACTAACATTGTTTAGCAAGCATTGCCAAGTTAAAAGAGGTAGGACAATCCGATGTTGTGCTTCCCGAAGGCGGACGACAAGGCCGAAGATGTTATACGAGAGCTCTTCCCTGGGCCAGAACATTCCGAAGACAACCTTCATGTCGGTTGGACAAGCGCCTGAAGCTCGCCGATCTGCTTCAGCTTATCCCCACAGATGACAGGACGAGAGATGTCCTGCAACTGGGCCTAGAAGGCTCTGTTTCGCGCATTCTCAGGATTGTGCTCTATCTGATGTAAGTGACGAGCACAGACATCACTCTCGGGGAGATCGGTGAAAAATGCTGAAGTACGCCATACTTGAGTCAGCTTGACACCTTGACTTCCAAAAATACATTGAAGAAAGTTTCAAGGATTTTTTTTTGGCCCGTGCTATAAAGACAAAAAAAATGCTGTGGAACGCTTTTTCCAGCACTGAAATTTGTCATTTTTACGGAGGCAAAAATAAAAAGACATTTTCTTCGCAAAACTTTGTGCCACGCACATATTATTGAGGAGATGTACGTGGGAAATTTCGTTTCAGAATTTTTTGACATTTTAAAACGCGTTTCGAATGCATTTTAAAAAGTAAGTGCAGATGTACCTGGGTTGCGTTCAGTAAGTCCTCGCTCCATGCAGCTGGCGATATCTCTCTTTCAGTCCCTTCGAGGAACAAAATGAAAACCAGCGATGTCATCGTCGGTCCCCGGACGCTGCAGCCTGACGTGGTGGGGGGTGGGTCTGCACCGTGCACGAGCGCGGTCGGACGCGTCGACGCGGCGTGCCTCTCTCGCGCAGGCGGAAGCAAAACAGCACTCCTGAGGGCTGAGGCGGCCGTCGGCCGACCTCGGGTCCGTACTCAGACTCGCCCGCTCGCTCACTCCACAGACCTTCAGTCGGCTCGCCCGTGTTTCGGTTCCGCCTCTGGCCCGTCGGTTTGGGCCCTGGCTCCGTGGAGTAGCTCCCGCCGCACGGCGGCCAAAATAAGCGCAACTGCACCGACGTCTCGCCCAGCAGCCCTGGTACTTGCCGCGCGCCGGCCGGACAGCACGGCGACCGTACGCTAGCTACGTGACGCGCGCGGTGTCTGAAAGGAAGCAGCGGGCAAACACGAAGCTTGGCGGGAGCGCGTCGCCGCCCGTCACCACTTTCTGTCCGGACGTCCCCCGCAGGCCGCCGTGCCCATGCGCCGCAGCTTCAGCGTCGGGGCGTCTTCGACCCCGAAGAGCTTCGTTCGCCACCGCCGGTACTCAGGCCTCGTCTTATCCGCTACGCCCCTACGTTCGCCTCGTCATCACATACGCATTTTCGTACAAAAATACCCGAGCTTCTACGGTAGCGCACCGGCAGCGGCGACCGGCCGGACGAAGCAGCGAGAGCGCCGCGCGGCACCGCCGGCTGTTGATTTGAAATTACAAATTCCTAGCCGGCCAGTACGCCGCCAAGCAAGACAAGGCCAAAAGCTCGAGTTGTCAATAGTCATGTCCATTAGCACGGTGATTGGTGGTCTTTGAGACTGATTAGTGGCGGCACTAGATTCTTAGCGAGTGACATCAAGCTAGATTGCATTTGCGCGCGCACACGCACACAACAAACAAAACAAGATTGCATTGCGCGCGTTTGTTTACTCCCACCACATGCAGTTCAGGTGGTTCGTCTACTGCCCAGTGGCAGTATTATTCATTATATTTTGCCCAACGATTTTCCCAATGAAATCAAAATAGTCTGGCAACAGGCATCTCGTTCCGTTCAATGAATGATTGGAGTCTGATGATGAACATACATAAAACAAGTACACATATACGTGTGTGGTGTGTGGCGCTGCTCCCAGTTGCCATGTGACGCCACGCCAAGGCCACCGTGATGTGCAGACGCGGACACAAGAAGATGGAGGGCCGTGCACATTGAGCATATAAAATCCAAAGTCAGTTGGGCACGAGATTGTGGTCAGTGGCGACCCTTGGCAGCTTGGCCTTTTGAGCTGCCAAATAATTCTCTTTAAAATAGAGTTTCTGGATTAGCGCCATGCCCGTCAAACCTGCGTACCATTTCTGCCAGGAATACTTTTCTGTCTGATAATCAAATCAAATTTATCTTCCATTTCTGTCAGGAATACTTATTTGTCTTACATGATCGTCAAAACAATTGTACATCGTTGGAGATAAGGACGAAATGTGCATGCACGAGGCTGCAGCTGAAGTACCGTGGCACATTTTTGGATCCCGAAGTCAAGGCCCATCTGTATGCATGCATCCTAGTCCAAGTCAATCGCTTGTAAACAAATTTCTGGGGCTAGAAGAATGCCAATGGACCTCAGAACCTCTCTCGGAGTAGTATTATACAGCCACTACTCATGCATCCGGTACACTTATGTAGTTATAATATGCCGTTTTTGTAATCCCGAATACGACAAGCCATGCGGTTTAAGTGGGAATCTTCGTGTGCAATGCAGATGGGCAGATGCAACGTACAGCTAGTCAGAAAGGCTTGAAAAAACAAAGTTGCCGAAAAACAATTCATATCAGCTTTTCCGTTGCTTTTGTTGCTCGACCACCTAGTTGGAGAAAAACTAGTATATGTCAATAAGTGTACGAATTGGTTGAAAAAACACTGAATAATGGAATATTCAAGTGGCACAACTGAGAGATGTGACACGGCGTGTGTGTCTGATTTGAGTCGAGGATTAGTCACATATTTCTCTTCAAACAGTCTTTCACGCCGCTTTATATATAATGTAAACCATCAGGATCTAGCAACAAGTCCAAGTGCAAGAAAACATAAAGGTCTCCTAGGGCAATAACAGCCAAAGGAGTGGCCAAGGAAAGGTCTTGATCTTCAACGGAAATGGGCTTTTCTAGGAAGGAGTGTTCCACGCCAGAGTCGACGCACAACTTAGGGCACGACAGGCCGAGCCCAAAAAGAAGTGGCCTGACAAGTTCAGGTGCCAAGACACAATGTACATAGAGTCCATCAACATCATTGGGAGGGGTGCCCTCGAATCAGCCCAAGCTAAAGCCTACTCGAGGTCAAATGTGCAAGGGAACATGATGGGCGGACGAGACAACCAAGAGCGTCATATTAGAGTAAATCGCAAATAGGCAAAAACTTGGCATGTAACGGGGCCCTGCCAAGCTATGGGTCCAGCCAGAAAAGATACCCTTCTCCATTGCCTATGGAGACACAGGTCCAAGACGAATCTCATGCTTAATCAACCAGATAGTTTTCCAAACCGGGAACCATCCCTACGATCGCAGACCGTGAGAGGGTGGCCCTCCAGACATTTAGTTTTGATAAGCTATAGTCACAAGCACCCTTGGTCGTGAGAATCCGCCACATGCATCGCAACATAAAGGGCACATTCATACGCCTAGACGCCAAAAGACCAAGACCACATTGGTCCTCAGGGAAGCAAATTTGATACCACTTCACCATATGGTACTTCGAGGATCCATTGTCCGCCTGCTAGATGAAGCGTGATCGATTCTTGTCAAAGGAGCTATGTACCCCTTCATGAAGAATAAACAACCCCACAAGACAAGAGCCGATGAGCACATATTTGCTCCCTTTCGAGGTGAGCCTTCCGTCATGGGTCTACCTTGGACGCGATCTGCCCCATAAACGAGACAAATGAAGGAAATATACCCTAGAGGCAATAATAAAGTTGTTATTTATATTTCCTTATATCATGATAAATGTTTATTATTCATGCTAGAATTGTATTAACCGGAAACTTAGTACATGTGTAAATACATAGACAAACAGAGTGTCCCTAATATGCCTCTACTTGACTAGCTCGTTAACCAAAGATGGTTAAGTTTCCTGACCATAGACATGTGTTGTCATTTGATGAATGGGATCACATCATTAGGAGAATGATGTGATGGACAAGACCCATCCGTTAGCTTAACATAATGATCGTTAAATTTTATTGCTATTGCTTTCTTCATGAATTATACATATTCCTCTGACTATGAGATTATGCAACTCCCGAATACCGGAGAAACACCTTGTGTGCTATCAAACGTCACAACGTAACTGGATGATTATAAACATGCTCTATAGGTGTCTCCGAAGGTGTTTGTTGGGTTGGCATAGATCGAGATTAGGATTTGTCACTCCGTGTATCGGAGAGGTATCTCTGGGCCCTCTCGGTAATGCTCATCACTATAAGCCTTGCAAGCAATGTGACTAATGAGTTAGTTGCGGGATGATGCATTACGGAACGAGTAAAGAGACTTGCCGGTAATGAGATTGAACTACGTATGATGATACCGACGATCGAATCTCGGGCAAGTAACATACCGATGACTGATACGTCTCCAATGTATCTATAATATTTTATTGTTCCATGCTATTATATTATCCATCTAGGATGTTTTATATGCACTTATATGCTATTTCATATGATTTTTGGGACTAACCTATTAACCTAGAGCCCGGTGCCAGTTTCTGTTTTTTCCTTGTTTTTGAATATCGCCAGAAAAAGGAATACCAAATGAAGTCCGATTGACCTGAAATTTCACGGAGATCGTTTTTGGACTAGAAGAAGCCCACGGAGTACCGGAGATGGACCAGAAGAGTCCCGAGGCCACCACGAGGGTGGGGGGCACGCCCCCCCCCTACCTCGTGCCTGCCTCGTGGACCCCCCTGACTTGTTCCCGACGCCAACACCTCTTATATATACCCAAACTTCCAGAACATAACCTCGATCGGGAGTTCCGGCCGCAAGCCTCTCAGAGCCACCAAAAACCAATCGGGACCCTATTTCGCACCTTGCCGGAGGGGAATCCCTCACCGTGGCCATCTTCATCATCCGGCGCTCTCCATGACAAGGAGGGAGTAGTTCACCCTCGGGGCTGAGGGTATGTACTAGTAGTTATGTGTTTGATCTCTCTATCTCTCTCGTGTTCTTGATATGGCACGATCTTGATGTATCGCGAGCTTTGCTATTATAGTTGGATCTTATGATGTTTCTCCCCCTCTACTCTCTTGTGATGGATTGAGTTTTTCCTTTGAAGTTATCTTATGGATTGAGTCTTTAAGGATTTGAGAACACTTGATGTATGTCTTGCGTGGGATACACGTGGTGACAATGGGGTATTATATTGATCCACTTGATGTATGTTTTGGTGATCAACTTGCGGGTTCCGTGACCTTGGGAATCTATGCATAGGGGTTGGCACACGTTTTCGTGTTGACTCTCCGGTAGAAACTTTGGGGCACTCTTTGAAGTTCTTTGTGTTGGTTTGAATAGATGAATATGAGATTGTGTGATGCATATCGTATAATCATACCCACGGATACTTGAGGTGACATTAGGGTTTTGGTGAATTTGTGTCTCAAGGTGTTGTTCTAGTACGAACTCTAGGATAGATCGAAGGAAAGAATAGCTTCGTGTTATTTTACTACGGTCTCTTGAATAGATCGATCGTAAAGAATAACTTTGAGGTGGTTTCGTACCTACAATAATCTCTTCGTTTGTTCTCCGCTATTAGTGACTTTGGAGTGACTCTTTGTTGCATGTTGAGGGATAGTTATATGATCCAGTTATGTTATTATTGTTGAGAGAACTTGCACTAGTGAAAGTATGAACCCTAGGCCTTGTTTCAACGCATTGCAATACCGTTTGTGCTCACTTTTATCATTAGTTACCTTGCTGTTTTTATATTTTCAGATTACAAAACCTATATCTACCATCCATATTGCACTTGTATCACCATCTCTTCACGAACTAGTGCACGTATACAATTTACCATTGTATTGGGTGTGTTGGGGACACAAGAGACTCTTTGTTATTTGGTTGCAGGGTTGTTTGAGAGAGACCATCTTCATCCTATGCCTCCCACAGATTGATAAACCTTAGGTCATCCACTTGAGGAAAATTTGCTACTCTCCGACAAACCTCTGCACTTGGAGGCCCAACAACGTCTACAAGAAGAAGGTTGTGTAGTAGACATCAAGCAATTTCTGGCGCCGTTGCCGGGGAGGTGAGTGCTTGAAGGTTTATCTTCAGATCTTGTAATCGAATCTTTTTTGTTTCTTGTTTTATCACTAGTTTAGTCTATAAAATAAAACTACAAAAAAATGGAATTGAGGGTGCCTCATATGCTTCATCTTTTTAATGTCTTTCGCGAGAATAAGGATTCCGATAATTGTGCTCATGTGCTAGAAGAAGAAGTGTATAGAATGTTTGGCACTAAATATTTGAATGATGAGCATGATTGCAATGTTGTTAGTATGAATTTCCTGAATATCCATGATGCTAACGATATGCAAAGCCACAAGCTTGGGGATGCTATGTTTGATGAAGATGATATTTTTAGTCCCCCAAGTTTTGACGAGCAAATTTATTATGATGATAGCATGCCTCCTTTTTATGATGATTATATTGATGAAAGTGGGTTTGGAAGAGTGTCAACTTTAGGAAGTAATGATCCCCCTATTTTGGAGGGTGTTGAATCTTATTGTGATAATTATGAAAGTGGATTTGGAGAGGCCATGACTTTATTTAGTGATGAATCCACTATTTTGGAAGAGGTTCCAATTGATTATGAGAACAAAGTTGCTATCTATGATGATTATTGTGATGACATGTGATACGTCTCCAACGTATCTATAATTTTTGATTGTTCCATGCTATTATATATTCTGTTTTGGACATTTAATGGGCTTTATTATACACTTTTATATTATTTTTGGGACTAACCTATTAACCGGAGGCCCAACCCAAATTGCTGTTTTTTTTGCCTATTTCAGTGTTTCGAAGGAAAAGGATATCAAACGGAGTCCAAACGGAATGAAACCTTCGGGAACATGATTTTCGGAACAAACTTGATCCAGAGGACTTGGAGTGGACGTCAAGCAACCGACGAGGAAGCCACGAGGCAAGGGGCGCGCCCTCCACCCTCGTGGGCCCCTCGTAGCTCTCCTGACCGACCTCCTTCGCCTATATATGCTCATATACCCTGGAAACATCATATACGGAGCCCAAACCCTGTTTCCACCGCGGCAACCTATGTACCCGTGAGATCCCATCTTGGGCCTTTTCCGGCGCTCCGTCGGAGGGGACATTGATCCCGGAGGCTTCTACATCAACACCATAGCCTCTCCGATGATGTGTGAGTAGTTTACCTCAGACCTTCGGGTCCATAGTTATTAGCTAGATGGCTTCTTCTCTCTTTGGATCTCAATACAAAGTTCTCCTCGATTCTCTTGGAGATCTATTTGATGTAACTCTTCTTTTGCGGTGTGTTTGTTGAGATCCGATGAATTGTGGGTTTACGATCAAGATTATCTATGAACAATATTTGAATCTTCTCTGAATTCTTTAATGTATGATTGGTTATCTTTGCAAGTCTCTTCGAATTATCAGTTTGGTTTGGCCTACTAGATTGATCTTTCTTGCAATGGGAGAAGTGCTTAGCTTTGGGTTCAATCTTGCGATGCTCGATCCCAGTGACAGTAGGGGAAACAACACGTATTGTATTGTTGCCATCGAGGATAAAAATATGGGGTTTATATCATATTGCATGAGTTTATCCCTCTACATCATGTCATCTTCCTTAAAGCGTTACTCTGTTCTTATGAACTTAATACTCTAGATGCATCTCGGATAGCGGTCGATGTGTGGAGTAATAGTAGTAGATGCATGCAGGAGTCGGTCTACTTGTCACTGACGTGATGCCTATATACATGATCATACCTAGACATTCTCATAACTATGCTCAATTCTATCAATTGCTCGACTGTAATTTGTTCACTCGTAATACTTATGCTCTTGAGAGAAGCCACTAGTGAAACCTATGGCCCCCCGGTCTATTCTCCATCATATTAATATTCCAACACTTAGCTATTTTTATTGCCGTTTATTTTATTTTGCATCTTTATCATAAAATACCAAAAATATTATCTTATCATATCAATCAGATCTCACTCTCGTAAGTGACCGTGAAGGGATTGACAACCCCTTTATCGCGTTGGTTGCGAGGTTCTTATTTGTTTGTGTAGTTGCATGGGACTCGAGCGTGGTCTCCTACTGGATTGATACCTTGGTTCTCAAAAGCGAGGGAAATACTTACGCTACTTTATCGCATCACCCTTTCCTCTTCAAGGGAAAACCAACGCAGTGCTCAAGAGGTAGCAAGAAGGATTTTGGCGCTGTGTCGGGAGTTCACGCACAAGTCAAGACATACCAAGTACCCATCACAACTCTTATCCCTTGCATTACATTATTTTCCATTTGCCTCTCGTTTTCCTCTCCCCCACTTCACCTTTGCCGTTTTCTTCGCTCTTCTTCTGTTCGTCTTTTCATTTGCCTTGATGTCTTACTTGGCTCATTTGCTCGTTTGGTTGGAATAGTTGTGTATTTATTGCTAAACAGAGAACCTAAGATCTATGGATCCTCGTCTGCTTGACAATCTTTTTAAGAGATCCAATTATGATGAACCAATTCCTAGTGATTTGAGTGCACTAGATTATCTTTATGAGGTTTTGCTTGAAATCAGTGAATCTGAAAATTGTGATGAAGTGCTTTATGAAGTGATTCACGATAGATCTTTGAATAAAAAGCATGATTGCAATGATGCTATTATAAATTCTATTAATGTCAATTGTGCTAATAATATGCAAAACCCTAAGCATGGGGATGCTAGTTTTGCTATGTCTGTTACTTATTGCAATGATCATGATTGGGGTGATTCTTCTTATGATCTTGAAAATTTATTTTAAGCCCCATGATGAATATGAGATTGATAATAGTGTTTGCAAAAATATTGAAAGTGGGTTTGGAAGAGTGTCAACTTTAGATCCCACATATTTGGAGAATGTTCAATCTTATGAAATTTTTGATAAAAGTGGGTTTGGAGAGGTCATGACTTTAGTTAATGTTAATCCCACTATTTCGGAAGAGTGTTGATACGTCTCCAACGTATCTATAATTTTTGATTGCTCCATGCTACTTTATCTACTGTTTTGGACTATATTGGGCTTTATTTTCCACTTTTATATTATTTTTGGGACTAACCTATTAACCGAAGGCCCAGCCTGAAATTGCTATTTTTTTGCTCTATTTCAAAGTTGTTTCAAGAAACGGAATATCAAATGGAGTCCAAACGGAATGAAACCTTCGGGAACGTGATTTTCTCACGAACGTGATCCAGAGACTTGGACCCTACTCCAAGAAGTAATGAGGCGGTCACGAGGGTGGGGCGCCCCCTAGGCGCGCCCCGCCTCGTGGACCCTCTGTTGCTCCACCGACGTACTCCTTCCTCCTATATATACCGACGTACCCCCAAACGATCAGAACAGGAGCCAAAAGCCTAATTCCACCGCCGCAACTTCCTGTATCCACGAGATCCCATCTTGGGGCCTCGAGCTCCATGGGAGGGGCATCCACCACGGAGGGCTTCTACATCATCACCATAGCCCTCTCGATGAAGTTTGAGTAGTTTACTTGGACCTTCGGGTCCATAGCTAGTAGCTAGATGGCTTCTTCTCTCTTTTTGGATCTCAATACAATGTTCTTCCTCTCTCTCGTGGAGATCTATTCGATGTAATCTTCTTTTTGCGGTGTGTTTGTTGAGACCGATGAATTGTGGGTTTATGATCAAGATTATCTAAGAACAATATTTGAATCTTCTCTGAATTCTTTTATGTATGATTGGTTATCTTTGCAAGTCTCTTCGAATTATCCGTTTGGTTTGTCCAACTAGATTGGTAGTTCTTGCAATGGGAGAAGTGCTTAGCTTTGGGTTCAATCTTGCGGTGTCTTTTCCCAGTGACAGAAGGGGCAGCAATGCACGTATTGTATTGTTCCCATCGAGGATAACAAGATGGGGTTTTGATCATATTGCATGAATTTATCCCTCTACATCATGTCATCTTGCTTAAGGTGTTACTCTATTTTAACTTAATATTCTAGATGCATGCTGGATAGCGGTCGATAAGTGGAGTAATAGTAGTAGATGCAGGCAGGAGTCGGTCTACTTGTCTCGGACGTGATGCCTATATACATGATCATACCTAGATATTCTCATAACTATGCTCAATTACATCAATTGCTCAACAAGAATTTGTTCACCCACCGTAGAATACTTATGCTCTTGAGAGAAGCCACTAGTGAAACCTATGGCCCCGGGTCTATTCTCATCATATCAATCTCCATCACTTTAATACTTGCTTTGTTTTTACTTTGCTTTTACTTTTCACTTTGCATCTCTATATCAAAAATACCAAAAATATTATTTATCATCTCTATCAGATCTCACTCTCGTAAGTGACCGTGAAGGGATTGACAACCCCTAATTGCGTTGGTTGCGAGGAGCTATTGTTTTGTGCAGGTACGAGGGACTTGTGCGTAGCCTCCTACTGGATTGATACCTTGGTTCTCAAAAACTGAGGGAAATACTTACGCTACTTTGCTGCATCATCCTCTCCTCTTCGGGGAAATCCAACGGAGTGCTCGAGAGGTAGCAAGTGTCAACTTTGCATGCATGTGGATCACGAAGAGAATATGTTACGTGATAGCTATATTGTTGAATTTGCTTATGATCCTACATGTAATTATTATGAGAGAGGAAAATATGGTTGTAGAAATTTTTATCTTACTAAATTACCTCTCGTCATGTTGAGATTGCTATCGTCACTTTCTTCTTCCTTGCATATGCTAGTTTTTGCTTGCCTTGCAAATTTGTTTACTTATAATATGCCTATGCATAGGAAGTATGTTAGACTTACATGTGTTTGCCACGTGTTTTATGATGCTCTCTTTGCGCTTTAATTCTTGTCTTTCATGTGAGCATCATTAAGATTATCAATGCCTAGCTAAAAGGCTTTAAAGAAAAGCGCTTGTTGGGAGACAACCCAATATTTTTCCTTGCTGTTATTCAATAAATAATCCATCTAGCTTCTGTTTAGATGTGGTTTCGTGTTGTAATTAGTGTTTGTGCCAAGTTAAACCTATAGGATCTTCTTGGATGATAGTTATTTGATCTTGCTGAAAATTCCAGAAACTTCCTGTTTACGAAAACAATTGTTAAAAATTACCAGAACGTGATAAAATACTGATTCCAATTGCAGCAGATCAATAAAAAAATTAGTTAGGTCTTCCTAGTTTTGTAGAATTTTTGGAGTTCCAGAAGTTTGCTTTAGTTACAGATTACTACAGATTGTTCTGTTTTTGACAGATTCTGTTTTTCGTGTGTTGTTTGCTTATTTTGATGAATCTATGGCTAGTAAAAGAGTTTATAAACCATAGAGAAGTGGGAATACAGTAGGTTTAACACCAATATAAATAAATAATGAGTTCATTACAGTACCTTGAAGTGGTGTTTTGTTTTCTTTCGCTAACAGAGCTCACGAGATTTTCTGTTAAGTTTTGTGTTGTGAAGTTTTCAAGTTTTGGGTAAGGATTTGATGGATTATGGAACAAGGAGTGGCAAGAGCCTAAGCTTGGGGATGCCCAAGGCACCCCAAGGTAAATACAAGGACACCAAAAATCCAAAGCTTCCGGGGCATTCCCTCTTTTGTCTTCGTCCATCGGTAACTTTACTTGGAGCTATATTTTTATTCACCACATGATATGTGTTTTGCTTGGAGCGTCTTGTATGATTTTAGTCTTTGTTTTTAGTTTACCACAATCATCCTTGCTGTACACACCTTTTGAGAGAGACACACATTATTCGGAATTTATTAGAATACTCTACGTGCTTCACTTATATCTTTTGATCTATATAGTTTTCGCTCTAGTGCTTCACTTATATCTCTTAGAGCACGGTGGTGGTTTTGTTTTATAGAAACTATTGTTCTCTCATGCTTCACTTATATCATTTTGAGAGTCCTACAAAACAGCATGGTAATTTGCTTAAATTGTGAAATTAGTCCTAAATATGATAGGCATCCAAGATTAGTAAAAACTTTCTTATAAGTGCGTTGAATACTAAGAAAAGTTTGATGCTTGATGATTGTTTTGAGATATGGAGGTAGTAATATTAAAGTTGTGCTAGTTGAGTAATACTTGTGTTGAAGTTTGCAAGTCCCGTAGCATGCACGTATGGTAAACGTTGTGTAACAAATTTGAAACATGAGGTGTTCTTTGATTGTCCTCCTTATGAGTGGCGGTCGGGGGGCGGCGATGGTCTTTTCCTACCAATCTATCCCCCTAGGAGCATGCGCGTAGTGCTTGCTTTTTGATGACTTGTAGATTTTTGCAATAAGTATGTGAGTTCTTTATGACTAATGTTGAGTCCATGGATTATACGCACTCTCACCTTTCCATCATTGCTAGCCTCTTTGGTACCGTGCATTGCCCTTTCTCACCTTGAGAGTTGGTGCAAACTTCGCTGGTGCATCCAAATCCCATGATACGATACGCTCTATCACAGATAAACCTCCTTATATGTTCCTCAAAACATCCACCATACCTACCTATTATGGCATTTCCATAGCCATTCCGAGATATATTGCCATGCAACTTTCCACCGTTCCGTTTATCATGACACGTTTCATCATTGTCATATTGACTTTCATTATAATGTAGTTGATATCGTATTTGTGGCAAAGCCACCATGCATATTATTTCATACATGTCACTCTTGATTCATTGCCCATCCAAGTACATCACGGAGGCATTCATATAGAGTCATATTTTGTTCTAAGTATCGAGTTGTAATCATTGAGTTGTAAATAAATAGATGTGTGATGATCATCATTCATAGTGCATTGTCCCAAAAAAAGAGAAAGGCCAAATAAAAAAAGGAAAGGCCCAAAAAAATAAAAAAATAAAGAGGGACAATGCTACTATCCTTTCTTGCATACTTGTGCTTCAAAGTAGCACCATAATCTTTATGATAGAGAGTCTCTTGTTTTGTCACTTTCATATACTAGTGGGAATTTTTCATTATAGAACTTGGCTTGTATATTCGAACAATGGGCTTCCTCAAATGCCCTAGGTCTTCGTGAGCAAGCAAGTTGGATGCACATCCACTTAGTTTCTTTTGTTGAGCTTTCATGCATTTATAGCTCTAGTGCATCCGTTGCATGGCAATCCCTACTCCTTGCATTGACATCAATCGATGGGCATCTCCCTAGCTCGTTGATTGGTCGCGTCAATGTGAGACTTTCTCCTTTTTTGTCTTCTCCACATAACCCCCTTCATCATATTCTATTTGATACGTCTCCCTCGTATCTACTTTTCCAAACACTTTTGCCCTTGTTTTGGACTCTAACTTGCATGATTTGAATGGAACTAACCCCGACTGACGCTGTTTTCAGCAAAATTGCCATGGAGTTATTTATGTGCAGAAACAAAAGTTCTCGGAATGACCTGAAACTCCACGGAGATTATTATTGTAAATAATAAAAAATACTGGTGAAAGAATCAAGGTTAGGGGGCCCACACCCTTTCCATGAGGGTGGGGGCGCGCCCCCCAGCCTCATGGGCCCCCTGGAGCTCCACCGACCTCAACTCCAACTCCATATATTCGTGTTCGGGGAGAAAAAAATCAGAGAAAAAAAGATTCATCGCATTTTACGATACGGAGCCGACACCAAGCCCTAAACTCTCTCGGGAGGGCTGATCTGGAGTCCGTTCGGGGCTCCGGAGAGGGGAATCCGTCACCGTCATCATCATCAACCATCCTCCATTAACAATTTCATGATACTCATCGCCGTGCGCGAGTAATTCCATTGTAGGCTTGCTGGACGGTGATGGGGTGGATGAGATTTATCATGTAATCGAGTTAGTTTTGTTAGGGTTTGATCTCTAGTATCCACTATGTTCTGAGATTGATGTTGCTATGACTTTGCTATGCTTAATGCTTGTCACTAGGGCCCGAAAGTGCCATGATTTCAGATCTGAACCTATTATGTTTTCATGAATATATGTGAGTTCTTGATCCTATCTTGCAAGTCTATAGTCACCTACTATGTGTTATGATCCGCAACCCAAGTGACAATAATCGGGACCACTCTGGTGATGACCGTAGTTTGAGGAGTTCATGTATTCACTATGTGTTAATGCTTTGGTCCGGTACTCTATTAAAAGGAGGCCTTAATATCCCTTAGTTTCCATTAGGACCCCGCTGCCACGGGAAGGTAGGACAAAAGATGTCATGCAAGTTCTTTTCCATAAGCACGTATGACTATATTCGGAATACATGCCTACATTACATTGATGAATTGGAGCTAGTCTGTGTCACCCTATGTTATGACTGTTACATGATGAACCGCATCCGGCATAATTCTCCATCATCGATCCAATGCCTACGAGCTTTTCACATATTGTTCTTCGCTTATTTACTTTTCTGTTGCAACTGTTACAATCACTACAAAAACCAAAAATATCACTTTTGCTACTATTACCGTTACTATCATACTACTTTGCTACTAAATACTTTGCTGCAGATATTAAGTTATCCAGGTGTGGTTGAATTGACAACTCAACTGCTAATACTTGAGAATATTCTATGGCTCCCCTTGTGTCGAATCAATAAATTTGGGTTGAATACTCTACCCTCGAAAACTATATGCATCCCCTATACTTGTGGGTTATCAAGACTATTTTCTCGCCGTTGCTGTCGGGAGCATAGCTCAATTCTTTGAGTCACTTGGGATTTATATCTGCTGGTCACTATGAAGAACTTGAAAGACGAGAAAACAAAATTTATCCCTCAACTACGAGGGGAGGTAAGGAACTGCCATGTAGCTCGCACTTGATTCACCTTCTGCTTTTGAGTAAGCTTGCGACACCTAAACCTCGCTTACGCTATTAATTACGATATGTCACATGTTATTGATGATGTCACTACGCTATGCATGATACTTATGATGAAACTACTTCTATGCTTGATACTCTCGTGCCACTTGGTGAATTTATTGATGAACAACTTGCTAGGGCTAGAGAGAATGAAATTATTGAAATTGATAATATTGATGAAAGTGATGATGAAGACTCTCCCAATAAATATGAATTGCTGTTGTGCCTGAGGGCTATGTTATGGATGAAGAAACTGCTAGAGACTTTCTTGCTTGCAATGATAGAAGTGATCTTAAAAATTATTAGCTAAGCTTGAACAAAAAACTCTGAATGCATGATCCTGCTTATGCTACTTCACCTATCTTTGTTACTGATAAGGATTATGAATTCTCTATTGATCTAGATATAATTACTTTGGTTGAGTCTGATCCTTTTTATGGCTATGAATCTGAAACTGTTGTGGCACATCTTACTAAATTAAATGATATAGCCACCCTGTTCACTAATGATGAGAGAACTCGCTACTTTTATATCCTTAAAATATTTCCGTTCTCATTAAAGGGTGATGCTAAGATATGGTTTAATTCTCTTGATCCACAGTTGTGTGCGTAGTCCCCGTGGATATGATTTATTACTTCTCCGCTAAATATTTCCCTGCTCATAAGAAACAAGCTGCTTTAAGGGATATATATAATTTTGTACACATTGAAGAAGAGAGTCTCCCACAAGCTTGGGGAGGCTTCTCCAATTACTTAATGCTTTGCTGATCATCCTCTCAAGAAGAATGAAATACTTGATATCTTTTATAATGGACTAACCGATGCTTCCAGAGACTACGGATAGTTGTGCTGGTTCTGCTTTCGAGGAAAGGACACGGATGAAGCTGAAATTCTATTGAATAATATGTTGACCAATGAAAATAATTGGACACTTCTGAGCCAACTCTGAGCCTATTCCTAAACCAACTCAAGAAGAGGGGTGTTCTATTTCTGATCTGAAGATATGCAAGAGGCAAAGAAATCTATGAAGGAAAAGGGTATTAAAGCTGAAGATGTTAAGAATTTACCTCCTATTGAAGAAATACATGGCCTTAATTTACCGCCTGCTGAAGAAATATATGATCCTAATCCGTTACCTATTGAAATTCATGGTCTTGATAACCCGACACAGGTAGTAAAGGTAAATTATCTCTATAGATATGATAAAGCTGAAATCCCTCCTACTAAGTTTGCTAGCCAATGTTTGGATGAGTTTGATAACTTTATGGTTAAGCAAGAAGATTTTAATGCTTATTTTGGTAGGGAATTAAAACGCAATTCTTATATGATTGAACACTTGGGTGATTATATGTATAGAGTTAAAGGTGAACTTAAACTCATTAGTAAACATGCTTCTATGGTTACCACTTAGGTAGAACAAGTACTTAAAGCTCAGAATGATTTGCTCAATGAATTGAATAGTAAGAATAATGATTTTGCTGTTAGAGTGGCAACTAGAACTGGTAAGATGACTCAGGAACCTTTGTATCCTGAAGGCCATCGTAAGAGAATTGAGCAAGATTCTCGGAGAAATAATTTAGATGCACCTAGTCCTTCTAAAAGAAGAGAAAGAAAACAATAGGACTTTGCATGCTTCTAGTGAACCTATTGCTGAACCACCGAGAATCCAAATGATATTTCTATTTCGATCTTTGAAACACAATCCGGTAATGAACATGAACCTAGTGACAATGTTAATGATAATGTTCATGATGATGCTCAACCTAGCAATGGCAATGAGGTAGAAATTGAACCTGCTGTTGATCTTGATAACCCACAATCAAAGAATCAACATTATGATAAGAGAGACTTTGTTGCTAGGAAACACGGTAAAGAAAGACAACCATGGGTTCAGAAACCCATGACTTTTCGTCCCAAACCATCCAAGAAAAAGGATGATGAGGATTTTGAGTGATTTGCTAAAATGATTAGACATATCTTCTTGCGTATGCGATTAACTGATATGCTCAAAATGAATCCTTATGCTAAGTATATGAAAGAAATTGTTACAAATAAAAGAAAGATACCGGAAGCTGAAATTTCCACCATGCTTGCTAATTATACTTTTAAGGATGGAATACCTAAGAAACTTGGAGATCCAGGAGTACCAACTATACCATGCTCCATTAAAAGAAATTATGTTAGAACCGCTTTATGTGATCTTGGAGCCTGTGTTAGTGTTATGCCTCTCTCTTTATATCGTAGACTTAATTTGAATAAGTTGACACCTACTGAAATATCTTTGCAAATGGCTGATAAATCAACTGCTATACCTGTCGGTATTTGTGAGGATGTGCCTGTTGTGGTTGCAAATGTTACTATTTTAACAGACTTTGTTATTCTTGATATTCCCGAGGACGATAGTATGTCTATTATTCTTGGAAGACCCTTTTTGAATACTGCAGGGGCTGTTATTGATTGCAACAAAGGCAATGTCACTTTTCATGTTAATGGTATTGAGCATACGGTACACTTTCCGTGGAAACAACCTCAAGTCCACAGTATCAATTCTATTGAAAAAATTCCATCGATTATTATTGGAGGTTTTGAATTTCCTCTACCTACTGTCAAGAAGAGATATGATATTCTTATTATTGGGGATGTGCATATCCCCGTTGAGGTAACCTAGTGTTATTCGAAATTTCTCCGGTTCCATGTTATTCGGAATGAGTTTGTTAACAAGACTTGATCAACCTTGTTGGATTCCTTTTAATTCCTTTTGATGAGCATGAGATGGATGAAGTTAGAAGGCACAACCTTCTGTACCCTCTCTCTAATTTCTGTTATTTAGTTGAAATAAAGTAAAAATAGTATTTTTCTATCTGTTTTCTGAATTATCCGTGCAATATAAAAATACCCCGAAAATAAAAGTTCTCCAAATGCCCTAAAATTGAAATATGATTTTTTCTGGAATATTTTAGAATATTTGGCACTGAGAACACAACAGGGGGAGCAAGCACCTAGGCACGAGGGTCCAGGGCGCGCCCACCCCCTGGGCGCGCCCCCTGCCTCGTGGGCCCACGGTGGCTCCCCTCCACTTATTCCTGCACCCACACACTTCTTCTTCCTCCCATAAAAACCACCATCCAGCTCAAGCACGAGTTCTAGCTCATTTTGCTGCGATTTTCGATCTCCTTGCTCAAAGCGCCTCTCACAAAACTGCTTTGGGGGATTGTCCCTTGGTATGTGACTCCTCCATTAGTCCAATTAGTTTTTGTTCTAGTGCTTTATTCATTGCAAATTTGTGCTGCCTAGGTGACCATGTTCTTGAGTTTGCATGTCAAATTTATATGGTTACAAGTAGTTCTAATGCATGATATAGGCTCTAGGCACTTGTAGGAGTAGTTGCTATCAATTTTGTTGAGCTTGGTTCACTTTTGTTTGAAGTTACGAAAAAATTCAGAAATTTTCAGAAAATGATGAAGAGAATTTTGAAGGGCTCATCGAGCCGAAGCTCGAAGGAAAAACAAAGTGAAGAAGAAAGGAGGCCCAAATATAATCTGCCTCGTACCACTGAGGTTCGGCCGTGTGAATGGCCATGTGATGATTTCTTGAGAGCAGCAGAGATTTATGATGATTTTTATGAATTGGCTGAGAATGCAGGCCTCACCGACTTCCTCCGCGACCAACGCGAACAGTATCTCTTACTCACCAATACCTTTGTGCAAATTTTCATTTCCATTCTAGGAGGTCACCACCTACAGTGGATTTTCATTTATATGATGAGTATAAGGAGATGACCCTTCGTGAATTCTGTAGAGTTTGCAAGTTACCTTTTCCGGGTATCACAGAGGAACCACATAGTAATGATGTGGAAGGGTTTATTGATACAATTGCTGTAGGGTAAACGAGGAAGGTTCCCAACGCACAAATCACTAGCATACATTTTCCTGTTCTACGTTACTTTGCTATATTTGCTAGTAGATGCATAATTGGTCGCGGAAACTATGGAAACTTGAGTGTCCCTGATATTATCATTTTGTTCCATGCCTTGTTTCGTGATGATACATTTAGTATGGGCGCCATTGTTGCAAGGCGGTTAAATCTTAATCGTACTAAGGGCCCCATCTTGGGAGGCATCTTCGCCTCGCGCCTCGCTGCGTACTATAACATACCTATTAGGCACTATGAGAAAGAAGAAAAATTGTCGCCCAATGCTTATTTAGATTATAAGAGTATGTTAGCACATGATTTTATTGTTAAGAATAGGGAAAGGGTGCTTAAATATAAAATGTTATTTGATAAAAATCACCCTGAGACTATTACCTTGCCTGCTCCTTCCTTGTTTGATTTGTCTGCAGGCAAGTACCTCGTTCTGCTGGCTGCCATCCACGCCTACCGGAACCCTACATCAGTCACAGAGCCAGAGCCGGAACCGCAATTTGGTCCTCCACGACGGTCTAGTTACCAGTGGGATCCGGAGGCAATTGCCAACCAGTGGCAATCAGAGGCTTCTTCATCTCAGTACGACCCCAACTACAACTCTGGATATCCAACAGGCCAGCCGTGGCAATAGATAACTTAGGCCAAAAGCCTAAGCTTGGGGGAGTATGTATTTTTCACCGACATTACATTCATGTTCACACACTCATTCCAGTTGTCGGTGCTCATACTTTTTCATTGTACTATCCATGCTAGTTTATTTTCTTTTTGGTTTTGTTCTTGTGTGTTTGAAAAACCTTAAGAAAAACCAAAAAAAATAGTTGTAGCTTTTAGCTAGTTTACTTTTCATGCTTGTAGTAGTAATAATTAAAAGAAAACCCAAAAAGATTTCTCGTTCTTATTTTTGCTCGTTGGGAGCTTTCCCGTGTAAATAGTTTTATTTCTTTTCTTTTCTTTGGGGGTCGATAGGAGAAGACCATGATTAAATTGTTTAAGTGGCTCTTATATGCATTATTGTTGATTTAACCAAGAGCCCATATTGCCTTGTCTTCTCCTCGTTTATTGAATGCTCGCATGATTCCAAATTTAGTCCAATGCACGTGCACTATTATTATTATTCACATCATTCGATTAGGTGCAAGTGAAAGGCAATTATGACGATATATGATGGACTCGACTGAGATGAGAGAAGCTGGTATGAACTCGACCTCTCTTGTTTTTGTAAATATGATTAGTTCATCGCTCTGATTCAGCCTATTATGAATAAACATGTTTGCAATGACAATTAGAGATTATAGTTGCTTATGCCATGCTTAATTAGCTAGGAGTTTATAATGGTTTACCTTGCATGCCAACATGCTATTAAAATGGTTGTGATGTGGTATAATAGGGTGGTATCCTCCTTTGAATGATTCAAGTGAATGGACTTGGCACATGTTCACACATGTAGTTGAAACAAAATCAACATAGCCTTCATGATATTTATGTTCATGGTGGATTATATCCTACTCATGCTTGCACTCAATGTTTATTAATTTTAATGCATGTTCATGACTGTTGTCGCTCTCTAGTTAGTCGCTTCCCAGTCTTTTTCTAGCCTTCACTTGTACTAAGCGGGAATACTTCTTGTGCATCCAATCCCTTAAACCCCAAAGTTATTCCATATGAGTCCACTATACCTTCCTATATGCGGTATCTACCTGCCGTTCCAAGTAAATTTGTATGTGCTAAACTCCAAACCTTCAAATGAAATACTGTTTTGTATGCTCGAATAGCTCATGTATCAACTAGGGCTGTCCGTATCCTCCATGTTAGGCGGGTTATTCTCAAGAGGAGTGGACTCCGCTCCTCACTCATGAGAAAATGGCTGGTCACCGGGATGACCAGCCCATGCTTTATGCAAACCAAATCAAAATAATTGCAAACAAAACTCCCCCGGGACTGTTGTTAGTTGGAGGCACTCGTTGTTTCGAGCAAGCCATGGATTGATGCTTATTGGTGGAGGGGGAGTAAAAACTTTACCATTCTGTTTGGGAACCGCCTATAATGTGTGTAGCATGGAGGATATCGCCATCTCTTGGTTGTTATGTTGACAATGAAAGTATGCCGCTCAAAATATTACTTATCTCTATTTCAAAACCGAGCTCTGGCACCTCTACAAATCCCTGCTTCCCTCTGCGAAGGGCCTATCTATTTACTTTTATGTTGAGTCATCACGCTCTTATTAAAAAGCACCAGCTGGAGAGCACCGCTGTCATTTGCATTCATTACTGTTAATTTATATTGGGTATGACTATGATTGGCTCTCTTTTACCATGAATTACAATGTCTAGTCAGTCCTTGATCTTTAAAGGTGCTCTGCATTTATGTTTTGCGGTCTCGGAAAGGGCTAGCGAGATACCATCTTGTTATATCATATTTTGATTGTTTTGAGAAAGTGTTGTCATTAGAGATTTATTATTATTGCTCGCTAGTTGATTATGCCATTGATATGAGTAAACATGAGACCTAAATGTTATTGTGAATATGGTTAGTTCATAATCTTTGCTGAAAACTTGAATGCTGGCTTTACATATTTACAACAACAAGAGCAAACAGAGTTTGTAAAAGTTTTTCTTTATCACTTTCAGTTTGTCAACTGAATTGCTTGAGGACAAGCAAAGGTTTAAGCTTGGGGGAGTTGATACGTCTGCGTCGTATCTACTTTTCCAAACACTTTTGCCCTTGTTTTGGACTCTAACTTGCATGATTTGAATGAAACTAACCCAGACTGAAGCTGTTTTCAGCAGAATTACCATGGAGTTATTTATGTGCAGAAACAGAAGTTCTCGGAATGACCTGAAACTCCACGGAGATTATTTTTGGAAATAATAAAAATATCGGCAAAGAATCAAGGTCAGGGGGCCACACACTTTCCACAAGGGTGAGGCGGCGCCACTACCTCGTGGGCCCCACAGGCTCTACCGACCTCAACTCCAACTCCATATATTCGTGTTCGGGGAGAAAAAATCGAGAGAAAAAGATTCATCACGCTTTTACGACACGGAGCCGCCGCCAAGCCCTAAACTCTCTCGGGAGGGCTGATCCGGAGTTCGCTCGGGGCTCGAGGAGGGGATCCGTCGCGTCATCATCATCAACCATCCTCCATCACCAATTTCATGATGCTCACCGCCGTGTGTGAGTAATTCCATCGTAGGCTTCCGGACGGTGATGGGTTGGATGAGATTTATCATGTAATCGAGTTAGTTTTGTTAGGGTTTGGTCCCTAGTATCCACTATGTTCTGAGATTGATGTTGCTATGACTTTGCTATGCTTAATGCTTGTCACTAGGGCCCGAGTGCCATGATTTCAGATCTGAACCTATTATGTTTTCATGAATATATGTGAGTTCTTGATCCTATCTTGCAAGTCTATAGTCACCTACTATGTGTTATGATCCAGCAACTCAAGTGACAATAGTCGGGACCACTCCCGGTGATGACCATAGTTTGAGGAGTTCATGTATTCACTATGTGTTAATGCTTTGATGCGGTACTCTATTAAAAGGAGGCCTTAATATCCCTTATTTTCCATTAGGACCTCAACACGGGAGGGTATGACAAAAGATGTCATGCAAGTTCTTTTCCATAAGCATGTATGACTATATTCGGAATACATGCCTACATTACATTGATGAATTGGAGCTAGTACTTTGTCACCCTATGTTATGATTGTTACATGATGAACCGTGATCCGCATAATTCTGCATCACCGATCCAATGCCTACGAAGCTTTTCACATATTGTTCTTCGCTTATTTACTTTTCCGTGTTACTCAAGTTATAATCACTACAAAACCCAAAAAATATTACTTTTGCTACTATTACTGTTACTATCATACTACTTTTGCTACTAAATACTTTGCTGCAGATATTAAGTTATCCGGTGTGGTTGAATTGACAACTCAACTGCTAATACTTGAGAATATTCTTTGGCTCCCCTTGTGTCGAATCAATAAATTTGGGTTGAATACTCTACCCTCGAAAACTGTTGTGATCCCCTATACTTGTGGGTTATCAAGACTATTTTCTGGCGCCCTTGCCGGGGAGCATAGCTCTATTAGGGTTTTGGTCAATTTGTGTCTTAAGGTGTTGTTCTAGTACGGACTCTAGGATAGATCGAACGGAAAGAATAGCTTCGTGTTATTTTACTACGGACTCTTGAATAGATCGGTCAGAAAGAATAACTTTGAGGTGGTTTTGTACCCTACAATAATCTCTTCGTTTGTTCTCCGCTATTAGTGACTTTGGAGTGACTCTTTGTTGCATGTTGAGGGATAGTTATATGATCTAGTTATGTTATTATTGTTGAGAGAACTTGCACTAGTGAAAGTATGAACCCTAGGCCTTGTTTCAACGCATTGCAATACCGTTTGTGCTCACTTTTATCATTGGTTACCTTTGCTGTTTTTATATTTTCAGATTACAAAAACCTATATCTACCATCATATTGCACTTGTATCACCATCTCTTTGCCGAACTAGTGCACCTATACAATTTACCATTGTATTGGGTGTGTTGGGGACACAAGAGACTCTTTGTTATTTGGTTGCAGGGTTGTTTGAGAGAGACCATCTTCATCCTATGTCTCCCACGGATTGATAAACCTTAGGTCATCCACTTGAGGGAAATTTGCTACTGTCCTACAAACCTCTGCACTTGGAGGCCCAACAACGTCTACAAAAAGAAGGTTGTGTAGTAGACATCAATGATAAAGGGAATGACGTATGTTGTCATGCGGTTTGACCGATAAAGATCTTTGTAGAATATGTAGGAGCCAATATGAGCATCCAGGTTCCGCTATTGGTTATTGATCGGAGATGTGTCTCGGTCATGTCTACATAGTTCTTGAACTCGTAGGGTCCGCACGCTTAACGTTCGATGACGATTTGTATTATGACTTATGTGTTTTTGGTGACTGAAGTTTGTTCGAAGTCCCGGATGAGATCACGGACATGACGAGGAGTCTCGAAATGGTCTAGAGGTAAAGATTCATATATAGGACGATGATATTTGGACACCGGAAGTATTCCGGTGATATCGGGTCACCAGAAGGGGTTCCGGGCACCCCCCGGCAAAGTTATGGTCCTATTGGGCCAAGTGAGGGATAGGCCAGCCCCTGGTGGGCTGGTGCGCCCCTCCTAGGCCGAATAGGAGTAGGAGGAAAAGAAGGGAAAGAAAAAAGGAAGGAGGAGGGTTTGACCTCCACCCTTTCCTTCTCTTCCCCCTTCTCTTTCCTTCCCATATGCTGAAATAAGGAAGGGGGGTGAATTGGGCTTGCACCCAAGTAGGATTCGGCCTACTTGGGGGCGCCCTAAGGCTGCCTCTCCCCCCCCCCTCCAACCTATATATATGTGGGGAGAGGGGGCACCTAGAACACCAAGTCTTCTCTTAGCCGTGTGCGGTGCCCCCCTCCACAGTTGCACACCTCGGTCATATCGTCGTAGTGCTTAGGCGAAGCCCTGCGCCGGTAGCTTCATCAAAACCGTCGCCACGCTGTCGTGCTGACGGAACTCTCTCTCGGCCTCAGCTGGATCAAGAGTTCGAGGGGCGTCATCGAGCTGAACGTGTGCTGAATGCGGAGGTGCCGTATGTTTGGTACTTGGATCGATTGGATCACGAAGACGTTCGACTACATCAACCGCGTTACTAAACGCTTCCGCTTTCGGTCTACGAGGGTACGTGGACACACTCTCCAAGCTCGTTGCTATGCATCTCCTAGATAGATCTTGTGTGATCGTAGGTAAAATTTTGAAATCTGCGTTCCCCAACAAAGGTGGCATCCGAGCCAGGTCTATGCGTAGATGTTATATGCACGAGTAGAACATAATGAGTTGTGGGCGATAATAGTCATCTGCTTACCAAAGAACGTCTTACTTTGATTCGACATTATTGTTGGATGAAGCGGCCCTGACCGACATGTTTTTGCAGGGCATGTTGTGATGTGATATGGTCAAGACGTGATGAGATATAAATTGTTGTATGAGATGATCATGTTTTGTAACAGTTATCGGCAACTGGCAGGAGCCATATGGTTGTCACTTTATTGTATGAAATGCAATCGCCATGTAATTGCTTTACGTTATCACTAAGCGGTAGCGATAGTCGTAGAAGCAATAGTTGGCGAGACGACAACGATGCTACGATGGTGTCGGTGTCAAAACCGGCGGATCTCGGGTAGGGGGTCCCGAACTGTGCGTCTACGGCGGATGGTAATAGGAGGCAGGGGACACGATGTTTACCCAGGTTCGGGCCCTCTCGATGGAGGTAATACCCTACTTCCTGCTTGATTGATCTTGATGATATGAGTATTACAAGAGTTGATCCACCATGAGATCGTAGAGACTAAACCCTAGAAGCTAGCCTACGGTATGATTGTTGTTCTTTATCGACTAGCCCGACCCTGGTTTATATAATGCACCGAGAGGCCTAGGATAACAAGAGTCCTAGGCGAATACGTTGGGGAGGAGTCCTTGTCTTGATCACCAAGTCTTGTGGAATCTTCCTTGTATGCGGTACCGGGCCCAGATCGCCCATGAGTATCTGACCATGGGGTCCTCGGCCCAATCTAACAGACCGGAGATGACGTGGTGAGTACCCCTAGTCCAGGACACCGCCAAGAGCCCCTGAACCGGGTCTTCAAGTTAGGAACGCTCCTCGATTCTTCCGAACTGTTCTTCATCTTCGGCCATCAGTCTTGAAAACTGGTTCAACAAATCTTCTCATCTTTGATCTTGAGGATCGGCGAAGTGCATCCGAAGAGTTTACACGTCGGGTATCCGAGGAGCCCCTTTAAGTTTCCGGCCTTTATCAATGCCTTGTTATTTTTATTCCACACCTCGGGTTTGAAGTTGTTCCCGGAGGCGGTGTCCTCTTCGGCCCGAGCTCTAACGCCGGACTGCATTCGAGGTATCTTTTGCAAAGTGAGCACCAATGCCGGACTGCTTCCAGCCCAACGCCGAAATGTATCCGAGCTCCAACACGGACTATATCCAAGATGTCATAGATCATCTTGGTTCAAAAAGTTGAAGGAGTTTAGCCGAGCTTAATGCCGAAATGCCTTCTATGGAGCTAGCCGCTAGCGCCTTGGAGCTTTATGCCGGGCTGCTTCAGGTGGTGCACCACCCGACTACGGGCTGATTTTTTGTGAATATTTTAATCGGTGCAGTTTTATTCTCCGCCGATGTATATCCAGTAGCCCTCAAGGTGTGTATCAGTCTAAAACCCGAGATGCACCTGAAGGAAAGCATAAAACCGTTGTTCCCAGTAGCCCCCGAGACTCATGTCGATGCGCGAAACCGGCCTGAGGATCAACTCCTAGCTCGGCGGCATACATATGAATAAAAACACAGTGTAATATATTAGAGATAATAGTGATCGGCGAACGGGCCCCTGAGAGAGGGTCATGAGAAGTCGCCGTGATATATTAGCCCGATGCCGATAGGTCCAGATGGTACTTATTGTTGTCCAAGACGCTGCGCTTTCCCATAGTTCGATCAAGCCAACACCGAGCCCTTTTGAATTTTCTCGCATTGAATAGGCAATGCATTAGAGCCTCCGAGACACTGGTGGGGTGGCAACACCGCATCGTGGGATCGATGTGCCCCTTTAATATTTGTAAATAATGGCGCCAAAGCCCGGTAGCCCCGAGCCTTAATGTGGGCACAATTGGCGAACTAAGGATCGATATCAGAGTAAAACCACAGATTATGTGTAATGATTATATGTATCCAAGTACTTTACATCATTATTTTGACTTCATTGTGACTGTTTATCAGTTGAAAGTGGCCCATCGTCGGCTTCTACCCCTTGGTAGATACTACGCAGGGTGTTTCCGCAATAACAAAGCAACCCTTAGCCGACGTCTCGGTGCCTGAAGGCGGTTGTGTTAGCGGAAACGAGGCAATCAGATATGCGGGCTTTTAATTTTTCACTTAGTCATAGGAGCTTTAAACTGGGGAAGCTAGCTATGAGCCCCGGATTCTTGTTAAAGCGACATCCGAGGTCAAGCCGTAAACACTTCGCCAATGTTATGAACGGCCGTCATTTAACATAGTCATCGGATCGCCGACCGATTTCGCCTATTGTGACGATCGGTTTTCAGCTTTCTCCACTGAGGTGCTTGACCATGCGAGCTGGAAGCACAATCGCAGTGGTTCTCCCTTTGCACACCTAGCCGAACAAAGCGGAACGTAGGAGGCAAGCACTGGAGCCGGGCAACCCAGCTATTGACCGAAGACACAATTCGAAACCGATGCATATATAGAAATATCCAAGAATGTTTTTGCCGAATCCCTGAAGGTGACCGGCGTTGCACTGCGCGACTAATGCTGGAAACGCACAAATAGTTTAAAAGTTCCATAGGCTCGAAAAGCCAAAAAACTTATTCAAAAGTTTAATGTCCGAACTAGATCAAGTGTTCGGTGCCAATCCGAAAATTGGACTTTAGAAAAAAGTGCTTCTGCCGTGCTTTAACATGACATATCCTATCTCAAGACTTCAAGCGGGTCAGCCTACGGCTTCAACCTCCTATCCCGAAGGCGGAGTACTTCTCATTAGGCCAGTTTAGCAAACTAAACTCTAGCGGTTTTGAGAGAGAAATTAGGCTCCTCAGCTAGCGACCACATACTTGTGTCGAAAAAAGGAATGATAAATAATAACAATAATAAAAAAAAACTTTGCAATGACTAAGAAGAAAAACACTTATTATAAAACGGCTCAAATAAACTTAAGAGCCCCCGAGTGACTTGGGTAAAAGAATGATTGTATGTACCGAAGTACTTATATCATATCTATGTTCACCCGAACTTTAAACGCGTCTTAACCGATCACGATTTCTCCCTCTTCGGTCAAGGACCGGAAAGTGTTATGTACTCCACCGTCGAGAATATCGACGGTGTTTCCAATAACCAGCAATCAGGCCATAAGAACTGAACGGACATAAAGCGTCGGGGAACTTTTGCTATATTCTTTGAAGAAGTGTAAGAAGCATCTTGAAGAAAATAGTACCCCACCGATACCTTTCTTCAGTTGCTCATTGCTACTATGAGACTTGTGCAATAGATTTTTTGTACTCATGAGTTCCGTTGTGTGCCGACCATAATTGAAAACAATAAGAGCGCTAGCTTTTGGCTTCTCCCAGTCTGAGGTCCGGCTCGGATGACCCGATCGTGACAATCGCAGAGGTGCTCCCTTTACTCCCTAGCCGAACAATCGGGAACGTAGGGGTAAACACAGGAACGAGGCAACCCAGCTTGCAAATCGCTTAAGTCAATATGATGCATATTATGGCGTAATACACGAACAAGGAGCGAAGTCGTACAAGTATAATCATATGCAAGAGGAAGGCTTCATGAAGGAAGCCCCCAAGTGAAGCGGGTATTTGAATTTGTCAAAAGTCACAAACAAAGTTTGGACAAGGAAGTTTTTACAAGCAACTTTTTTCCAAAAAGTATAATGCTTGGTCGAACCGAACACAAGTTCAAAATTTAAAACTTTGAGCATGAAGGCAACTTAGCTGGTTAATGTGTTCGGTATTGATGACGCTGGGTCCAGAGCTTGATGCGGGACAAGGTTCCATCCCCAATTTGGTCCCGAGGTGGCGGAGCAAAGAGCTCGACACTCAAAGTGGTGACATAGCACGGTCAATGCAGGCGGTGCAGAGTGATGCGAAGTCCCGGCATGGGGTAATGAAGTGTTGACGAAGCCCCCATCCAGCCGAGGTGACGTGGTATGTCAAGACACCGAGTTGGCAAATCTTGCCTAACCGGATCATTTTCCTGTGCACAAAAAATAGTGCAAACCGGAGATAATAGTAATGATAATAATAATAAAAAATTGTTGCATAATTAATAATTTATGCAAACTGAGTAATAAAAGAAATATGGCCTGGCGCCGAAGTCAATGTCGATGCAGGGCGTCGGTGTCGGTGTCAAAACCGGCGGATCTCGGGTAGGGGGTCCCGAACTGTGCGTCTAGGCGGATGGTAACAGGAGACAAGGGACACGATGTTTTTACCCAGGTTGGGCCCTCTCTCGATGGAGGTAAAACCCTACTCTGCTTGATTAATATTGATGATATGGGTAGTACAAGAGTAGATCTACCACGAGATCGAGAGGCTAAACCCTAGAAGCTAGCCTATGGTATGATTGTTGTTAGATCTCTGGGACTAAAACCCTCCGGTTTATATAGACACTGAGAGGGCTAGGTTACACAGTCGGTTACAATGGGAGGAGATCTACATATCCGTATCGCCAAGTGAGGAGTCCTGGACTAGGGGTGTCCGGACAGTAGGACTATCGCCACGGCCGACTCCAAGACTATGAAGATACAAGATTGAAGACTTCGTCCCGTGTCCAGGATGGGACTTTCCTTGGCGTGGAAGGCAAGCTTGGCAATACGGATATGTAGATCTCCTACCATTGTAACCGACTGCATGTAACCCTAACCTATCCCAAGGTGTCTATATAAACCGGAGGGTTTTAGTCCCAGGGACGTAAGAACAACAATCATACCATAGGCTAGCTTCTAGGTTTAGCCTCCTTGATGTCGTGGTAGATCTACTCTTGTACTACCCATATCATCAATATTAATCAAGCGAGAGTAGGGTATTACCTCCATCGAGAGGGCCCGAACCTGGGTAAAAACATTGTGTCCCTTGTCTCCTGTTACCATCCGCCTAGACGCACAGTTCGGGACCCCCTACCCGAGATCCGCCAGTTTTGAGAGGTTTTTTCGGGTCCCCAAAGACTTATGCCGCTTAGAGCGAGGAACCGGAATTATCCAGCCAAGGCGTGGATAGCGCCCCGAACTCGGTCTTCCGAATATTAGGGGCTTCGCCGAAATTTAAAATTATAGAATTCTATGGCTAAGTGAGAGTGTTCAAGCATTATAAGTCCAGTTGCCTCGTTCATTGTGTTGAGCACCTCCCTAGATGGACCCAAGAATGGGAACAAGAGTGCTCAAAGTTTATCCCGAACACCCCAAAGACTCGTGGCATGGGGATGAAGCCAACGACTTGCCATCTCTCAAATTTGATAAGGCCGCATGTATGTAATATTTTAAATTAATAAGTGTTGCTTAGCGATATGAACAAGTTTTAGCCAGACAGGGATAACAAACGCGAGTCTATTCAAAAATTACATCCTTGGAGCACTCATCCGCTATTCGGGCGAAAGCACCCTTCAGAGGCCCTCATAATACATTTCGGCAGACGATGCTCATGGCCCTTCGGTGGGCCCGTCTGGTCACAAGCTTCTCGCATCCAGCTTGCCCCAAAGCACTTTAGCACGGGCAAGGGCCCGACGGACCCCTCAATGCGCATTTGAGCGCTTGATAACTTCAAGCCGGACATTGTGCATCCACCAGCCGCTTTACCAAGCAGTAGCTCCCGCATGGCCTCCAATGGCCTGGCCGCTCTATAAGGCCCCTCATGGCCTGTTCGACGACCTTGTGGAGCTCGACCAGCTGCTTCGGCTGGTCGCTTAGGGGCACCGGATGTCGGCCTCGGATACCGAGACCAAAACACCTTGTCCGTGGAGCTCCCCTCCACAGGCACGGTAGAATGCGGTAGCATCGGGCGCCTCTGGGGCCGTCTGCGAATGCTCTGGAGAGCTCGAATCCAGTGTAAGTAATACGTAATTGACTTTTACATTCTTGCTTTGCATAAAGAATGCCTTACCCGCCGCTATCTTCTTTAGTGCTTCGATTTCTTGGAGGGCTTTTTGGGCATCGGCCTTAGCAGCTTTGGCACTCTCAAGAGCCGAGGCAAGCTCGGACTCTCGGGTCTTCGGGTCACGCTCCAAACCCTCGTGTTTTTTCACGAGAATCTGAGCTCTTGCCGCACCTCCGCCATTGCGCCTCCCCTTTCTCTCATGCGGTGCATTCCAGCCGCTTTGTTTTCGGCCACGGCCACCGCATCCCTCAGGGTCTCCACCTCTTTCGTGGCCCCAGTGGTACCCATGTTATTCCTGTTATTTTTTGCAACCAAAACCTTTTCCATAAGGTATTTCTTTCATAAGGTATTTCTTACCTTCCTTGTCCTCGAGCTGCTTCTTGGCTTGTCCGAGCTCGTTCTCGAAACGCTCGAGGTGCTGCTTCAATGTATTGACCTCTCCGCTCCCAAGGTCTGGCAGAGAGGTCGGCCAAGAGCCTGCATTCCCATATTGACATACTTATATTAGACTCCTGCGTATATCTTTTAGATCCTCACCAGCTTTTCTTTCCGAACACCGAACTAAGCATCGAGACTCTACTGTCTATGTGGTAACATTTTATATGTTTTAAACTTACCTCAAAGCCTGTTAGAAGGCTGAGTGCAGAGCTTCAGTCCACCGCTCTTCTTGATCGAACTGTCGAGATCACCGCACTCATAATAGTGCGGTGCTCCTCCTTGATGGAGGCGCCCGTTGGCGCCTCCGATGCATTATCCGGTGCCTCGGTTGGGCCGGAGGACACGGCGTCTTACCCTTCTTGCGAAGGACCCGCTGTCCGGACTTCGGAAACGCTGATGGTTCCGGCATGGAGTCCGGACGAGGGTCGGGCTTAGAGCCCCTGGGGGTCTTGCCCCCCGCGCGCCTGGAGTCCGGGAGGTCGCCTTGTGGCGCCTCCTGCGCTACCTCCTCTTCACCAAGCCCCCCTTGGGGCCTCACTGCATGGCGTCGTCCATGGCGGGGAGGCGAGGACGGCGAAGCGAGGTACTCTCCATTTCCGGCGAGCCTGTGGACCCGCCGATGAGTCGAAGAGCGGGCTTCGCCCTTGGGCGGGCTGCATGATTATTGTTCGACGTTAAAGAACATTATGCAATTATGAAAAACCATGGGTATCCGGACACTTACGATCTCGACAGGGCTTGCCTTGTTGGCCATCCTCCTCGTTGTTGTCGGCGTTGGTGGAGAAGTCCGGAGGAAGGTTCTTCCTTCTTGGACCCTCCGGCCTCCCCGTTGGGGCGGCTCTTCCTTTTCTTCTCCTCCCCCTTTGGGGGAGGAGCTTCTTCTTCTTCCTCCTCGTCCTCGGAGAAGATTACGCCCGAGAATCTGACAAAGACTGGCGTCGGGAGCTCCTTCGAGTTCCGTGGCCTCCTTCTTAGCCTTCTTCTCCGGCACCACATGAGGCGCCGGAGCCAACAGCCCGTCAATCAGGCGTCCTCCGGTCTTTCGGCAAAGGAGTCACAGCTAATTTGTCCGCCGCCTTCAGCCAGTCCCTGCCAAAAAATTAGGGAGTTTTAGATCCCGCATAGAGTCAATCTATGGAAAAGAGTCCGTAAAGGGTAAAATAACTTACCTCACCGCTGGACGCCTTGGCTGTACTGCGATCTTTGGTAGCGGATCTTTGGGGCTTGGCGCCCTTGAACAACACCTTCCGGGCATCTTCGTGCGTAGTGTCGAAGAGCGGCTCAAGGTTCGGTGTTGTGCGGATCGAACTCCCACAAGTTAAAGGCCGTCGTTGGCATGGGAGAATCCGTGGATGAGCATCACCGGATTACGTCGACAAGCTTGAGATTCTTGTCCACCAGGTTTTGGGCGCATGTCTGGAGTCGGATAGCTCTTAGTATCCACCCACGTCGGGCCGTTTCTTTCCATGACGAGAGCCGTGTGGGGAAGCCGGATCTGAATTGGGGCCGCCGCCCATTTGGTCGCGGCGGCTCGGTGATGTAGAACCACCCCGATTGCCACCTTTATTGTCTCCACAAAGCGCGCCTCGAGCCATAGGACCTTGGCCATCTTGCCAACCATGGCGCCTCGACTCGCTTGGCGGCCGCCCACTACCTTCGGACGTTGAAGATCTTGAGCCATAAGTCAGAAGTGGGGCTGGATTTGAAGAAGGAAGGCCTCACACCTGACGATAAACGCCGAGATGTTGAGGATGAAATTGAGGGCCAGGTCGTGGAAGTCCAGGCCGTAGTAGAACATGAGCCCCGGACAAATGGGTGAAGTGGAAAACCTAGTCCGCAGAGGAAGTGGGGTAGAAACACTACCCTCTCATGGGGCCCGGGGTTGGAATGAGCTGCCCGCATCGGGCAGCTCTGAGCGATGTTGCCGGGACAAGTATCCGGCCTCCGCAGCTTGGTGATGTGCCCCTCCTTGCCAGCGGAGGAGGCCATCCACCGCCTCCCGCCTCGACATGGTTGGGGAAAGGTTGAGGTGGGATGTGCGGACTTGGGTATTTGGAGCTCGAGTCTTGTGAAATGGATAAGCAAAGGAGGAAGAAGGCGAGGTGAAAAGGTGGATCCTTATCCCTTATATGGATGGACGAAGCTATGCGTCCCCCACCAACTGGTAAAACTCGCTTATTTTCCAAGCGCCGTAATCAATGGCGGCGGATGGGTTACCCATGTCCGTATTGATGAGAATCCGGAATAAGGGGCACGATCTCACGCTTTGATAAGGCGTGCCAAGAAACTGCCTCGCTAAACACGCTTGAGGTGGAGCAGTAAAAATGATTCATATAAAGGCACTGGCGTGGTGTGATGTCACGCGCCGCGGAATACGTCACAGATCGATTGCAAAAGTTATTCTCTCTACGGTGTTATGTGGAACTTGTTTTGCAGAGCGGACACTATCCTTGTGTTCAAAACCTTCTATGAAGTATTCGGAAGAGGAACCCGCCTTTGCAATGCCGAAGACAATATCTTGCGCCGGACTCGTCGTCATTGAAGCCTGGTTCGAGGCTCTTGAGGAGTCCGGACTAGGGGTGTCCGGACAATGGGACTATAAATCGCCACGGCCTAACTCCAAGACTATGAAGATACAAGATTGAAGACTTCGTCTCGTGTCCGGATGGGACTTTCCTTGGCGTGGAAGGCAAGCTTGGCAATACCGATATGTAGATCTCCTACCATTGTAACCGACTCTGTGTAACCCTAACCTATCCGGTGTCTATATAAACCGGAGGGTTTTAGTCCGTAGGACAAAAGAACAACAATCATACCATAGGCTAGCTTCTAGGGTTTAGCCTCCTTGATCTCGTGGTAGATCTACTCTTGTACTACCCATATCATCAATATTAATCAAGCAGGAGTAGGGTATTACCTCCATCGAGAGGGCCCGAACCTGGGTAAAAACATTGTGTCCCTTGTCTCCTATTACCATCTGCCTAGACGCACAGTTCGGGACCCCCTATCCGAGATCCGCCGGTTTTGACACCGACACCAAGCTTGCCTTCCACGCCAAGGAAAGTCCTATCCGAACATGGGACGAAGTCTTCAATCTTGTATCTACATAGTCCGGGAGTCCGGCCAAAGGTCATAGTCCGGCCATCCGGACACCCCCTAATCCAGGACTCCCTCAGTAGCCCCTGAACCAGGCTTCAATGACGAGTCCGGCGCAGCTTTGTCTTCGGCATTGCAAGGCGGGTTCCTCCTTGAATACTTCATAGAAGATTTTGAACACAAGGATAGTGTCCGGCTCTGCAAAATAATTTCCACATAACACCGTGAGGGAGAATAATATTCTGAAATCCAATCTGGCGGCGTATCCCGTATGCGTGTCATCACACCACAGCCAAGCCTTTATTCCTTGTACGTCTTGTCAAAGCGAGATCGTGTCCCCTTATCCGGGATTCTCATCAATACGGACGTGGTAACCCAATCGCGCCCGTGTACGCCTCCTCTATCGGGCGAGTCCCAAACGGTCACGGGGGAGGGCTCTTGGTATTCAACCTCTTTATAAAGAGACCAAGGCTCTACTCCTTTTTTTTCAATCTCAATCGAGTCCGCCCCTCGCCTCGAGTTCCAACACCCAAAGCTCCAGATTTAGGCGCTTCGGACCTTCGATGATGTCCGGCTCCGACCTTCAAGGCTGGTGGATGCCTTCCTCCGTTACGGAAGAAGACGTGCTAAAAGTGAGAGATGCAGTATTTAACCGTGAAATCTACGCATAGGCTGCCTACTCAAGGGCAAGTTATTCCCACTCCCAAGCACTGGTGAGAGCATGGTGTTCGCGTCTCACTTCCTTCCGGGGCTTAGGCTTCCGACGGACCCCTTCGTGAGGGCTCATGTTTTATTATGGGTTAGAATTTCACTACTTGGATCCGGAGTCCATCCTCCACATCTCGCCGTTCATCGTAAATGCATTATGCGAAGCCTTCCTCCGCATTACCCCTCACTTGGATTGTGGCTCAAGACCTTCAAAGTAGAGCGAAGATGATCAAGGCTGACAAGCGGAGTCTTGGAGGGGCTGTTATAAGCAAGAATCTTGGCGCTCCATGGCCGAGGGCTCTTTTCAAGAGGAGTTCAGCTTATGACAGCGAGTGGTTTTATATCCAACGGCCCGGGGCACCAAGTGGGTGGCGCCTCTGTCTTCGCTTCGGGTCCTCCCCCACGGTGGCGTCATGGGTCAATAAAGGGCTCGGCGGGGGTCGTCCAGGGCGTGCCCTTGTTGCGAGCCGCATTCAAGATCTCTGGAAAGAGACATCAACTTTGGCCGTAGTAAGCGCGAGTCATGTTGATTCGCCGCACTTTGCCACCAAGCGCCGCCCCCTCACTTTGTGGGAGTTTAATCCGGAGGGACCACGAGCTCTCCAACATTTTACGGGCATAGCGCCCATGGAATGCAGAAATTGTTCTTGGATCACAAGCAATGTGTCCGGGACTTGACCGAGGGCCTTGAGGTCTAAGCTTCTGTCGCCGGATACTCAAGTAAGTAGCCACTGTGCAGGACACGCTATCTGTATATTCCTCATAAAATTGCCCTTAAAGGAGCTGTCCCTTTAAAGAGGAGTGGATAAGCGCAAAGCAAAGGCTGATAAGGTGTCCGGCCCCCCTCCCGAGACCATGCGGATCCCATATTAACGAGGATCTTTGGAGGTTGCGCCCTTGGAAGAAAGCGAAGGGGAACAAGGAAGCTACCGTCTCCTTGAAGGAGGCTATCCGAGAAAGGAGGGATCGAGAATCCCTCCATCCGAGGAAAGAAGAGGACCGCCTCTGAAGACCCGGAGACCATGGTCTCAAAGCGGGGAAGAGATCTTCGTCGGAGGGTCTGCTGGCGGGAAGTGCCTCGGCCGCCTTTGTGCCCTCAAGGGATCAGCCCTCCAGTGAGCCGTAAGTAGAGAGGGAGTTTCAAATAAGAGACATCCCTATTTTATTCACGAGAAAGACAACTGAATTTTTACCTTGTAGTTCGGATCTCCGCCCTTCGCCATGAGAGCTCATCTTGAGGATCTTCGTCAGGAGATGATGGAGGCGGAACGCCTCTGCCCGTACCGCCTTGCAGGCGGGCGACCACGAGGTGTCATCGCGGAGGGTTTCTCCCGAATCTGGCGGGGCGGAAAGCAGCCGTATGGCTCCCCGAGCCCTCCATGCGGACCCGAAAAAAGGCCGTCAGACGAGTCCGGCACCGTCCGGTGCACGGTCGGAGGATTTGAAGGATCTGCTCGGGCGAGTGTCTATCTCAGAAGAACATCGTGCATTGATGGGCACGGTGATTGAAAGGATTTCATCCGCAGAGGCGGGTTGCACGAGGCCGTCGGGAGTTCTTGACAGGTTTTGAGGTCTGTGAAATGATGTACCTTTTGACGGTTCCGCATATAAAAGATGCATACTGTATAGATAGTAGCCCACGAGACTCGGTGCATTGTCAAAGATGACAGCGGCCGAGGATCATAATCCAGTATAACATGTCGCTCTTCTTATGTAGGTGGCGAAGTGTGCGGTGGCATGCTGGATGATGAATTTGCCGAGCTAAAGCGGCAACTTGGCGTGGTGGATGCCGACATCGCGCTTGTCAACAAGCGGTTGGATGAGTCATGAGTATGAAATTTTCTTCGCGGACACACGGTAAGGGGCTTGATGACCTTGCCTTACAACATGTATGCTTGATGCGAGATGGTGCGCTGCCATGGAGAACCTTGAGCGGAACTCGCCCGAGCCAAAAAGGCGAGCAGGAAAAAGTGATGCGGCTGCCTTGAAGGCGGTAGAAGAGCTGAAAGCCGAACAGGCTGCTCCTTTGCGAAGCAGGAAGGAAATGGCCGAGATGGTGGTGAAGTTGAAGGATGCTGCCGACCGCTGGAAGCTTCTTGAAAAAGAAGATCGGGCGGAACAAAAGGACCTAGAGAAAGACACTCCCGAGGCCAAGGATGCTCGCTTCTGCAATGAGAGCCATGAAGCGAGCTACGTCCAAAGCCGGAGATATCATGGTACGGAAAGCCCTTTATCTTGCGGATGAAGTTCGGGGATCCTAAGTATGCTCGGTTGGACCAGGTTGTGGAGTCTTGGCGGATACTTATCTGGATTTGGCGGCAAGTGCAGCGAATGACAACGAACACTTAGGGATCAAAAGGATCACGAAGTGGAAAAGCTTTAGTCCACGATTCCACAATCCGGGCGCCCACTTCCATTATCCGAGCGATTGGCCGAATGGGCGGAGCTGAATAGGTTATCAGGACTCGCCATGAAGGGAGTCGTGAGTCATCTGTGGCGAGAGGGGCCTGAGCCGAAGAGTTATTTTGGTTTGGTGCATCAGTTCCTTGGTGCGGTGCCCCATATCAATGCAATGAAGAGGTTAGCATGCATAGACGATGCGCGGATGGCTCTAGCCCGTGTCAAGACATACTGGGCGGAGATGAAGACCACCGACGTTGCATCCCAAGATTGAGACGGGGCGAATACCTGCCGAGCACTATTTTCGGGAAGTTCTGCGGGCACTTTCGTTTAATAGAGCAGCGATGCTTGAAGGACATCATGTTGAATAACATGTATAATTGTAAGACAATGTTTCGATGGAATATAAAAGCTTTTTATACTTGTGCTGCAAGAATTAAAATACCTCTGTCTTGGCCGTTAATGTATATGTGTATATAACTGAAAGATGGCGATCTTGACTTCAGCCCCCATGCATATAATGCGGGGTGTTACATAAAAGGCGCATTTTCACACTTGATCCAACGTCTTGGTCCTATAAAGGAGGTGATAAGCGTAGCGAACTAGGCAGCTGGACTATAATGCTTTATCACTTTCACTTAGCCATAGGAGTTTGACGGTGGGGCTACTATATAGCCCCTAGGGGCACCGCTTTCGCTTGGTCCGGGGCGGCGTGTGTACTGACAAAATGTCCCTTCCTTAATGCGGAGGAATTCTAAAAGATTCCGATGGGTCATCAGTGGTTGACCCAGTCTCACGCTACATCATGACGATCAGTTTTGGCTTTCTCTCTTTGAGGTGCTTTCGCCCGGCCGAACGAGAACTGTCATGATAGTTCTCTGAGTGCCGCCTTAAGCCGATAGGCGGGCGTAAGCAAAAACAGAGCCGGGCAAACCCAACATTTGACCAAAGACATGATTCGGAGCTGATGCATATAAGGCCAAACTTCGCGACGCCAAAACACTCCCTAAGGTATTCGGTCTTTATGAAAGCGGGCTGAACAAGCGCCCTTATTAATAAGCCCACAATGGTGTCCAGTGCAGCGCAAACATCGGCGTGGTCGATGCCAAGGCGCCAGACCTCCACCTCGGTTGTAGCAAGAAACCGGGGATGTGTATCAACAAGAGACAGTAAAAAAGGTTTCTGAGGTCTTAATCTGAAAAGAATCCTTGCAACAGGTCCCTCTTTGCTCGTCTGCGCTTTGTGTCTCCGTTGTGTCGTATCACGGGCCGGGTGTATACGGTGTTCATTTGTAAAGAGAGGAACTTAGTTGAAAAGATCGATGCGAAAATGTCGTTACATGAAGAATAAACAAAATGCGTTTTTAAAAAAAATGAATAAAATTGAGCTTTATTGTCTCTTGTTGTACATGGGCGGAGCCCCTTGAATGGAGGCATGCGGATAGTAAGCCCTTACGCCGGACTCGTCTAGCCATGTCCGGGGTCTGAACGACCTATTTAGGTGCTTTGCCTAATGAGGCGATTTAGTGTGTGGCTGTTAATGCAGCCGCTGATCTTCCGTGCTTTCGAGGAACACTCGATATTTCCCTTTAACGAGATGATGCCTCGTGGACCGGGCATTTTAAGTATAAAGGGATGCATAATGCGGTATTGCGTTGAAGCGGAGGCGAAAGCTTGGCGTCCCGGTAGTGCTTGATAGCTGCTTGTAAATGGTGCGATGTGGAAGGTTAGCTTTTAGCGCTGACGGAAGTTGTCGGGTGAGCGAACATAACTTCTAACAGGAGAGAGCCCGTACAATGGCATCTGGGCCTGGCGTCACCCCTTGAAAGGAAGTGTTGCTTTGGCGAATTGTTGTTGGGTCTATCCCCAGTTTGCGGATAGTGTCCTGATATATTAGGTTTAAATCACTGCCGCCGTCCATTAGGATTTGTGTCAAGTGGAGTCCGTCAATTATCGGATCTAATACCAAGGCAGTCCAACCTACGTTCCGGATACTTCTAGAGTAATCCTCGATGGTGAAGGTGATTGGTTTTAACAACCCGGTGGCGGGACTCCTCTAGGATAGGCCGTGTGGGCGCATATCTCTATGGGCGCCACTATTTTCTCCCTTTTTGTCACGTGAAGTGAATTCTGTTTTGACTTCTTGTGGAAGTTCTTTTGTTTTTGATTGCTTTCTGCTTGTGGGGTTCATCATCGTCCTCGCTTGGTGTGTCGAGCCCCTTGTGTTCGGGCGTTGTGTTTGCGGATTGCTTGAAGACCCAAATATCTCTGTGGGTATGGTTTGCGGGCTTCCCGGAGTCTTGTGTATTTGACATATCTTGTCCAAGATTTACGTTTAAGTTAACTAGCTCGTCCTGTTATCTTTGGGGGCAGCTTTTTACGGTCTCTGCCGAGAGCTTTTGAATCTGGCGTTATTGCCGTGCTCTTGGCTGTTTCCCTTGGTCGTATTTGGTCCTTCTGCGTCGCGGTTTCCGTTCCATCCCTAACCCGGATGTACTTTGGTCATTGGTACCTCATCTTGCCAACCAGCTGTCCTCTCCCTGCAAAAAGCGGGTCATGGAGTCTTGTTCGTGCGGCCATTGTTCTTGGCTTTTCTTGGCGAGGTGTCTGGCGAGCCATTACGTCTCGGGACATTTGTGTTTGAAAAATTGCTAAGGCTTGTTTGTCCCGGACGGTCGACTATCTGGTTCTTTTAGTAAGAAATCTGTTCCGAGTTTCGGGCTGACTCTCCGGGTTGTTGAGTTATGTGACTTAGATCATACGCATCCGGAGGTCGGACATAAGTCCCTTGAAAATTTGCGAAAAGCATCCTCGAGCTCTTCCCAACCGATGGTGTTTTCGGGAAGACTTTTGAGCCAATGCCGGGCTGGCCCTTTGAGTTTGAGTGGTAAGTATTTTATGGTGTGGAGATCATCTCCTCTAGCAATGTGTATGTGGAGGATGTAATCCTCAATCCGAGACTCGAGTGCATTGTTCCGTCGTATGCCTCTATGTTTACGGGCTTGAATCATTTGAAACTCATGATCCAACACCTCATCGGTGAAACATAGGGGTGTGTCTGGCGCCCTATATCTGGGCATACCGCAATGTTCGGATATTTGATGTGTTGCATTGCTTGCTAGAGCTTGCTTTCTTGGCCCATAGATAGATCTGGCTGGGCCATCATTTTGATGCTTGAATCCTTATGCGGATCGCGTCTTAAACTTAATGCGGCGTCCTTTGCCGCCTTGTATGTTGGCCATGGGGTCGTTTGTCCGACCGGGTGGCTTCTTTATTATTTTTTTTTGATTGCGGGGCTGTAAGGCCTCATCGCCAATTCCGGCAATAATTTTCGCGTCGGATAGCTCTTTGTGCGACGGTATCGCTGTAATTGTCTGCGGTGTTGAGTACTTTGCTCCATCTAATTACGAGTGCATCTTCCGCTATTTTGAGCTTATACGCTTTTTAGGGCTACTGGCGTAGTGGCGACAAGCCTTTTTGGAGGTTCTTACTGCTCCGGCAACTTGTCCGGCGTGGCGTCGTCCCGGTATTGTCTTCGCCGGGACGGGTTGTTTATCCAAGTTGCCTGTTCGGCCGGTTGCTCGATGGCATGTTCTTCGTCCACCGGTTCGCCCTGCTCTATGGCTGGAGTCTGTATGGCTGTTTTCTCTGTCGAGGTGGGGTTTGGGCGGCGCTTACGCGCCGCTTTGATTGCTTTTGAGGAGCGGTCCCTCGTTGTGTCCCTTTGTTCCTCGTCGTCATTTCCCTTAGGTGTATTAACCATGTATACATCGTGAGATGGGGTTGGTTGTCCGATGGCCTATAGGTGCCGATTCTGTTCGTCTCCTACATCGTCGTCCATATCATCGATGTCTTGAGTCGAAGTTAAGCATGTCGGTTAAATCATCGATAGTGGCTACAAAGTGGGTGGTGGGTGGGCATTGAATTTCTTACGTCGTCAGCATCCCAACCTTCTGACCATAGTTCGGCCGGGCCTCTCACGATAAAGAGAGAGACTTTAGTGAATTCAGAATGTCACCGAAAGGAGAGTCTTTGAAAGATGTCCGCGCGGTGAACTCCATTATCGGTAATCAGATTCGATTGGCGGTAGCGGAAGGTTCAGTCCGGAAAGGAGTCCGGCACCTCGGAGTCATGAGCTTCACAAGGGCAGGTATGGTGTTACGGCTCGATCGCCGTAGAGATTGCAGCCCAGGCGGTGTCGACCACCCGTCCTCGATAAGGCCTTGATCGGCTCCGAGCTAAGGGTCGGAGGCGGACACTGATGTCTTGACCTCGAGGACAACATTACGTAATGAGCTAGATCATGCCCATCGTATGATGCGGTAGCGCGCTTGACCGTGGCTCGAATCCGTCGAAGATCAAGTCTCCGCAGAGCGTCGACCGTGTAGTTCAAACTTCCAAATCGACTGATGCCCAGTGGGCGTAGCTTTCAATCTGCTCCGGATGGCCAAGCGAATTGGCCCGCAGCGTAAAGCCGAATCACGAAGATCTATCCGGAGAAAAGTCTCACCTGGACCGCGTCGTTATTGATGATCGAAGGAGCCATCCGGCTGAAGGTGACGACAGAGGAACTCTCAATGAAAGCACCAATGTCGGTGTCAAAACCGCGGATCTCGGGTAGGGGGTCCCAACTGTGCGTCTAGGCGGATGGTAACAGGAGACAAGGGACACGATGTTTTACCAGAGTTGGGCCCTCTCGATGGAGGTAAAACCCTACTCACTGCTTGATTAATATTGATGATATGGGTAGTACAAAGAGTAGATCTACCACGAGATCGAGAGAGGCTAAACCCTAGAAGCTAGCCTATGGTATGATTGTTGTTAAGTCCTCACGGACTAAAACCCTCCGGTTTATATAGACAGGAGAGGGCTAGGGTTACGAGTCGGTTACAATGGGAGGAGATCTACATATCCGTATCGCCAAGCTTGCCTTCCACGCCAAGAAAGTCCTATCCGGGACATGGAATGAAGTCTTCAATCTTGTATCTTCATAGTCCGGGAGTCCGGCCAAAGGTCATAGTCCGGCCATCCGGACACCCCCTAATCCAGGACTCTCTCAGTCGGCGTGATGCGTTAAAGGCGTGGCGAAACTGAATTCTGAGTCGGTCCGAGTTACGGATGCGGCGTTAAGCGCTATGTCTGAGGAAACTGGCCGAACCACCATGCGACCGTCATTAATGCGCCACCATTTGATAGACCTATGTACATATGATGGACAAACCCGAGAGTAATTATTCCTTGGGAAAAAATGAACCCAAACAAGCAAAAATAGTAGGATTAATAGCACACGGCTTATTTGTTGTAGCAATCCGAAGAAAGGTGATTCCCAAAATTGGGACTCGGTCTGCACACCCATTGTGCGATGGGCGATAAAGTTTAGCATGGCAACGCCGGCAAGGTTGGCGTGAGGCAAAGCCCCTCGGTCCGACTAACGTGATTAAGACTGGTCGGCTAGTGACGTTGAAGTCTCCGGAGTAGGTTGATGAAGAGATGGCGAAGCCCCGGTCCGACCAAGATGCCGAAGCCTCGATGTCGGCCGATGAGTCGAAGCAGGTCGGCGTGATGGACACCGGCAGAAGAAACAGCGATGCGGCCTGCCCGATGCGGTCGTGGCGTGGTCAATGTCGACGATGAAGTGACCGTGCGGCGATGCGGTGTGCCCGCTCCGTGTAATCCGTTGGGCGGCGATGTTGGTGATGATTTATCGCCCGCGATGCCGGAACTCTTGTTGGCTTGCCGAGATGATGATCCGAAGAAGTTGAGCTCGGCTCAACAAAGCAACAACGATGTCTGCGCAGGTCGCATGACCTTGGAGCACATCTTGCCGGACTGGTTTGACACCAGCATGATGATGAAGATGACCTCAGAGGAGGCTTAAAATTTTATGGGCACGTGTTTTAAAAACCAAGCACAATACCCTAGAAGAGAATTCCTTTAAAAAGGTTGTCCAATATCACGTTCATAAAGAAACATGAATTCGGGTCGGATCCGTATTCGCGCAGAAAACAGATCCAAAAATTGCTCCACTCATCGGAAGGTTCCCGGAGTTTGAACCGTCGGATCGAGCTGAATTTGGAGGGGTGGTAGATATGGGAATTCCGTGGTAGATGAACGGTTGGATCTTCCAAAGGACCTCCGAGCTGGGCTCTGGAGACCACGCCCTAAACTCGTCCAGATTCCCGTCCAGATTTGACAGGGCTCCGGTATATCGTAGATTGTCGGAGATTCCTGCATCGGAACTCGACGAAATTTTGCATGGCTGTTGTAGACGTTATTCCGCACTATCCCACCGAAGCAATCGTCAAATCAACGCTCGAGGAGGCAGTGACGGTTTGATACAAGTTCCTTGTCGAAAAAAGACCACGCCCGAGGGCAATGTTGACGATTGAGCCCTCGAGCTCCATGGATGATTCCTCTATGATCATGATAGAGATCGGAGTTGATGTTGATGAAGGCCCCTGTCCGAACATGACGATCGGAGATGGAGCGCGGTCCTTGGTCGAGCCAAAGGTGACCCGGTCGAGCCGGCGGACGAAGATCTTTGGCGTCGCGATTGACTTCATGGGCGAGCCATTGATCCTTTTCTTTGATCACGGTGGAACTCTCAATGAAAGCACCAATGTCGGTGTCAAACCGGCGGATCTCAGAGTAGGGGGTCCCGAACTGTGCGCCTAAGGTGGATGGTAACAGGGAGGCGGGGATACGATGTTTACCCAGGTTCGGGCCCTCTCGATGGAGGTAATACCCTACTTCACCAGCTTGATTGATCTTGATGATATGAGTATTACAAGAGTTGATCCACCATGAGATCGTAGAGACTAAACCCTAGAAGCTAGCCCTACGGTATGATTGTTGTTCTTTATCGACTAGCCCGACCTGGTTTATATAATGCACGAGGCCTAGGATAACAAGAGTCCTAGCCCTAATACGCCGGTGGGGAGAGTCCTTGTCTTGATCACCAAGTCTTGTGCAATCTTCCTTGTATGCGGGTTGTCCGGACTGGCCCATGAGCATCTGGCCATGGGGTCCCTCGGCCCAATCTAACGAGATCGGGAGATGGCGTGGTGAGTACCCCTAGTCCGGGACACGTCGAGATGGAGATCAAGGTGTCAAGCCCGGTGATGATGGTGATCATGGCGGTTGCTTTGGAGATGGAGATCAAAGGCACAAGATGATGATGGCCATATCATATCACTTATTTTGATTGCATGTGATGTTTATCCTTTATGCATCTTATTTTGCTTAGTACGACGGTAGCATTATAAGATGATCCCTCACTAAATTTCAAGGTACAAGTGTTCTCCCTAAGTATGCACCGTTGCTACAGTTCCTCATGCCGAGATACCACATGATGATCGGGTGTGATAAGCTCTACGTTCACATACAACGGGTGCAAGCCAGTTTTGCATGTGCAGAATACTCAGGTTAAACTTGACGAGCCTAGCATATGCAGATATGGCATCGGAACACTGAGACCGAAAGGTCGAACGTGAATCATATAGTAGATATGATCAATATAGTGATGTTCACCATTCAAAACTACTCCATCTCACGTGATGATTGGAAATGGTTACTTGATATGGATCACGTGATCATTTAGATGACTAGAGGGATGTCTATCTAAGTGGGAGTTCTTAAGTAATATAATTAATTGAACTCTAATTTATCAAGAACTTAGTCCTGATAGTATTTAAAAATTATGTTGTAGATCAATAGCTCGCGATGTAGTTCCCCGTTTATTTTTGATATGTTCCTAGAGAAAAATAAGTTGAAAGATGATAGTAGCAATGATACAGATTTGGTCCGTGATCTCAGGTTATCCTCATTGCTGCACAGAAGAATTATGTCCTTGATGCACCGCTAGGTGACAGACCAAATGCAGGAGCAAATGTAGATGTTACGAACATTTGGCAAGCTCGGTATGATGACTACTTGATTGTTTAGTGCACCATGCTTTACGGCTTAGAACCAGGACTTCAAAAACGTTTTGAATGCCATGAAGCATATAAGATGTTCCAAGAGCTGAAATTGGTATTTCAGACTCATGCTCGAGTCAAGAGGTATGAGACCTCTGACAAGTATTTTGCCTACAAGATGGAGGAGAATAGCTCAACCAGTGAGCATGTGCTCAGAATGTCTGAGTACTAGAATCGCTTGAATCAAGTGGGAGTTAATCTTCCAGATAAGATAGCGATTGACATAGTTCTCTAGTCACTTTCACCAAGTTACTAGAACTTCGTGATGAACTATAATATGCAAGGGATGACGAAAACGATTCCCGAGCTCTTCGTGATCTTTGAAATCGTGAAGGTAGAAATCAAGAAAAGCATCAAATGTTGATGGTTGACAAGACCAGTAGTTTCAAGTAAAAGGGCAAGGGAAAGAAAGGGAACTTCAAGAAGAATGGCAAACAAGTTGCCACTCCCATGAAGAAGCCCAAAGCTAGACCCAAGCCTGAAACTAAGTGCTTTTACTGCAAAGGAAATGGTCATTGGAAGTGGAACTACCCCAAATACTTGGCGGATAAGAAGGATGGCAAAGTGAACAAAAGTATACATATATGATATACATGTTATTGATGTGTACTTTACTAGTGTTCATAGTAGCCCACAGGTATTTGATCTTTGGTTAGGTTGCTATGATTAGTAACTTGAAATAGGAGTTACAAAATGAACAGAGACTAGTTGAGGGCGAGGTGACGATGTGTGTTGGAAGTGATTCCAAGGCTGATAAGATCACCATTGCGCACTCCCTTTACCTTCGTTGAACCTAAGATAAATGTTATTTGGTGTTTGCGTTGAGCATAATATGATTGGATCATGTTTATCGCAATATGGTTATTCATTTAAGTCAAAGAATAATTGTTATTCTGTTTACATGAATAAAACCTTCTGTGGTCATACACCCAAGGTGAATGGTTTATTGAATCTCGATCGTAGTGATACACATATTCATAATACTGAAGCAAAAAGATGCAAAGTTAATAATGATAGTGCAACTTATTTGTGGCACTGCCATTTGCTACGTCTTGAGCTTGCGTTGGTTTTCCCCGAAGAGGAGAGGGTGATGCAGCAAGTGTAGCGTAAGTATTTCCCTCAGTTTTTGAGAACCAAGGTATCATTCGGTGGGAGGCTCCTCAAAAGTCCCACGCACCTACACAAACAAAGCTGAGAACTGCAACCAACGCAATAAAGGGTTGTCAATCCCTTCACGACCACTTGCAAAAGTGACATCTAATAAAGATAGTAAGATAAGATAAATATATTTTGGTATTTTATAATATAGATGCAAAAAGTAAAGATGCAAATAAAAGTAGATTGAAAGCAAATATGATAAGAGATAGACCCGGGGGCCATAGGTTTCACTAGAGGCTTCTCTCAAGATAGCATAAGTATTACGGTGGTGACCAAATTACTGTCGAGCAATTGATAGAAAAGCGCATAGTTATGAGATTATCTAGGCATGATCATGTATATAGGCATCACGTCCATAACAAGTAGACCGACTCCTGCTGCATCTACTACTATTACTCCACACATCGACCGACCACTTTTGCCTGCATCTAGAGTATTAAGTTCATAAGAACAGAGTAACACATTAAGCAAGATGACATGATGTAGAGGGATAAACTCATGCAATATGATATAAACCCCATCTTGTTATCCTCGATAGCAACAATACAATACGTGCCTTGCAACCCTTTACATCCTTTGGGTAAGGACACCGCAAGATTGAACCCAAAGCTAAGCACTTCTCCCATGGCAAGAAACATCAATCTAGTAGGCCAAACAAAACTGATAATTTGAAGAGACTTGCAAAAATAACTCAATCATACATAAAAGAATTCAGAGAAGATTCAAATATTATTCATTGATAAACTTGATCATAAACCCACAATTCATCGGATCTCGACAAACACACACCGCAAAAAGAGTTTACATCAAATAGATCTCCACAAGAGAGGGGGGAGAACATTGTATTGAGATCCAAAAGAGAAGAAGCCATCTAGCTAATAACCATGGACCCGTAGGTGCAGTGGTAAACTACTCACAACTCATCGGAGGGCAAGGGTGTTGATGTAGAAGCCCTCCGTGGTCGATTCCCCCCTCCGTGAGTCTTCGTGAAGGCTCCAAGATGAGATCTCATGGATCTGAGAAGGATTCTGGCAGTGGAAATTGTGTTTCGTGGTGCCCCTGGTTGTTTTTGGGGTATGTAGGTATATATAGGAGGAAGAAGTATGTCGGTGGCCGCCCGAGGGGCCCACGAGACAGGGGGCGCGCCCTACAGGGGGGGGCCCACCTATCTCGTGGGGGCCTCTGCTGCTTCTTAACTTGTATTCCAAGCTCTCCGGATCACGTTCGTTCCAAAAATCACGCTCCCGAAGGTTTCATTCCGTTTGGACTCCGTTAGATATTCCTTTTCTTCGAAATACTGAAATAGGAAAAAAAATAGCAATACGGGCTGGGCCTCCGGTTAGTAGGTTAGTCCCAAAAATGATATAAATGTGTAAAATAAATCCCATAAACATCCAAAAGAGGTAATATAATAGAATGGAATAATCAAAAATTATAGATACGTTGGAGATGTATCACCATTTAGGTCATATTGGTGTAAAGCGCATGAAGAAACTCCATGCTGATGAACTTTTGGAATCACTTGATTATGAATCACTTGATGCTTGCAAACCATGCCTCATGGAAAAGATGACTAAGACTACGTTCTCTGGAAGAATGGAGCGATCAACTAACTTATTAGAAATAATACATACTGATGTATGCGTTATGATGAGTGTTGAGGCTCGCGGCGGGTATCTTTTTTTCTGACCTTCACAGATGATTTGAGTAGATATGGGTATATCTACTTGATGAAACACAAGTCTGAAACATTTGAAAATTTCAAAGAATTTCAGAGTGAAGTAGAGAATCATTGTAACAAGAAAATAAAGTTTCTACAATCTGATCGTAGAGGCGAATATTTGAGTTACGAGTTTGGCCTTCAATTAAAACAATGTGGAATAGTTTCACAAACTCATGCCACCTGGAACACCACAGCATAATGGTGTGTCCGAACGTCATAACCATACTTTATTGGATATAGTGCAATCTATGATGTCTCTTACCGATTTACCACTATCATTTTGGGGTTATGCATTAGAGACAGCTACATTCATGTTAAATAGGGCACCGTCTAAATCTGTTGAGACGACACTGTATGAACTATGTTTCGGCAAGAAAGCTAAGTTGTCGTTTCTTTAAGTTTGGGGTTGCGATGCTTATGTGAAAAAGCTTCAACCTGATAAGCTCGAACCCAAATCGGAGAAGTGCGTCTTCATAGGATACCCAAAAGGAAATTGTTGGGTACAACTTCTATCACAGATCCGAAGGCAAGATTTTTTGCTAAGAATGGATCCTTCCTAGAGAAGGAGTTACTCTCGAAAGAAGTGAGTGGGAGGAAAGTAGAACTTGATGAGGTAATTGTACTGATGTCGCTTGAAGCTACGTCGGTATTTCCCCAAAGAGGAAGGGATGATGCTACACAACGGCGGTAGGTATTTCCCTCATATGAGACCAAGGTTATCGAACCAGTAGGAGAACCAAGCAACACAACGTAAACAACCCCTGCACACAGATAACAAATCCTCGCAACCCGATGTGTTAAAGGGGTTGTCAATCCCTTTCAGGGTACGGCGCCTCAAGTGGCAAACGGACGTGAGAATATTTTGTAGTAAATTGATAGATCGAACGCCAAATAAAATAAATAAGGATAAATTGCAGCAAGGTATTTTTGTGTTTTTGGTTTATTAGATCTGAAAATAAACGCAAGGAAAAAGTAGGTCGCAAAGCAAATATATGAGAAAGAAGACCCGGGGGCCGTAGATTTCACTAGTGGCTTCTCTCGAGAAAGATAGCAAACGGTGCGTAAACAAATTACTGTTGGGCAATTGATAGAACCTCAAATAATTATGACGATATCCAGGCAATGATCACCTCTTCCCATTGCAAGATATATAGATCAAGTTGGCCAAACAAACCCCAAATATTAGAGAACAAATACGAGGCTATAAGAGATCATGCATATAAGAGATCAAAGAAACTCAAATAACTTTCATGGATATAAAAAGATATGACTGATCATAAACTCAAAGTTCATCAGATCCCAACAAACACACCGCAAAAAGAGTTACATCATATGGATCTCCAAGAGACCATTGTATTGAGAATTCAGTAAGAGAGAGAAAGCCATCTAGCTACTAACTACGGACCCAAGGTCTACAAAGAACTACTCATGCATCATCGGAGAGGCACCAATGGAGGTGGTGAACCCCATCCGAGATGGTGTCTAGATTGGATCTGGTGGTTCTGGAATCTGCGGCGGCTGGATGAATATTTCGTCGGGTTTTGGTATTTTGGGGGTATTTATAGAGCAAAGAGGCGGTCCGGGGGGCACCCGAGGTGGGCACAACCCACCAGGGCGCGCCTGGGCCTCCTAGCGATGCCTACAGTGGGTTGTCCCCTCCTCGGAACTCCCCCCAAGTGCAACCAGGGCCCAACATCTTCCTTCTGGCCCATAAAAATCATCGTGGAGTTCCGTGGCATTTGGACTCCGTTTGGTATTGATTTTCTGTGATGTAAAAAACATGGAAAAACAGCAACTGGCACTTGGCACTATGTCAATAGGTAGTACCAAAAATGATATAAAATGACTATAAATGATTGTAAAACATCCAAGATTGATAATATAACATCATGGAACAATAAAAAAGTATAGATACGTTGGAGACGTATCAGCATCCCCAAGCTTAACTCCTACTCGTCCTCGAGTAGGTAAGTGATAAAAACAGAACTTTTGATGTGGAATGCTGCCTAACATGTCATATCATATTTCTTTTCTTTATAGCATGGACATTTGGATTTTTAGTTGTTCAAAGCAATAGTCTAGTTTTGACATGATAATTTAGATACTCAAGCATATCAACAAGCAACCATGTCTTTCAAAATATCAACGCAAAAATAAGTTACCCCTAGCCCATCATGCTCAAACATTGATCCATTCATGAAACACACTCGAATATTAGCTACACCCAATACTAAAGTACGATCATATTGCCTCCTAGTTGGTGCTTTTGTAATAGAAGATGGAGACTCAAATTCAAAATAAAAATTGCATAAAGTAAAAGAAAGGCCCTTCACAGAGGGAATTAGGGATTTGTAGATGTGCCAGAGCTCAAAGCGATAAACTTAGAGATAAAACATTTTGGGAGGTGTATCCATCCCACCAGCGAAAATGACTTAGAGTTTCAAACACTTTCCATGCTAGATATGCCATAGGCGGTTCCCAAACAGAAAATAAAGTTTATTCCTTCTTCCACCATACTTTAACTTTCAATGGCTAACCGTATTCAGGGGTGCCCTCCATACCAACACTTTCCAAGGAATTTATTATTTGATAATATAAAGTAAATTCATTTTTTTGCATTTCGGGACTGGGCATCCCTAATACCTTTGCCTTACTCTCGTGCAATGACAAGTGAATAAACACTCATCTTTGAGAATAACACATCTAGCATGGAAAATATTAGCCACCCTTCACCGCTCGGCGAGCGAAACAAACACACAAAAGAGAAGTTTAATTTGAAAATTAGAGATGGCACATGCAAATTTGCTTAGAACGGCAAAAGAATACCGCATATAGGTAGATATAGTGGATTCATGTGGCAAAACTGGCTTAAAGGTTTTTGGATGCACAAGTAGAGGTCATACTTAGTGCAAAATGAAGGCTAGCAAAAAGATTGAGAAGCGACCAACCAAGAAACGGATAATCTCATAAGGAAGCATTAAGCATAACTAACACCGAATAATGCACCACAAGTAGGATATAATTTTCATTGCATGATTATTGACTTTCATACTTGCATAGGGAATCACAAACCTTAACACCAATATTCTTACTAGAGCACAATTACTCATCAACATAACTCACATATCACATCATCATATCTCAAAACTATTACTAAGAATCAAGTTTATTTTGTCCAATCTTCATGACATTTTTTTAATTATATCCTTCTTGGATATCTATCACTTTGGGACTAATTTTCATGTGTTGCTTTTCATAAGCTCAAACAAATATAAGTGAAGATCATGAGCATAATTTTTTGTTTCTCTCAAAATAATTTAAGTGAAGCAAGAGAGAATTTCTTGAAAATTTTACGAACTCTTAAATAAATCTAAGTGAAGCAAGAGATCAAAAATACTAAAGCACACTGTGCTCAAAAAGATATAAGTGAAGCACTAGAGCAAGTCCATTGCTCATAAAAATTTAAGTGAAGCATAGAGAGCAATTCTAACAAGTCATGACATATTTTTGGCTCTCTCAAATAGGTGTGTCCAGCAAGGATTGATGACTTAAAACACAAAAGAAAACAAGCAAAGACTCATATCATACAAGACGCTCCAAGCAAAATGCATATCATGTGACGAATAAAAATATAGTTTCGAGTAAAATACTGATAGCTGTTAGAAGAAAGCGGGGATGCCACTCGGGGCATCCCCAAGCTTAGTTGGTTGCTCATTTTTGGACAATAGTTTGGGATGTTGGGGCATCCCCAAGCATAGGCTCTTCCATCCTTCCTTCATCCATCGTAAGACAACCCAAAACTTGAAAACTTCAATCACACAAAACTCAACAAAACCTTCGTGAGATCCGTTAGTGAACGAAAGCAAACCACTACTATAAGTGTTGTATCAAACCAATTTATATTTTGTTTTTGTATTATATCTACTGTATTCTAACTTTACTATGGCAAAAACTCATCAAAGAAAACCATAGAGCCATCAAAATAAGCACACAACACAAAGAAAATAGAATCTGTCAAAACAGAATAGTCTGTAGTAATCTGACTTAAACGCAAACTTCTGGAACTCCAAAAATTCTGCAAAAATATGAAGACCTGGGAAATTTGTATATTAATCTTCTGCAAAAAGAATCAGGGCAAAAGCTATTTCTTATAAAAAATAATACAGTAATTTTTTTCGTGAGTGCAAAGTTTGTGCCTTTTTCAGCAAGATCAAACAACAATCACCCAAGAAGATCTATTCGGTTCTACTTGGCACAAACACTAATTTAAACACAAAAAACATAATCATAAAATTAGCATAATTGTTGTGGGAGTCCCGGACTAGGGGGTGTCCGGATAGCCGGACTATCGTCACGGCCGGACTCCAAGACTATGATGGTACAAGATTGAAGACTTCGTCCATTAATGGGATGGGGCTTTCCTTGGCGTGGAAGGCAAGCTTGGCGTCTCGGATATGTAGATCTCCTACCATTGTAACCGACTACGTGTAACCCTAACCTATCCGGTGTCTATATAAACCGGAGGGTTTTTAGTCCGTAGGACAACAACTTCAACATCAACAATCATACCATAGGCTAGCTTCTAGGGTTTAGCCTCCTTGATCTCGTGGTAGATCTACTCTTGTACTACCCATATCATCAATATTAATCAAGCAGGAGTAGGGTTTTACCTCCATCGAGAGGGCGAACCTGGGTAAAAACATTGTGTCCCTTGTCTCCTGTTACCATCCGCCTAGACGCATGATTCGGGACCCCTACTCGAGATCCGCCGGTTTGACACCGACATTGGTGCTTTCATTGAGAGTTCCTCTGTCTTGCGTCGCCCGTCAGTGGGATGCCTCGCCTCGTCTTTAAAGGCGACACCTTCGCCAAAGAAGCCTTGGCCACCCTTTGGTGAGACTCTTGACTTGGCGGTTTTTCTCATGACCGCTAGATTCGCCTCCGCGCCAGACGATGACCTCTCGAGTCATCAAATCCAATCTTCATGTTAGTTGGGCTGGCCGAACAGTTAGATGTGATCGAGCTCTCCTCCATAAATGAGCTCTTGGATCGCATCGCCGCCATCCTGAGAGTCGCCACGATTACGACGGATCGGGCCTAAAACCGATCTAAGAGAGATCAACTCTCCCAGGCTACCCATCATGTTCTTTGTGATAGAGGAGCAATGCGCGATTCTTCCCCTACCTTAAGGACTGAATTACGTCCGGATTCCCGATCCCTCCATGCGGACTCCTGCGGAGGGGCGGATGTTGATCAAGCCGACCCTAAAGTCGGTGGCGGGCCGAGACTCATTGGATTGCACTCAAAAATCCAGAATTCCGAGTTGAAACTTCGCCCTTGAGTCCTGAATTGGACGGGGTTCGGTTAGTGCCACCACCACCCAAACATTGGCGGTCTCTCTCGAATTCGGCAAGAGCAATTGAAATAAAGACATCATTCTTTGGGCGATTCCTCCACAGTTATGAACAGGATAAAGGAATTTGCCGAGAGGAGGACGAATCCCAATTTTGCAATAATTGCACGGACAAGGGAATACTAAACGCCATAAGCCGTCATGCGAAATCACACGCTTTGTCGACTTGGCGACCATAGTACAAAAATATTGTGCAATGGAGAGCGCTGGAAAAACCGAAAGTAAATTTTTGGGATAATCCGGCCTGAATACATCCCTAGTCCGGAACAAAGGGTGCATCATAATCAAGCACCGGGTTGAATACCAAAAACCAAAACCCCCTAAAGTGCACGGAACCGTCTTTGGAGGGTTGGCTAAGCGGACCCTACAAAATTCATAGCACAGGGCGCGCTCCAACTCATAGCCTTGAGCATGTTGGATACTACGGCGGTGGCCAAAAGTGGCGAAGAGCTTCTAGCTTCAGAATCCCAGCCCAAAGAACACCAAGACGGTCTTAGCAGTCTTGAGACTTTCGCATCAAATAACATGCAACGACAACTCCATAACCTTGCCGAAGTCTACCAAGTAGCAACAATGAATCCATGGAGTAATGAGGCTATTACCTTTCAATGCCGGTGACGAACCTAAATTCGAACTACCCGGCACCGGCCGCATTGGTTCTCGACCCGATAGTGTCCTAGGTAGAGGAATTAAACAAACCCCAACCAAGATTCGAGCTCTGTCACAATTGGATATTCCAAAGACCTCAAACAAATACAAAAAATTGACGGGATGTGTAGCGGCTCTAAGCCGCTTTATCTCCGTTTAGGAGAAAAAGGCATTACCTCTTTACCGCCTTCTCCACCGCACCGAACACTTCAAGTGGGCCGGATACCGCACGGGCCGGACTCGAAGAAATAAAGGCCATTACGGCAACAAATCCAGTCTGGCAGCGCCTAACGCGGGCGTAACCAATGCTATTATATATCGCCGCAACACATCAAGTTGTCGGTAGCGGTGCTCGTCGTCGAACGAGAAGCGGAGACGGACAGGTTCCTGTTCAAAAACCGGTCTATTATGTGTCCACCGTCCTCACTCCATGCAAGTCCGGTACCCACACTATCAAAAGATAGCATATGCGGTGTTCATGGCATCCGGAAGCTGCGACACTACTTTCAAGAGTGTTCGATAACGGTAGCCTCCAAGTACCTCTTAACGACATTATAAACAACGCGACACGACGGGTCGGATTGCTAAATGGGCCATAGAGCTCCTTCCATTCGACATAACTTATAAGCCACGACGAGCTATTAAGTCGCAGGTTTTGGCCGACCGTGGCGAATGGATCAAGCCGAACTCCCTAAAGAGTACGGCGCATACTCCAATGGATCATGCATTTTGACGGCTCCAAAATGTTGGCTGGCACAGGGGCTGGCGTCGTCCTGACGTCCCCAACCGGAGACCACCAGTCCAACGTCGTCCTTGAGATAATGTATCACGGACTCCAACAACGCATGGCGAATCTGAGGCCCTTACGCACGGCCTCCGGATGGCGGTCTCCATGGGCATTCAACGCCTAGAGGTGCGCGGGATTCAAACCTCGCAATATCTCAAATAAACGGAGACTTTGACCCCAAAGATCCAAAAATGGCAGCATACCGCAATGCGGTCCTAAAAATGTCAAGACGGGTTGAAGGGCTAGAATTTCATCATATAGCCGGGATAACAACCAGGCGGCGGATATATTAGCACGCATCGGCGCAAAGCGATGCCGTCCCACCCAATATCTTTTTGGAACGGCTGTTCAAGCCATCCGTACTATGGGAAGGGGAGTCCGACAATAATAATCCGGACCCAACCGCACCGCCCGATGCCGAACACTCTGACACAACCGGAGGCTCTGCCCCCGAGATAACACCCTCTGCCCATGAAATAATGGCGGTTATCGCCCCATGGATGGAACCATTCCTAGCCTACCTAACTAGGCAGGAACTCCCCGAAGACCAAAATGAGGCTCATTGCATAGTCTGGCATTCTAAAGCCTATAAAGTCCATCAGGGAGAGCTTTATAAGAAAAGCACTACGGAGTCCTTCAAAGGTGTATCTCCGAAGAAGAAGGGCGAACCCTCTGGCTGAAATTCATGCCGGACCGGGTGGGCACCACGCCGCAGCCCGGCCCTTGTAGGAAAGGCCTTCCTTTGGGATTTTTATTGGTGACGGCCGGCAGAATCGCATGACTTAGTCCAACGATCGTCGGTTGCCAGCTTTTTGCTAACCAAAGCCACATGCCACCCACCGCCTTAAGACTATACCCATCACTGACCGTTCATGGATCGGGGCTTGACATGGTTGGACCCCTTAAGGGAGGAACCCTGGCGAAATACCTATTGGTCATGGAAGATAAATTCACCAAATGGATAGAGGCCAAGCTGTTAAAACGGCCGAATCCGGACCAGTGATAGACTTCATATCCGGGGTTGTACACCGTTACGGTGTTCCCCACAGTATCATCACTGATAACGGCACCAACTTCACAGCCGATGAGGTCAAACTATGGTGCAAAAACATGGGCATCAAGCTCGACTACGCCTCAGTCTATCACCCTCAAACTAATGGTCAAGTCGAACGGGCAAACGGTCTAATCATGAGCAGCATTAAACCCAGACTAGTGCGGTCCCTCAAGGAATCTAACACGCCTTTGGGTTGAGGAGCTTCGACTCCGTACTGGGGGCTGCGGACCACGCCAAATCGCACTACGGATTCACACCATTTTTATGGTGTACGGCGCAGAGGCAGTCTTGCCTGCGACATAATTCATGACTCACCTCGAAAAGCGCATGTATGAAGAAAGAGAAGCCGAACTTGATTGGCAGGACAGTTTGGGCGCATTGGAGGAGGAGCGCGGCGTGGCAAAAGCTCGTTACGCATTCTATCAACAGCGAGCTTGAAGATATCAACGCAGGGAAGTACGGGCCATTGCTTATAACGTTGGCGAATTAGTTCTACGCCTGACGGACAAGAAAAAGGACCATCTCAATCCCAACTGGGATGGTCCCTTCATCATCGACCAGGTCCTGACCGCCGGAGCATACTACCGCTTAAACGATCGGATAACCGACTTTGAGCCGAACCCATGGAACGAGCCCGTCTACGAAGATTCTATGCCTAAGTGCCGGACTTCAAGTTCGTCTCTTCCTCCGTCCGCATTCTTTATTTTTGTTTTTGCTGTCTTTTATTTCTCTCCTTCCTCCTTCTTCTTCTTGTAGCCTTTAGAGGCTCATTTGCGTTTTTTCCGCACTCGTTATACCTGGGGGCTTCTTTAACAGAAGCTTATTTATACGGGCTTCATGCGCAGCACATGTGTTAAACTTCCGCATGTACCCTATATTCGCCATTATATGCATCGATATGACTTAAGTTTTGGCCAAGCTGGGTTGCCTGGCTCCTGTGATTACCCCTACGTTCCCGATTGTTCGGCTAGGTGGTAAAGGGAGCACCTCTGCGATTGTTACTGCCGGGTCACCGGATGTGTACCTCAGACCGGTGAAGCCGAAAGCTAAGCGTTCTTAAGGGAATATTCGGCGGTGAATTGAAAGATGATTTTTTAACTTTTACCCATCTACCCCAGGATGACTTCTCTCGCTTTCATTGCAGCTTTGACATGCACTTTAGGCATACACGACCCAAATGAAAGGAACCCTTAGCGGAACTATTCTCCCCGGAAGATGCTTCTTACTACCCATGTAATATCGCATAACTAGTTGGGCACTTGTCTGACATAGCAACAATGACCCCACGCCTTTGTCTCCATGCATACCACGGTTCTTATATAACCACGAGGGTATTCGGACACACTCCGGACTATTGGGTCCGGAGGTTGAAGCGAAAAGGTCCGCTGCGACAAACGACATACAATCCGGCTAGAAGACATTTCTTTAATGTCATATTTTTACATAGTCAATTCGACTCATTGTATTCCTCCTCAATGCCATCTAATAGGCTATCTAATTTACAATCTTCTTTGGGAATACTTGGCGGCCAATTCTACTTGGCCGTACACTAAGCTTTCTGAGGATCTCCATCCCATCCGCCCCACCAGTGTCCGACCTGGGCCATGTGGTTTGGGTCAGCCTTCGTACCGTGTCTTCACCATGGCCCATGCCTCCTGGCGCCTTTGACGGCAGGCCGATATCTTCCATAGCCGAAGCGCCCGCCCGTGCATCTTAAAGCCGCTCCGCTTGACTCCCCAATGCCTTGGGCAGGTGGAGATTGATAGCCACAAGGCTTCGACCGATGCCTTTCATCACTTGCCGAGACTTCGTTTGCAGGTACCGACATAATTCGGGAAGGAGATCACCCAAGAATTGGGCATCTCCTCCTCGGGGCGACTTTGTGAGCAAACCTACATACATGTTTATGTTAGTCGCCTTCCTCGCCGAACTCTTTCAAAGTTTGCTCAAGCACTTACTGAAAATGCCGCTGACGAAGCCGTCGATTCTCCTTCACGGAGTCGATAATGGGCACGAACGCCCTTCGGTTCCTCACCCAGCTTGGTGTTGGCGTCTTGGAGGTTATTCTTCTCCTGCCGCACTCTTGTAGCACGCTCTCGCCGACCTTTAGCGGGCGCAAGAGCTGTTGCTTGTCCGGATCCAGTCGGCGCCATCTGCAATATTTTGTCGCCTTTACACACATGCCGCACTTCCTAAATTATTTATCTTTTGAAGCATATCTTACTACTGGGGTCTCGGTAGCTCCCCCTGCAGTGGCTAGTGCGGCCTCAAGTTGGGCTTTGCACTCTTTGAGCTCCTGGGACAATCGGGTATTCTTTTTTGTAAGATCATGCATAAAAATGATCCTTAAATCAGTTATTCTAACTATTTTAAGTCTCGGGGGCTACTGGCATATATAACTGTCAAAATTACTTACCCGTATGTCCTTCACATCTTGCTTTCAAGTGGCTCTGGCTAGTCCATCTTGAGCGCTGCAGGTGCGCATCTTCGACTCAAAGGCATTCAAGGCCTCCGGGGAGAAACACAGCGTCACGAAGAATTGTCCGTGGCGCTTTGTGGTTCAAGCGCTCTCCACCTCGGAGTTGGTGGCGGACAACTGTCGGCATCCTCTGTCATAGGAACATCCGACGACTTGCGTCTCGTGCTCGCCTCGACCTCCGGACCCGCTTTGAAGCCTTTGTCCGTGAAGGTTCGATCGGCAACCTCTCCGGATTTAGTCCGCGAGCTCTCTTTTCCGCAAAGCGATATCGACGTTAGTTCGCCTTCCAGAATCAATCCACGGGTGTATGGTGACATGCCATACCGTTGCGGCGGAGTTTCGATCCGGACCGCACTTCTTTTTAACCTGCGGGGCCGCCTTTGCCCTTTGTTGGTCAGCACTTGTGAGGCCTCGGCTTCCTGCCTCGAAGGTACCCCCTGCGAAACACCATTGGTATGCGGTAATCAATAATAAAGCACGGATGGGTCGTTATCAGAATTTTGGGATCTCGGTCTCCTTCACCTGTGAGGCTGGAAATATTCCGGGGTAATCCGCCGTAATGGCGACCAACGCGTTGTCGACGCTAAGTTGGTAGAATACCCCATCGATCAACTCCACCTTTATATCCGGATCCTCTTCGGAGGTCGGATCGAGGGACTGTTCCGGATCCTCTGGTTGTGGAGGTGGGCTGTGTATTTTCTCCACAATCCGCGGCAGGTCCTGCGCAAAAACAAAGCCATGAAATGAGATATTTAACTACGGGAACATGGATCGGACAGATCGCAAAGATGTTTGCTTACCCAGCTTCGAGGATTACTCGAAGAAAACTCCTTCAGTGTGTTGAGACGGAGGAAGTCCTCCTCCTCCCCTTTGTACATGGCAGACAAGGTCTTCACCAGTTCGGTGACCGATTCCGGCCCTTTGCGGCCATGACGGGTGGCGTCGTCCTCTCCGTTGAAGTCCCACATGGGATGGCACATGTATTGAAGCGGCTGCACTCCCCTCATAATGTCTGATTGCCATGACTCTGGCATGGTCAATCCGCATGAAACCGATAACCTTATTCGGCTCATCAAATAACGGACGCCCTGGTCATCTTCTCTCCGGAGGCTCCGAGGGCGCCAAATTTTAGGCGCTTCTTGAGAGGAAGCGTTGTTGAACTCGGAAGGCCGATCCAAACAGGATCCGCAGCGGGACGTCCTCCATGTAAATCCATGCCGAAGGCCAGTCTTCGGACGCCTTCTTTGGGGTTCCGGACAGGTATCCTGTCCCGGCGATGCGCCATAGCTCGGCTCCGCCCACTTGATATATTGACCCCTCATGAGAACGGGGCACTAGGCAGAATATTCTCTTCCACAATCCGAAGTGAGCCTCAACACCCAAGAATAGTTCGCAGAGGGCCACAAAGCCCGCGATGTGCAGGATGGAGGCAGGAGTAAGATGGTGCAATTGGAGGCCGTAGAACTCCAAGAGCCCGGAGAAAGCGGATGGATGGGAAATCCGAGGCCTCTTACTAGATAAGAGGTGAAGCACACCCGCTCTCCTTTAGAGGGATTGGGGCGCTCTCCGCTTGCTTTCCGCCCTTGTAGGTGGCAAGTCCGCTCGAACCGGAACCAAGAAGGCTGGGGGGAGAAATCCCTTGGTTTGGAGTATAACTAGCTCGTTATGCGGGACTAAGCATCTCTCCCAATTTCCTGGCTGAGGACTGGGAGCGCGAGAAGAGGAGCTGCGTCGGCTATCCATGATGGAATGGACTTGGGTCAGAGGCGCTCCGATGAAGGCTTGCAAAGGGGGAGATGGTGTGACTCAGATCTAGATCCTTGCCCCTTTTATGGGCGGCTCATTTACTGCAGCTAGGGGGTAATTGTAAAAAATACTCGGCTGTTCGCATTCATTCAAACACGTGGAAGATTGCCATTATTGGGCGTGAAGTGAAGAGCTGACATTTATCGAGCCGGACACTATTTGACAAGTATATGGAATTTGGAGAAGAACCCGCCGCAATGTCAAGACAATCAACGCAGCCGGGACTCCATCGTCATTGAAGCACGGTTCGGGGCTCTTGAGGGAGTCCCGGACTAGGGTGTGTCCGGATAGCCGGACTATCGTCACGGCCGGACTCCAAGACTATGAAGATACAAGATTGAAGACTTAGTCCCGTGTCCGGATGGGACTTTCCTTGGCGTGGAAGGCAAGCTTGGCGATACAGATATGTAGATCTCCTACCATTGAAACCGACTGTGTAACCCTAACCTATCCGGTGTCTATATAAACCGGAGGGTTTTAGTCCGTAGGACAACAACTTCAACATCAGCAATCATACCATAGGCTAGCTTCTAGGGTTTAGCCTCCTTGATCTCGTGGTAGATCTACTCTTGTACTACCCATATCATCAATATTAATCAAGGTGAGTAGGGTTTTACCTCCATCGAGAGGGCCCGAACTCGGGTAAAAACATTGTGTCCCTTGTCTCCTGTTACCATCCGCCTAGACGCATACAGCCGGGACCCCCTACCCGAGGTCCGCCGGTTTTGACACCGACAATTGTGTTAACACCCAAGAACATAAAGCAATAAGCAAAAATAAAATTTATTCATTGGGTTGCCTCCCAACAAGCGCTATAGTTTTACGCCCTTAGCTAGGCATAAAGCAAGGATCTAAGTTTTGTCATCTTTCTTCTTCTCAATTTTCTTAGGGGTATTCTCATCATGGGGTTTTGTAAACACAACATAAAACATGTTATGCATAGAGGCCTTAGCAATCCTAAGTTGGTTTTCATCATACCCCTTTTGATTTCCAGCAACAATCCAAGAGTAATTTTGGTTAACATTGTTAAAAACTTGTTGGATTATATCTAAAATGGGGACTTCCTTTTTGAGATTCTCATCAAAGATCTTATAATACCCAAGAAAATGCCTTAGTGCATAGTCACTATTTTAAAGAATTTCATCTATCACGGGTTTTTCATGATTCATACCATAAAAATCAAAGATTTCCCTAGCTTCTCGTATTATGTAGTCAAATTCATTCATAAGAACAAGAGTGGCCAACTTTTTAGCTGTAGGATTCTTTATATCGGGAAGCTCAAAAAACAATCTTTACAAAGTAGGATGGGTATGAATAAATTTACTTTCAAGTTTCAGAACTAGTGCTGAAATAGCATCCGCATAAGATCTAGTAGTTTTAAGTATAGGAGGATCATCAAGACTTAGGTTTCCCACACAATTGAAAAATTGTTGGATACGTTCTTTTCCCATAACATTCCCTTGCCCCAAGATAAAAGTTTTAGCATCCAGATTGCCCGTACGTCCAACTTTAGGAGTTAGACCATCATCTGTTGGTGCCATACTAAAATCACTCATGATTGCAAGCAAAGGATAGATCCCACAAGAAAACGGCGAACGAAAAAGAGAGGTGAATAAAACAGAATTTTTTTGTGAAGTGGGGGAGAGGAAAACGAGAGGAAAATGGCAAATAATGTAAATTGCGAGGAGATGAGATTTGTGATTAGGACCCTAGTATATGTTGAAGATCCTTCCTGGCAACGGCACCAGAAATTCCTTTTAATGTCGCTTGAAGCTACGTCGGTATTACCCCAAAGAGGAAGGGATGATGCAGCACAACGGCGGTAGGTGTTTCCCTCAGATGAGACCAAGGTTATCGAACTAGTAGGAGAACCAAGCAACACAACGTAAACAGTCCCTACACACAGATAACAAATCCTCGCAACCCGGCTGTTAAAGGGGATGTCAATCCCTTTCGGGGTACGGCGCCTCAAGTGGCAAACGGACGTGAGAATATTTTGTAGTAAATTGATAGATCGAACGCCAAATAAAATAAATAAGGATAAATTGCAGCAAGGTATTTTTGTATTTTTAGTTTAATAGATCTGAAATTAAACGCAAGGAAAAAGTAGATCGCAAAGCAAATATATGAGAAAGAAGACCCGAAGGCCGTAGGTTTCACTAGTGGCTTCTCTAGAAAGATAGCAAACGGTGGGTAAACAAATTCTTGTTGGGCAATTGATAGAACCTCAAATAATTATGACGATATCCAAGCAATGATCATTACATAGGCATCACGTCCAAGATTAGTAGACCGACTCACCTTGCATCTACTACTATTACTCCACACATCGACCGCTATCCAGCATGCATCTAGTGTATTAAGTTCATGGAAAAACGGAGTAATGCAATAAGAACGATGACATGATGTAGACAAGATCCGTTTATCTATTGCATAGATATAGATCCCATCTTTTTATCCTTAGTAGCAACGATACATATGTGTCGGTTCCCTTTCTGTCACTGGGATCAAGCACCGTAAGATCGAACCCACTACCGGGCACCTCTTCCCATTGCAAGATAAATAGATCAAGTTGGCCAAACAAAACCCAAATATCGGAGAAGAAATATGAGGCTATAAGAGATCAAAGAAGCTCAAATAACTTTCATGGATATAAAAAGATATGACTGATCATAAACTCAGAGTTCATCAGATCCCAACAAACACACCGCAAAAAGAGTTACATCATATGGATCTCCAAGAGACCATTGTATTGAGAATTCAGCGAGAGAGAGAGAGAGAAAGCCATCTAGCTACTAACTACGGACCCGAAGGTCTAAAAAGAACTACTCACGCATCATCGGACAGGCACCAATGGAGGTGGTGAACCCCATCCGAGATGGTGTCTAGATTGGATCTGGTGGTTCCGGACTCAAGGGCGGCTGGATGAATATTTCACGACTCCCTAGGGTTATGGTATTTTGGGGTATTTATAGAGCAAAGAGGCGGTGCAGGGGCACCGAGGTGGGCACAACCCACCAGGGCGCGCCCTGGTGGGTTGTCCCCTCCTCGGGACTCCCCCCAGGTGCAACCAGGGCCCAACATCTTCCTTCTGGCCCATAAAAAATCATTGTGGAGTTTTGTGGCATTTGGACTCCATCTGGTATTGATTTTCTGAGATGTAAAAAACATGGAAAAAACAGCACTTGGCACTTGGCACTATGTCAATAGGTTAGTACCAAAAAAGATATAAAATGACTATAAATGATTGTTAAACATCCAAGATTGATAATATAACAACATGGAACAATAAAAAATTATAGATACGTTGGAGACGTATCATGTACCTGCTCCCTTATTGGAAAGTAGTTCATCACAGAAATCAGTTCCAGTGATTCCTACACCAATTAGTGAGGAAGCCAATGATGATGATCATGATACTTCTGATCAAGTTACTACCGAACCTCGTAGGTCAACCAGAGTAAGATCCGCACCAAAGTGGTACGGTAATCCTATTCTGGAAGTCATGTTACTTGACCATGACGAACCTACAAACTATGAGGAAGTGATGATGAGCCCATATTCCGCGAAATGGTTTGAGGCCATGAAATCTGAGATGGGATCCATGTATGAGAACAAAGTGTGGACTTTGGTTGACTTGCCCGATGATCGGCAAGCCATTGAGAATAAATGGATGTTCAAGAGGAAGACAGACGCTGATGGTAGTGTTACTATCTACAAAGCTTGAATTGTCGCAAAAGGTTTTTTCGACACGTTCAAGGTGTTGATACGATGAGATTTTCTCACTCATATCGATGCTTAAGTCTATCCGAATCATGTTAGCAATTGCCGCATTTTATGAAGTCTTGCAAATGGATATCAAAACTACATTCCTTAATGGATTTATTAAAGAAGAGTTGTATATGATGCAACCAGATGGTTTTGTCAATCCTAAAGGCGCTAACAAAATGTGCAAGCTCCAGCGATCCATCTATGGACTGGGGCAAGCATCTCAGAGTTGGAATATACGCTTTGATGAGTTGATCAAAGTATATAGTTTTATACAGACTTGCGGTGAAGCCTGTATTTACAAGAAAGTGAGTGGGAGCACTACAACCTTTCTAATAAGTATATGTGAATGACATATTGTTGATCGGAAATGATGTAGAATTTCTCTAGAAAGCATAAAGGAGTATTTGAAAGGAGTTTTTCAAAAGAAAGACCTCGGTGAAGCTACTTACATATTGGGCATCAAGATCTATAGAGATAGATCAAGACGCTTGATAAGTTTTTCAATGAATACACACCTTGACAAGTTTTTTGAAGTAGTTCAAAAGGGAACAGTCAAAGAAGGAGTTCTTGCCTGTGTTGCAAGGTGTGAAGTTGAGTAGAGACTCAAAACCCGACCACGGCAGAAAATAGAAAGAGAATGAAAAGTCATTCCCTATGTCTCAGTCATAGGTTCTATAAAGTATGCTATGTTGTGTACCAGACCTATTGTGTACCTCACCATGAGTTTGGCAAGAGGGTACAATAGTGATCGAGTGGATCATCGGACAAAGATCAAAATTATCCTTAGTGGAATAAGGACATGTTTCTCTGTTATGGAGGTGACAAAAAAGTTTGTCATAAAGGGTTACGTCGATGCAAGCTTTGATACTGATCCGGATGACTTTAAGTCTCAATCTGGATACATATTGAAAGTGGAAGCAATTAGCTAGAGTAGCTCAAATGCGAGCATTGTAGACATAGAAAATTTGCAAAATACAAACGGCTCTGAATGTGGCAGACCCGTTGACTAAACTTCTCTCACAGGCAAAACATGATCACACCTTAGTACACTTTGGGTGTTAATCACATAGCGATGTGAACTAGATTATTGACTCTAGTAAACCCTTTGGGTGTTAGTCACATGGAGATGTGAACTAATCACATAAAGATGTGAACTATTAGTGTTAAATCACATGACGATGTGAACTAGATTATTGACTCTAGTGCAAGTGGGAGGTGAAGGAAATATGCCCTAGAGGCAGTAATAAACTTGTTATTTATATTTCCTTATATCATGATAAATGTTTATTATTCATGCTAGAATTGTATTAACCGAAAACTTAGTACATGTGTGAATACATAGACAAACAGAGTGTCCCTAGTATGCCTCTACTTGACTAGCTCGTTAATCAAAGATGGTTAATTTTCCTGACCGTAGACATGTGTTGTCATTTGATGAACGAGATCACATCATTAGGAGAATGATGTGATGGACAAGACCCATCCGTTAGCTTAGCATAATGATCTTTAAGTTTTATTGCTATTGCTTTCTTCATGACTTATACATATTCCTGTGACTATGAGATTATGCAACTCCCGAATACTGGAGGAACACCTTGTGTTCTATCAAACGTCACAACATAACTGGGTGATTATAAATATGCTCTACAAGTGTCTCCGAAGGTGTTTGTTGGGTTGCCATAGATCGAGATTAAGATTTGTCACTCCGTGTATCGGAGAGGTATCTCTGGGCCCTCTCGGTAGTGCTCATCACTATAAGCCTTGCAAGCAATGTGACTAATGAGTTAGTTGCGGGATGATGCATTATGGAATGAGTAAAGAAACTTGTCGGTAATGAGATTGAACGATGATACCGACGATCAAATCTCGGGCAAGTAACATACCGATGACAAAGGGAATGACGTATGTTGTTATGCGGTTTGACCGATAAAGATCTTCGTAGAATATTGAGGAGCCAATATGAGAATCCAGGTTCCGCTATTGGTTATTGATCGGAGATGTGTCTCGGTCATGTCTACATAGTTCTCGAACCCGTAGGGTTTGCACGCTTAATGTTTGAAGACTATTTGTATTATGAGTTATGTGTTTTTGGTGACCGAAGTTTGTTCGGAGTCCCGGATGAGATCACGGACATGACGAGGAGTCTCAAAATGGTCGAGAGGTAAAGATTCGTATATAGGACGATGATATTTGTGTTGGGGAACGTTGCAGAAAATAAAAAATTTCTACGCTTCACCAAGATCAATCTATGGAGTCATCTAGCAACGAGAGAGGGGAGTGCATCTACATACCCTTGTAGATCGTGCGGAAGCGTTCAAGAGAACGGGGTTGCGGGAGTCGTACTTGTCGTGATCCAAATCACCAAGATCCTAGCGCCCGAACGGATGGCACCTCCGCGTTCAACACACGTGACGAGCGGAGACGTCTCCGCCTTGATCCAGCAAGGAGGAGGGAGAGGTTGAGGAAGAGAGCTCGGCAAAGACGACGGCGTGGTGGTGGTGGAGAGGCGATACTCGGCGAGGCTTCGCCAAGCTCTTAACGGAGGAGGAGAGGTGTTGAGGAGGGAGGGCTGCGCCTTGGATGTTGTATGCAGCCCTCCCTCGCCTCTATTTATAGGGGAAGGGGAAGGGGCGGCCCTCTAGATGAGATCTAGAGGGGGACGGCCAAGGGGAGGGGCTTGCCCCCAAGCAGGCGCCCCACTAGGGTTTCCCCCCAACCCTAGGCGCATGGGCCCAAGGGGATGCCCAGCCCTCCAGGACTGGTTCCCTGCCCACTACGGCCCATGAGGCCCTCAGAGACGTGGCCCCTCGGTGGACCCGGAACCCCTCCCGGTGGCCCGGTACAATACCGATATGCCCCGAACCTTTCCGGTGATGTATGACAACTTCCCATATATAAATGTTCACCTCCGGACCATTCGAACTCCTCGTGGCGTCCGGGATCTCATCCGGGACTCGAACAACATTCGGTAATCACATACATGTCTTCCTAATAACCCTAAGCGTCACCGAACCTTAAGTGTGTAGACCCTACGGGTTCGGGAATCATCTGAACATGACCGAGACAGCTCTCCGGCCAATAACCAACAGCGGGATATGGATACCCATGTTGGATCCCACATGTTCCACGATGATCTCATCGGATGAACCACGATGTCGAGGATTCAGGTAATCCCGTATACAATTCCCTTTGTCAATCGGTACTTTACTTGCCCGAGATTAGATCGTCGGTATCCCAATACCTCGTCCAATCTCGTTACCGGCAAGTCACTTTACTCGTACCGTAATGCATGATCCTATGACCAAACACTTGGTCACATTGAGCTCATTATGATGATGCATTACCGAGTGGGCCCAGTGATACCTCTCCGTCATACGGAGTGACAAATCCCAGTCTCTATCCGTGTCAACCCAACAGATACTTTCGGGGATACCTGTAGCATACCTTTATAGTCACCCAGTTACGTTGTAACGTTTGGTACACCCAAAGCACTCCCACGGCATCCGGGAGTTACACGATCTCATGGTCTAAGGAAATGATACTTGACATTGGAAAAGCTCTAGCAAACGAACTACACGATCTTGTGCTATGCTTAGGATTGGGTTGTCCATCACATCATTCTCCCAATGATGTGATCCCGTTATCAATGACATCCAATGTCCATGGTCAGGAAACTGTGACCATCTATTGATAAACGAGCTAGTCAACTAGAGGCTCACTAGGGACATGTTGTGGTCTATGTATTCACACATGTATTACGATTTCCGGATAACACAATTATAGCATGAACAATAGACAATTATCATGAACAAGGAAATATAATAATAACCATTTTATTATTGCCTCTAGGGCATATTTCCAACAGTCTCCCACTTGCACTAGAGTCAATAATCTAGTTACATTGTGATGAATCGAACACCCATAGAGTTCTAGTGTTGATCATGTTTTGCTCGCGGAAGAGTTTTATTTAACGGATCTGAGACATTCAGATCCGTATGCACTTTGCAAATATCTATGTCTCCATCTTGAACACTTTCACAAATGGAGTTGAAGCGACGCTTGATGTGCTCGGTCTTCTTGTGAAACTGGGCTCCTTGGCAAGGGCAATAGCTCCGGTGTTGTCACAGAGGAGAGTGATCGGCCCGACGCATTGGGTATGACTCCTAGGTCGGTGATGAACTCCTTCATCCAGATTGCTTCATGCGCTGCCTCCGAGGCTGCCATGTACCACGCTTCACATGTAGATCCCGCCACGACGCCTCGCTTGCAATCGCACCAACTAACTGCCCCACCATTCAAAATATACACGTATCCGGTTTGTGACTTAGAGTCATACAGATTCGTGGTCGAAGCTAGCGTCGGCGTAACCCTTCTGAAAAGCTCTTCGTCACCTCCATAAACGAGAAACATATCCTTAGTCCTTTTCGTGTACTTCATGATATTCTTGATCATTGTCCGGTGTTCCATGCCATGATTACTTTGGTACCTTCCTACCAAACTTACGACAAGGTTTACATCAGTGCGGTACACAACATGGCATACATGATAGACCCTATGGCGAGGCATAGGGGATGAAACTCATCTTTTCTCTATCTTACGCCGTGGTGGGACATTGAGCCGAGCACAATTTCACACCTTGCAAAGACAGGCAAGAACCCCTTCTTGGGTGATCCATATTGAACTTCTTCAATATCTTATCAAGGTATGTGCTTTGTGAAAGACCTATGAGGCGTCTCGATCTATCCCTATAGATCTTGATGCCTAATATAAGCAGCTTCTCCAAGGTCCTTCATTGAAAAACACTTATTCAAGTAGGGCTTAATGTCTGTCCAAAGTTCTATATCATTTCCCATCAAAAGTATGTCATCTACATATAATATGAGAAATGCTCTGAGCTCCCACTCACTTTCTTGTAAACGCAGCTTCTCCATAAGTCTGCATAAACTAACGGTTTGATCATTTCATTAAAGCGAATGTTCCAACTCCGAGATGCTTGCACCAGCCCATAGATGGAGTGCTGGAGCTTGCATACCTTGTTAGCATTCTTAGGATCGACAAAACCTTCTGGCTGTATCATATACAGTTCTTCCTTAAGATGGCCGTTAAGGAATGCCGTTTTGACGTCCATTTGCCATATCTCATAATCATATTATGCGGCAATTGCTAACATGATTCGGACGGACTTCAGCTTCGCTACGTGAGAGAAAGTCTCATCGTAGTCAACCCCTTGAACTTGTCGATAACCCTTAGCGACAAGTCGAGCTTTATAGATGGTAACATTACCATCTGCGTCCGTCTTCTTCTTAAAGATCCATTTGTTTTCTATCGCTCGCCGATCATCGGGCAAGTCTGTCAAAGTCCATAATTTGTTTTCATACATAGATCCTATCTCGGATTGCATGGCTTCAAGCCATTTGTTGGAATCTGGGCCCGCCATTGCTTCTTCATAGTTCGAAGGTTCACCGTTGTCTAACAACATGATTTCCGGGGCGGGGTTGCCATACCACTCACGGTGTGGAACGTGTCCTTGTGGACTCTGAAGTTCGGTAGTAACTTGATCCAAGTACCTTGATCATAATCTTTAGCTTCCTCTCTAGTCGGTCACGGGCACCACAGGAACATCTTCACGAGCTGCGCTACTTTCCGGTTCAAGAGGTAGTACTTCATCAAGTTCCACTTTCCTCCCACTTACTTCTTTCGAGAGAAACTCTTTCTCGAGAAAGGACCCGTTCTTAACAACAAAGATCTTGCCTTCGGATCTGAGGTAGAAGGTATACCCAATGGTTTCCTTAGGGTATCCTATGAAGACGCATTTTTCCGACTTGGGTTCGAGCTTTTCGGTTGAAGTTTCTTGACATAAGCATCGCATCCCCAAACTTTTAGAAACGATACCTTAGATTTCTTCCCAAACCATAATTCATATGGTGTCGTCTCAACGGATTTAGACGGTGCCCTATTTAAAGTGAATGTAGCTGTCTCTAGAGCGTATCCCCAAAATGATAGCGGTAAATCGGTGAGTGACATCATAGATCGCACCATATCCAATAGAGTGCGATTACGACGTTCAGACACACCGTTACGCTGAGGTGTTCCAGGCGGCGTGAGTTGTGAAACGATTCCACATTTCTTTAAGTGCGTACCAAATTCGTGACTTAAATATTCTCCCCCACGATATGATCGTAAGAACTTTATCTTTCGGTCACGTTGATTCTCCACCTCATTCTGAAATTCCTTGAACTTTTCAAAGGTTTGGACTTGTGTTTCATCAAGTAGACATACCCATATCTACTCAAGTCATCGGTGAGTGAGAACATAACGATAGCCTCCATGAAGCCTCAACACTCATTGGACCGCACACATTAGTATGTATGATTTCCAATAAGTTGGTTGCTCGCTCCATTGTTCCGGAGAAGCGGAGTCTTGGTCATCTTGCCCATGAGGCATGGTTCGCATGTGTCAAATGATTCGTAATCGAGAGACTCTAAAAGTCCATCAGCATGGAGCATCTTCATGCGCTTGACACCAATGTGACCAAGGCAGTAGTGCCACAAGTATGTGGGACTATCGTTATCAACCTTACATCTTTTGGTAATCACGCTATGAATATGTGTAACATCACGTTCGAGATTCATTAAGAATAAACCATTGACGGTAGGGGCATGACCATAAAACATATCTCTCATATAAATAGAACAACCATTATTCTCGGATTTAAATGAGTAGCCATCTCGTATTAAACGAGATCCAGATACAATGTTCATGCTCAAAGCTGGCACTAAATAACAATTATTGAGGTTTAAAACTAAATCCGTAGGTAAATGTAGAGGTAGCGTGCCGACGGCGATCACATCGACCTTGGAACCATTCCCGACGCGCATTGTCACCTCGTTCTTCGCCAGTCTCTGCTTATTCCGCAGCTCCTGCTTTGAGTTACAAATATGAGCAACCTGCCGCGGTATCAAATACCCAAGAGCTACTACAGTCTTCGGTAAGGTACACATCAATTACATGTATATCACATATACCTTTAGTGTTGCCGGCCTTCTTGTCCGCTAAGTATTTGGGGCAGTTCCGCTTCGATGTCCCTTTCCCTTGCAATAAAAGCACTTTCAGGTCTCGGGCTGGGTCCATTCGTTGGCTTCTTCCCGGCAACTGGTTTATGGCAACTTCCTTTGTCATCCTTCTTGAAGTTCTTCTTACCCTTGCCTTTCTTGAAACAAGTTTTATTATTGAACATCAACACTTGATGCTCCTTTTTGATTTCTACCTCATCTGATTTCAGCATTGAAAATACTACAGGAATAGTTTTCACAATCCCCTGCATATTGTAGTTCATCACAAAGCTCTTGTAGCTAGGTGGGAGCTTGTTGAAGGATTCTGTCAATGACCGCCTCGTCAGGGAGGTTAATGTCCGTTGGGACAAGCGGTTGTGCAACCCAGACATTTTGAGTATGTGCTCACCGACGTAACTATTTTCCTCCATCTTACAACTGTAGAACTTGTCGGAGACTTCATATCTCTCGACCGGGCATGAGCTTGGAAAACCATTTTCAGCTCTTGAACATCTCATATGCTCCATGTCGCTCAAAACGCTTTTGGAGCCCCGGTTCTAAGTCGTAAAGCATGCCGCCTTGAGCGAGGGAGTAATCATCGACGCGTGGCGCCAAGCGTTCGTAACGTCTTGGTTCTCTCGGGATGGGTGCTTCACCGAGCGGTCCTTCTAGGACATATGTTTTCTTGGCAGCTATGAGGATGATCCTCGGGTTAGGACCAGTCCGAATAGTTGCTGCCATCATCTTTCAGCTTGGTTTTCTCTAGGAAGGCGTTGAAGTTGAGGTTGACATGAGCGTTGGACATTTGATCTACAAGACATTTTGCAAAGGTTTTTAGACTACGTTCATGATATTAAGTTCATCTAATCAAATTATTTAATGAACTCCCACTCAGATTAGACATCCCTCTACTCATCTAAGTGATACATGATCCGACTCAACTAGACCGTGTCCGATCATCACGTGAGACGGACTAGTCATCACCGGTGAACATCTCCATGTTGATCGTATCTTCCATACGACTCATGTTCGACCTTTCGGTCTCTTGTGCCGAGGCCATGTCTGTACATGCTAGGCTCGTCAAGTCAACCTAAGTGTTTTGCATGTGTAAATCTGTCTTACACCCGTTGTATGTGAATGTTAGAATCTATCACACCCAATCATCACGTGGTGCTTCGAAACAACGAACTTTGCAATGGCTTACAGTTAGGGGAACACTTTCTTGAAATTATTATAAGGGATCATCTTATTTACTACCGTCGTGCTAAGCAAATAAGAAGCAAAACATGATAAACATCACATGCAATCAAATAGTGACATGATATGGCTAATATCATTTTGCTCCTTTGATCTCCATCTTCGGGGTGCCATGATCATATTCGTCACCGGCATGACACCATGATCTCCATCATCGTGTCTTCATGAAGTTGTCACGCCAACGATTACTTCTACTTCTATGGCTAACGCGTTTAGCAATAAAGTCTGATAATTACATGGCGTTATTCAATGACACGCTGGTCATACAAAAAATAAAGACAACTCCTATGGCTCCTGCCGGTTGTCATACTCATCGACATGCAAGTCGTGATTCCTATTACAAGAACATGATCAATCTCATACATCACATATATTTCATTCATCACATCCTTTTGGCCATATCACATCACAAGGCATATGCTGCCAAAAAACAAGTTAGGCGTCCTCTAATTGTTGTTGCATGTTTTACGTGGCTTCTATAGGTTTCTAGCAAGAACGTTTCTTACCACGTAAAACCACAACGTGATATGCCAATTTCTATTTACACCTTCATAAGGACCCTTTTCATCGAATCCGATCCGACTAAAGTGGGAGAGACAGACACCCGCTAGCCACCTTATGCAACTAGTGCATGTCAGTCGGTGGAACCTGTCTCACGTAAGCGTACGTGTAAGGTCGGTCCGGGCCGCTTCATCCCACGATGCTGCAGAATCAAGATAAGACTAGTAAGGGCAAGTAAATTGGCAAAATCGACGCCCACAACAACTTGTGTTCTACTCGTGCATAGAAACTACGCATAGACCTAGCTCATGATGCCCTTTGTTGGGGAGCGTTGCGAGAAAATAAAAATTTCACGCTTCACCAAGATTAATCTATGGAGTCATCTAGCAACGAGAGAGGGGAGTGCATCTACATACCCTTGTAGATCGCGAGCGGAAGCGTTCAAGAGAACAGGGTAGAGGGAGTCGTACTTGTCGTGATCCAAATCACCGAAGATCCTAGCGCCTAACTGACGGCACCTCCGCGTTCAACACACGTGACGGGCGGAGACGCCTCTCCGCGCCTTGATCTAGCAAGGAGGAGGGAGAGGTTGAGGAAGAGAGCTCAGCAGCAAAGACGACGGGCGTGGTGGTGGTGGAGAGGCGATCTCGGCAGGCTTCGCCAAGCTCTTAACGGAGGAGGAGAGGTGTTAGGGAGGGGAGGGGCTGCGCCTTGGATGTTGTATGCAGCCCTCCCCTCGCCCCTCTATTTATAGGGGAAGGGGAAAGGGGGCCGGCCCCCTCTAGATGAGATCTAGAGGGGGGGGCCAAGGGGAGGGGGCTTGCCCCCAAGCAAGGGGCGCCCACTGGGGTTTCCCCCAACCCCTATGCGCATGGGCCCAGGGGATGCGCCCAGCCCTCCAGGGCTGGTTCCTGCACCTCTGACCCATGAGGCCCTCCGAGAGAGGTGGCCCCTCCGGTGGACCCGGAACCCCTCCGGTGGCCCCAAGACAATACCGATATGCCCCCGAACCTTTCCGGTGACCGTATGACAACTTCCCATATATAAATCTTCACCTCTGGACCATTCCGGAACTCCTCGTGACGTCCGAGATCTCATCCGGGACTCCGAACAACGTTCGGTAATCACATACAAGTCTTCCTAATAACCCTTGCGTCACCGAACCTTAAGTGTGTAGACCCTACGGGTTCGGGAATCATGCAGACATGACCGAGACAGCTCTCCGGCCAATAACCAACAGCGGGCTCTGGATACCCATGTTGGATCCCACATGTTCCACGATGATCTTATCGGATGAACCACGATTCCGAGGATTCAGGTAATCCCGTATACAATTCCCTTTGTCAATCGGTACTTTACTTGCCCGAGATTCGATCGTAGGTATCCCAATACCTCGTTCAATCTCGTTCTTAAACAAGTCACTTTACTGCACTACCATAATGCATGATCCTATGACCAAACACTTGGTCACATTGAGCTCATTATGATGATGCATTACCGAGTGGGCCCGGTGATACCTCTCCGAGTCATCTTGGTGACAAATCCCAGTCTCGATCCGTGTCAACCCAACAGATACTTTCGGGGATACCTGTAGCATACCTTTATAGTCACCCAGTTACGTTGTGACGTTTGGTACACCCAAAGCACTCCTACGGCATCCGGGAGTTACACGATCTCATGGTCTAAGGAAATGACACTTGACATTGGAAAAGCTCTAGCAAACGAACTACACGATCTTGTGCTATGCTTAGGATTGGGTCTTGTCCATCACATCATTCTCCCAATGATGTGATCCCGTTATCAATGACATCCAATGTCCATGGTCGGAAACCGTGACCATCTATTGATAAACGAGCTAGTCAACTAGAGGCTCACTAGGGACATGTTGTGGTCTATGTATTCACACATGTATTACGATTTCCGGATAACACAATTATAGCATGAACAATAGACAATTATCATGAACAAGGAAATATAATAATAACCATTTTATTATTGCCTCTAGGGCATATTTCCAACAATTTGGACACCGGAAGTGTTTCGGGTGATATCGGGTCACCGGAAGGGGTTCCGGGCACCCCCCGGCAAAGTTATGGGCCTATTGGGCCAAGTGAGGGACAGACCAGCCCGTGGTGGGCTGGTGCGCCCCTCCTGGGCCGAACAGGAGTAGGAGGAAAGGAAGGGGAATAAGAAAGGAAGGAGGAGGGTTCGTCCTCCACCCTTTCCTTCTCTTCCCCCTTCTCTTTCCTTCCCATATGCTGAAATAAGGAAGGGGGGGCGAATTGGGCTTGCACCCCAAGTAGGATTCGCCCTACTTGGGGGCGCCCTAAGGCTGCCTCTTCCCCCTTCCAACCTATATATTTGTGGGGCGAGGGGGCACCTAGAACACCAAGTCTTCTCTTAGCCGTGTGCGGTGCCCCCCTCCACAGTTACACACCTCGGTCATATCGTCGTAGTGCTTAGGCGAAGCCTGCGCCGTAGCTTCATCATCATCGCCGCCATGCTTGAAGTCGTCTTGTGGAACTCTCCCTCGTCCTCAACTGGATCAAGAGCTCGAGGGACGTCATCGAGCTGAACGTGTGCTGAACGCGGAGGTGCCATATGTTCGGTGCTTGGATCGGTTGGATCGCGAAGACGTTCGACTACATCAACCGCGTTACTAAACGCTTCCGCTTTCGGTCTACGAGGGTACATGGACACACTCTCCCTGCTCGTTGCTATGCATTTCCTAGATAGATCTTCCGTGATCGTAGGTAAAAATTTAGAAATACTGTGTTCCCCAACAACAAAGTCCCAAATATGGATCTTAGGGTGAGAGAGCAAAATCCCTAGGGGGGATATTGGAAAGGTGAACAACCTACAATTAAGGTTGTCCACAATCAATTGTTTATCCATGAGCGCGTAGCCCATAACCACATCCCCTCTCTCTCATCGAAGTTGATCTTACGGCCTGACATGACCTTGAAGCATAGACGAAGGAACTTGGTATTTACGATGTGAAGCTCTGATCCCTCCACCATGATCATGGTATCACCCGGATACTTAAGATGTGTCACTCCGCCTCCAGTGATAATATGCCCTACCACACAGAGATGTGGCCGAACATCTTGGCTTTGTCCAGGATGGCTGCCAGGGCGTCCACCGCAAGGTTAAAGAGAAGAGGAAATATGATCCTTTTGCCTTACCCCACGAGAAGATCTAAAGAATGGGCCAACTTCCCCATTAATATTAATGGTGGTGCTCCCACTATGATCATCGTCATGGTCAAACAACACCAACTATCATCCAACCCCCTTCGCTCCAGAATTTGCTGAAGAAAGGACCAGTCCAGACGATCGCACGCCTTCTGAAAATCCACCTCAAGGAACACACATTCTAGCACTGAACCTTTACCTCATGAACAATATCATGAAGCACCAATTTTTTTGATCATGAATATGTTGTCCCTTAAGAAGGCGAACTAGTACGGATGTGTGAGGCGTTCCCCTACCGGGGTGAACCGCGTCGCACATACCTTAGCATAGATCCGTTGGAGAACATTGATCATCGTGATCGGCCTAAAGTGACGAATATACGTCACCCCAACTAGATTGGGGTTTAGGGTAAGCACACCAAAATTCAGGCGAGACATGTTCAATGTTCCAATGTAGAATTCTTAGAAAATTAGGATACTCACCGTCTGGAAAAGCTCCCAGAGCGTCCCAAAGAACGTGACCAGTAGGCCATCCGGACAAGGAGCCGAACTTCATTTCATCTCCCTGATCGCTCTGCCTACCTCTTCAAGCAAAAACGGGAGACTGGGTCCGCATTCATGTCAATTGACACCCTGGTCTCGTCCGACCAGCAATCCGCAACTAACGCAACCCTAGAGCAGGGTTCCTCCATGAAGAGCTCGTTGTAGAAGGAGTATATGAGGGCCGATATAGCCCCAACCTCCTCCAGGAGGACCCTTCCCTCCCAAAGACATGGGATAGAGTATTTCTTATGCCTCCCATTCACAGTGCCATGGAAGTAGGCATTGTTGGCGTCTCCGTGCAAAAGCCAGTTCTGGCGGCTCGCTCCGCAGAAGGTCTCCTCGCCCTAGTAGATCTCTAGAAGGGAGGTCTCAAGAGTGTCCCGCTGAAGCCACTCCTCAGCGGCTAGCCCACACATGTCTGCAGCCAAATTGGGAGTCTGAATCTGGCCAAGGATGGTATCCTTGCGCACTCTAAGCTTGCCCCCAGTATTCACTTGCATACCATTGGCCAAAGCCAGCCTCCACCTCCACTAGTCCAAACATACATATGCAACGGCAACACCACTATCGCGCGAAAACTATCATTGCCCATCGTCGCTAGGAACCCCGGCGGGCGTCCCTGACGAGTCAAATCTGGGTGCCACCAAATCCGTCCACCATCAACCGCTGGGAAGCCTGCAATAGAGGTAACAGTGAGCGCCCCAGTGAGCATGGAAGGGGGCTGCTAGCCAGATCCGGTAGGACAACGTCCCCAAAAAGTAAGCACCGCACCTTCGTTCGAGCGACCACCAGAGCTGCCATTGAGGGAGGAAGGAGTGGCGAATCATCGAAGGACGCATGTAGCCGCACAACAATTGAAGGCGCCAACCACCCTCACCAAGACAACATGTCACTGTGCGAGAAGCTGCCTGACCACCGTCGTCGGTCGAACGGGCTTAGCCCGATGATGTCTAGGGAAAGGAAGGAGGGGAGGGAGCTCGGGCTATCGTAGCCTTTTCGATAAGTAATATTGTCAAATCCAACGAGGAGCTGAAGAAATTGGTTGATGGAAACTAGTAAGAGTTAATTGTAAAGCTCCAAAGAGAGTTTTATGGTTTGTTTGAAAGCAAGACTAATTGCAAGAAAGTAGATAGTAACAAAAGTGCAACAGTGTAGCAAGAGTCCAATCCTTAATTATGGCAAGGACAAATTGATAGTTTTACTTATAGGAATCAAGTCATTCTCGAGGACACATGGGAGTTTCACCAAGTTGCTTTGATCAAGCTTCGTTGAGTTACCATTGCTTCTGATAATTTGTTTTGCGGTGGAACCTATTATAACGTATTGTTCTTACTTGAACAAACAACATTCTTATGATTATACTCTTTTTGCAAGAATCCGCAAATACAAGATAACATCTAACCATAACCATAAACTTTGGGGTTCCAACAGCCCATCATACAATAGTTCATAAACTTAGGGTTTGGTAATTTATGTTACTCCAGCCACCCATCCATGAAGAAAGTAATCACACAATGATCTCCTTTAGCCCCTTCAAAATCAAGTGATATGCAATCGACATTCACACATCACTACTAGATAATTACACCACAACATAATATCAAAACATTGAACACGATTCAACTTCACAATATTACTAGCATTAATGTTTATCTCATGTCCTCAAGAATGTCACGGACTAATCACAACACATCAATGAATATATGAATAACAATCTGGACATATGAATCTTTCACCGATACAACTTCTAAGCATCAACTACAAGGAGT